>LPNX010460726.1:109607-191663 GCA_001517045.1 Pseudotsuga menziesii | reverse complement strand
ATTATTAAGAGGAAGTGGAATAGTTTAGAAATATTCACATGTATGTAAGATTGTAGCAATGCATCTTTATGCCACGAGTATACCTGCAATATTTAGAATCCATGGGTTCCAACATCAATTTGATAATTCAGGAGACATGTTCTCCGTTTAACATTGAAATTAGCAATGCATGTTTATTCCACGAGCATACTCGCAATATTTAGAATCCCTGGATTATAACAACACTTTTACAATTGAGGAGACTCATTTTCAGCATAAAATTGAAATTTAACATGGGATTTAGCTATATCATGACAACTATTGGCTTAATTCAGAAGTATTGGTTTACATATTAAATTCTACTTATATAGATAATTAAATCATATTGATCTTAGAATTCTTCAAAACCTTTGTTTACTTAAAAGTTTGACCAGTTGATCTATAATTCTTGAAATTCTAGCATATTGTATCTTAAGATTATTTGTTCTTTCAATTAAAACTATAACTTTCATGAAATATTATGTTCTAGAATGATGGAAGAAGTATCATATTTTATATGTGCATGTGATTTCCTAGCATATATTGTCAGCACTGCATCTATTTTTAGTATATTTTTTATTTTTTCTTTCCTAATATGATGTATCTTTTGAGGTACATTTTCTATGTAGACTAAGGTCAATTACATTCATTACATTCTCTCCCATACACAAGGCCTTTACACCTACTAGTGGTTGGGTTTGGGCTATTTGCAAGATGCTTCTCCATTCCAACTACTAAGTAGGAGTTTGAAAAGAAACTTGGGATCTTTGCATAGTGTTCCTTTCCCAATATACTTTACACATGAAAGAAGGTCAATTAAGGCCTTGTAAAATAATTAAGGTAGGATATCTAACACATAATTATAAGTTCCTTTATGTGTTCAATATGTTAACACACAATTATATGCTATATCTTTCACAGAGCTCTACGATCAATCTTTCACTCATAGTTCTAGGCTTTATCCTTCACTTAGTTTTAGGTCTTTAATATACCCTACAAAAATAACTTCTCACTTTGATAGGATAATACACAAGGAAGTTGGAACTACCATCCCTCTTTGATGCAATTATGAAAGAACAAAACCAAAATAGGTAATTGATTGCTTCTTCAAAGGGATCGTCCCTTATTAATTAAACCATTATCCTATTCTAAAACAAGGAGGATGGTAGCATAATTCATTTATTACATCTTTCAGTCCCAACCATTTATATCCCAAATTCCAGGGTGGCACTAGCAATGTTGTTACAGGATGCGAACTAAACACCCAAGGGAACAACAGTGATAGGAAAATATTGATTCAACCTGGGACATTCAGATGATAGAAATGGTGATCCAAAAATAATATTAACAGAGAATGAAAACCCTAGCTCCTAAAAACCACAAATAAAATCACCCCTAATACATTAAGAAATGGATAAAAGGGATAATCTTACCAAGAATCCAAATCCAAATGTTGGAATTGGAAAAATCAACAAAAACAAATTGAACCAACTACTGAAGCATGAATCCCTAAAACTCCATAGGTGTCCCAAAATATACGTGATTCCAATTTTTCTTGAATCCTTGCAAGTTACTAGTTGCACAACTAGGAGAGGGAGGACCGATAACCCTAGATTATCATTAAGCCTAATCTCCCTAGCGAAGTCAAAAATATATTAAGATTTGGGATAGAAAACCCCGCTGACCATAATATTCACTCAATGCCCTATAGAAATCCAATTCCTTACCAATTACACACTCAAGATTATCCCTTTTCCATGCTACATCAACATGCCCTAACGAAGCACTGATTCAGAACTGTCAGAAATTCATTTAACAATTCGAGTGATTAATCAATTGAGATTTTGAAGTCATGTGGTGTTCCCTACAGGTCCTCAGTGTTACTTCTCACAAAGGAAAGATCAATGGAACAATCTTGGAGCCTTCTAAGTTCCTCATGCAATTATGAACCCTAGCAAGCTGGTGGTTAGTATGCTTATAGTTTCAATTTTGCAGAATGAAGGCATGTGGCTGTGGGTTGTGGGATGCTAATTCATTAAATGTCGAAGATTGGAGTTTGAGTCTTGATATTTGGAACTATGTAGTTTGACAATGCCACTTCCATTGGAAACACCCCCAGGTCCATATGGATATTCATCTCATTCTTACCAATGACAATAAATTATGATCAATATCTCACAAAATTATGCATTCAAGGGAATTAACCTATGGCATTTGAGAATTCGCATGGATGGTTCAAGGTCGGAATTGATGATTGGCGAGTCATGAGTCCCGAGTTTCCCTACTGTGTAGTGACAAGGGTGAATGGAGCTTGGAATTGGACATGCCATCGTGGAGTCTTACATATGGATTTGTTGACATGCTGTCATATAATTTAGATGAGGCTTTTCCAATGCTACCCCTTTCCCAACTTCCCAATGCCCACATTCCAAGTTGGCTCACTGGCACGGGCTCCTACCTCTAAACTCTTGACCTGACAGATTCCTACCTCTGGACCTAAATATCGTAACTCTGGTATTATAACTATTATAATGAAGTTTTTATAAAAAAAATTAACGGTCAAAACCACATTTTACAAAAATATTCAAAAGTCAAAAAAATGCTTTGGCCAATTTTTACCCGTATTTGACAGGAAAATCGTCCAGAAATGGGAAAATACCCGTCAAATTCCAACTCTGATCCCACCTATTTTTTAAGTGAAATAAGAACATGGATCTATGGAGAGATGGAGCTGATTTTATTTGTCCTCTTCCTGATGATGAGAATTACCATTAAAATTCCCTATGCTAAGGAAAGAGAAAAACCCAACACTTAATCCGTCGACAATCGCCAATATGACTCCCCAATTGTAGGACATGGCTGCCAACATAAGGAGATAACCTAGAAATATGTTTTCCACAAATATCATAGTTTCTATAGATTTCATAGTGTAACCTATGGTCTTCCACTTCTATGGAAGTAGAAGCATCGATCTTGCTGGTTGTTGAGGTGATCCCATTGAAATACATGAATTCACATGGTTGGAATTACTGTTATTGTAGCTCATCCTTACTAGTGTTCTTACACTCACA
This sequence comes from Pseudotsuga menziesii, assembly GCA_001517045.1. NCBI lineage: Eukaryota > Viridiplantae > Streptophyta > Pinopsida > Pinales > Pinaceae > Pseudotsuga > Pseudotsuga menziesii. The sequence continues at coordinate 188,574 of LPNX010460726.1, read as the reverse complement.
ACATATTGATAAAAATATTGGCCATACATAACACCAAGAGATAAACTTAATACTACATAACCATATGGGTCCTCCATCCATCAAACGGAATGACAACCTCCTTCCCCGAGTAAAATGTCATGTGCATCATCCTCCTATTTTTGTCACAGCCCCAGTTTTGACCCCGTTTGCATGATGCATATAATGTAATTAATCGTGGTGAGGAGCTAAAGGAAAAAGCCCCACCATCGATTCGGTCGTGTATGTTTCGGTAATGGGGACAGTTGTCGATGGTATGTTGTGCTGTTTGGCACATTATAATTCGGCATCATGTAAACACGCACATCAAATAAAATAAACCACAACCAGCTACGACAATGCAACGTTGAACGAAAAGGGCATGATTCCAAAGGATAAGGGGTGGGGGATGTCAAACCTTGGTCTTGAGGGGGAAACCCATGTGTTGCCACCTTGTTTTGTTTTTCCATCTTCCCTTTTCAACCTCTTCATTGTTTTGGGGAGTAGTTGAGGAGTTATGGCTGCTGGTGGTTGAGGCAGTTATTGTCTTTGGGAGTGGGGTGGCAGGACTGTTAGTTTCTTTCCCACACGCTCACTCCACCCACGACTGCATTCACTCAATCTCTCTCTCGCGCGACCTTCCATGCTACCCATCGCACGTTTCTCTCCATGGATTGTTCGTTCCTTCATTCGGCCTGTTCATCCATGCACAGAGGAGGTTCAGCTTCCTCACACCGGTTCACTCCCAACGCAGGGAAGCGCACACCAAGAGGTCGACTCAGTTCCCTCACGCGCTGGTCATTTTACTGTCGGTTCATCTCCTCACACGGGTTGAGTGAGGAGGGTGCGCGACCTCTGTTAGGGGGATCCTTATGCAGAGGTCGGGTCTATTTTCCTCACACACAGATCATTGGGGTTGTTTCCCATGTCGTGAGCCGTGCTCACTGATTGCGTTCTGGGACTGTTGTCTTCCCCGCGTGTTTTGTTGGCTGTGGTATCCAATTTCGTTTTGGACCACTGTGGATTTCCAATCTGTGGGTTGAGTTTTACTCTTTCCATGCTAGGAGTTGGCCTCTCCTCTGTTTTGTGGGCCGTGTGATGTTTCCCAGCTGTTACATTGGTGAATTGTGTGTGCTGTTGGCTGAGTTTTCCTTGTTTTGGAGCTGTGGGTTGTTTCCATCATTTCATTATTAGTTGGGCTGCTGGTATACCCTGGTTTGGTTGTTGTTGTTGAGTTGTTTTGGCCACATTAGGGCCAAGAAAAACTCTGTATTGTCTGGTGGACTTGAGTTGTGCTCATCTTTTGTTTGGGATTATCCCTGGTTGTCCTTGCCTTCTTCACAGGACTGTGAAGGGATTGTTTTGCTGCATGTAAGCAGGGGTGGGTCTTTGGACTATGCTAGCTTGGCCGATTTGTTGATGGCCTGATAAACCCAGCGGTGTTGGTTTGGTTGATTGTGTCCCTTGGCTATGTGTAAGCCTGCGTTGACCCTTATCCATGGAGGAATCATTCCCGGCTCGGGGGTGGCAGCGTTGCTGAGAGATTGATGAGCACGCTGGCCTATGGTTGGGTGGAACGTTGCAGCAATGTAGCTGGTTGTGGGATTCTTCATCAAAAGATAAGTACTTCTATTATTTCATCTCTGCAATTAATCTATTGTTTCATGAATCATGATGAACATGTGAATGTTGTTTTATGTATATGTTTGCTTCAGCTGTGTGATTGAATATTTATGCATTGAGTAAATTGTGCCTGTATGATGATGGATTATTCATCTTAGCCTGCATCTGGTTATCTAGTATGCATTATGATTAAGCTTTTAACTCAGCATTTATCCTTGTCGATGTTCATGGGGCTATCTACCCGTATGGTTGGTGTTCGTCGCGTCCTCTTCGCCGATCTGAGGGATGGGGACGTGACAAATTTTCTCTAAATATTGCTGATTCTTATGGATTATTTCTTCTGATTTGGAGATCACCAGAGAGAGTCAATCAAATTTCATGCTGCAACATAATTGGATTTTCTTCATTGGTTGCTTTCAGCCTTTTACCAACATATAAATACCTCACTAACTGGACTCATGAATGCACGAGGAGGGGTAGTACAACAGTGTAAGAGGGCTGACTATGACTTAACTACATGTAAATATCTCTTCTTGTTTCATCATTGGTGTTAGTTAAAGTTAGTTTTAACTGCATGTAAATATTTCTGTAGTACAACTTAGCTGCATAAAAATCTTTTTGTTGTTTTGCGTCTGTTAGGGTTAGTTAAAGTAATTAATTTTCTTCTTGTTTGCAGATCACCATAGAGAGTCAATCTAATTGGATTTTTTTCATTGATTGCTTTAGGGAAATATAAATACCGCATTAATTGTACTCATGACATCGGTGTAGGAGCATTGACTTCAACTAAGCTGCATGTAAATTTTTCTTCTTGTTTTGTCACTTGTGTTAGTTAGGGTTAGTTAACTGAATCAGTTTCCTTATTGGCAATTGTTACACACTAGTGTAAATGTAATATCATGATTACAACTCAACTTCCTGTAAATTAGGGTTATTTAAAGTAATTAATTTTCCTATTAGCAATTGTTACACAAACGTTTTGTAAACTTAATATGGTGATCATGTTAACAACAATTATAGCAAGAAGTAACGTACCCTCATCTTTTAGAAGACTCCCTCTATAATTAATTAAATATAATATGTTGGAACAAATATAAAATGATAATTACATTTAAATATATTTCAATCTGAAATATGTAAATGCAACTATAATGTAAATATATTTATTTATGGGTGATGAACAAATTAGATATATATTTCAAAACTAAATTATTAATAAAATAAAATAGTTTAATGGGTAGAGGATAATATTAGAATGTTGAAAGGAAAATAAGCTTAGGAATTATCATCCTCTAATCAATTACATTCCATCCTTTATAGTTATTTATGAGTATTGTGTTTAGGCTAGATAAGAAAATGTTATTGGTTTTATGAAGTATAATAATTAATGGTCTCAAATGGACACCAATTTTAATATTAATATTTAAAAGTAAGAGTTTCTTTTTTCTCTTACTATTTTTAACATCTATATCAATCAAATTAAGGCATACTTAAAAAAAATATGACATGATAAAATTGAGGCATGGTTATAAAAGGAAGCCTTGAGACATGATTCAGAGTACCATGGTCAAACTCATTGAAATTGTTTTATGCAATATAAAATTAATAATCATGAATGTTTTATACAATATGAAACTAACAGATCTGATTGGTTGATTGTCTCTCTTATATTTTTCTAATAAGCACCATGATAAGATAAGGAACATTCCAACATATTCCATAACAAGTTGAGGTATTAGGTAATACTTTAAGTATACTCTTTCTGTACCTAAACATCATTTATCACCATTATTGTGTACCTACATTACCTATTGTATCAAGATGCAACCATACAATATTGTATAAGATAACAACATATAGAAAAATAGTCAATGGTGTTAGTGAGGGTTAGTTTTAACTGCCTGTAAATATTTATGTGTATAACTTAGATGCATGTAAACATTTCTATTGTTTTGTGTCTATTATAGTTAGTTAAAGTAATTAGTTTTCTTGTTGTTTCTAGATCACCAGAGAGAGTCAATATAATTGGATTTTCTTTATTGATTTCTTTACTGATATATAATTACCTCATTAATTATACTCATCAATGTACATCGAGGGGTAATACACCAATGTACTGTTAAGATTCCATATGCTAAGCTAGATTATTAGCACTCAATTTCAATTTCATAACAAAATCATATAGACTCGATCACTGAAAGAAATAGTACCACAAGATCAACACAGACTTACCCTGGGAAAACCCTAATGGGAAAATCCCAACAAAAGCTTCCTCAATATAGATGATAAAAAGATAAAAAATAAAATCCCAGACTGATCCTTCTCCTCATTGCAGCTACAACTATCTCTCTCTCTCTCTCTCTCTCTCTCTCTCTCTCTCTCTCTCTCTCTCTCTCTCTCTCTCTTATGCGCTACACAAGTGAGTGTGAGTGTGTAGAAATGAGGAGAGGCTCACTTCTATTTATATTCTTCTGTTCACTTGATTTTCCACTCAACAAGTCGGCCCCACTAAAAATGACTGGGATGAATTCTCTAGGACGACTCTAACAACTTAATATTATATTAATTAGTGTGCTAATGACCCGACTTACAACGAAGGGAATTTCCTCATGACTCTTAGTAGTTCTCTTGATAGTATCATCGGGGTATAATGAAATACAAATGATTCTCTTGATAGGAACATCGGGGATAATAAGTAAATACACTTCGAAGTTACAATATTTCAACGCTCCCCCCTTAACGAGAAGGGTATTATACAACAAAATCAACAACAATAGCAGGAGAAGGAGAGAGATCATATTTAACATCATCAGGGTGATACATCTATAAAGCATAGGTATCTTTTTCAACATCTTTGACATATAGTCTTCATCTTCAACTTCAGCGGCAGCAACATAATCATCATAATTTTAGTCTTCCTCAACCAACAACATCATCATCAACAACAACAATTATCTAATCAAAATCATCATCACACTTTGATATTTCAGTCAACATCATCATCATCATCATCATACTATGATCTTCTAATCAATAACATCATCATCATCATCATACTCTGATCTTTCGATCAATAACATCATCATCATCAGCAACAACTTGCAATCCACGATACGGAGATGAATGCCTTTGGATCACTTTTTGACTTAAGTATAAGGATGATACAATCCTACCACATTCTCAACGACCGAAGTCACCAGATACAATTATAGGATAATCACACCCTATCACTTTAGGACTAAGTCCAAGGATGATGCAATCCTACCGCATTCTCGAGGACCAAGGTCACCGAATCTATTCTGAACAAAATTTCAGGGATGATACAATCCCACCATATTCTCGAGTACCAAAGTCATCGGATCTATTCTAAAAAAAAGTTTAGGGATGATACAATCCCAGCACATTCTCGAGGGCTAAATTCACTAGATCCATTCTGAACAAGAGTTTAGGGATGATACAATCCCACTCTATTCTCAAGGACCGAAGTGACTGGATCTGTTCTAAACAAGAGTTCAAGGATGATACAATCAAACCACATTATCGAGGACTGAAGTCACCAGATCCATTTTGAACAAGAGTTCAGGGATTATATAATCCCACCACATTCTTGAGGACCGAAGTCACCAAGTCACTTTAGATGAATGTTCAAGGAAGATACAATATTTCTTCATTCTTGGATACATAAGTCTATGGATCATTTTAGGACAAATGTCCATGGATGATACACTCCCACTGCAACATCAGCACTCCCCATTTTCAGGGAAGGTCTTTCTGAACAACACCAAGCTTTTCTCAAAAATATTCTAACTTTACTCGAGATAGATGCTTCATCAACACATCAGCAACTTGTTCATCAGTACTCACATACTGGAGCTTTATGGCTCCCTTTTGTGTCATATCTCGAAGGTAGAAATGCCAGATTTCTATGTGTTTTGATCTATCATGGAACACTGGGTTCTCCGTCATCTTTATACAACTCTATTTATCACAGAGAATGACGATGGTATCCAACTCTAGGTTTAATAAACCTGAAATCAGCTTTCGAAGCCATATGGATTCACAACTAGAAAAGAAAGCTGCTATATATTTTGTTTCAGTCACGCTAAGAGCAATAGTGGACTATTTCCTATTAAACCATGAAATCATAGCAGACCCCAGACTATAACATCCACCTGATGTGCTTCTTCTGTCTGAGACACTTCTATCCCAGTCTGCATTTGTATAGCCATACAATCGGTAATCATGGTTTCCATCATAGGATAGACCAAAGTCTATAGTCCCTTTCAGATATCTCATCACATGTTTTGCAGCTATCAGGTGAACACGTCCAGGTTGAACTAGATACTGAATCAAGGTGTTCACAACAAAACAAATGTCTATTATAGTATTTGTTAGATACATCAATGACCCAATAATCTATCTGTATTGAGTCACATCCACCAATTTTGATGATTCATTAGCCAACAACTTCATGTTGGCATCCATGGGTGTGGCCATGGCTTTACATTCCAACATATCAAATATTTTCAATATTTCCACTGCATACTTTCCCTAGTTGATAAATATTCCTTCTAAGTTCTATCATACCTCCATACCTAGGAACTAATGCATTAACCCAACGTCTTTCATCTCAAATTCTTCAGCGATATTCTTATTGAATTCCACAATCTATTTTTGATTCCCTGTCAGAAATTGATCATCCACATATAGTAATAGTATGGCAGGTTCATCTTCTATAACCTTGTAGTAAAGTTTAGGATCGACTTTACTCTTGGTAAATTCCAATACCGTCAGGAAATTATCTATCCTTCCATACCAAGCTCTAGGAGCTTGCTTCAGACTGTACAAGGCCTTCTTCAACTTGCATACATGAGTACGTCTGTCTTCAACTTCAAATCCTTGTGATTGTTCTATGTATACTTATTTTTCAATCACACCATTCAAGAGGGTTGTATTCACATCCATCTGGTGTAAGTCCCACTTCATCATGGATGCAAGTGTCATGACAACTTTAATCGAAGTATACGATGCTACTGGTGCAAATGTTTCTTCATAATCAATTCCCTCTTTCTGACAGAAACCTCTAGCCACAAATATTGCCTTGTACTTCTCTATACTTCTGTCAGCTACATGTTTTATTTTGTAGATCCATTTGGAGGATACTACACTCTTTCCTTTTGGTTTGGGAACTATATCCCAAACATCATTCTTCATTATTGATTGGTACTCTTCTATCATTGATTCTACCCGTTTTTCTTCTATACAGCTTATTCATTGTTTGTAGGTTCTTGATCCACAAGATCACACATTAAAGCTACATAGTTCAAAAATGTCTTAGGATTTTTGCTTATCCTTTTGGAGCCTTCAGGAGCTCCATATCTTTCTTCTTCTTATATAATTTCTCTTTCCCAAGCAGGCTTTCTCTTCCATGATATTTCCATCATAGGGGGTTCTTGTGGTTCTGTCATATCATGATCTTCAGGTGCCTCATCGTCAGGGAGGAATGTAGCCTCTACATTTCTATGAGGTGCATATTCCTCATAAAATTCTTCATGTTGACATTTTCTGGATCTCTTGAGAGCTGCTTCTTCATCGAATGTTACATCTCTACTGATTTCCATGTGATGGAATCCAAGAATGTAAATTCTGAATTCCTTGGATACTTCACAGTATCCAACAAATATTTCCTTCTTTCTAAAAGGGTCCAACTTGGTTCTTTTCTCTTTTGGTATATGAACATATACTTGACAACCAAATATATTGAGCTGAATTAACTTAGTATTCTTTCCTTTGAACATATCTTATGGAGTCTTGAATCCAAGAGCACTATGAGATATTCTATTATGTAAATAGACAACAGTTCTTGCTACTTCTGCCCATAGATGCATTGGAAGATATTGATCATGTATCATTGTCTTCACTGCCTCCATGATGGTTATGTTATTTGTTTCCACAACACCATTTTGTTGAGGATTGTAGGGAGTAGTTAATTCCCTCTTGACTCCAGCATCTTTGCAAAATGATTCAAAATATTTTGAAGTATATTCTCCACCATTGTCTGATCGAGTGTCTTTATTCTCTTGTCGAAAATATTCTTTATCAAGGCTTTGAATTCCTTGAATTTTTCAAACACCTCGCTCTTTGCTTTGAATAATTATATCCATGTCTTTCTTGAATAGTCATCAATACATGTAATATAATACTCAAAATCACTCAAAGATGTGGAGGAAATTGGAACACACACATCTCAATGAATCAATTCCAATTTGCCTTTAGTTTTTCTTTCACTCTTTGGAAATGGATTCTTGATATTCTTCCCTTCTGCACATCCTTTGCAAATGCCTCCATGGTTGATATTCAAGTTTGGTAATTCCGTCACTACTTTGTTCACATGAGGTAGTGCTTTGTAATTGATGTGGGCAAGGCTTATATGCCACATCTCACTAGGTTTAGTAGACTCATGAACAACGGTTGTTTCTAAATGTCCCTTGATTTTATAGAGGCCTCCTTCTTCTTCACCGATGAAAACTGCATCTTCAATTGTCTTTCCTTTGGGCCATATGAGTACTTGGCCATATATGAATGCAACTAAAAATCCTTTATTATCTAAATATGAGATAGAAAATTAATTCTTCTTTAAACCTGGTACATATAGGACTTCCTTCATCTTCAGGGGATTTCCTGAATCAAGCTTGTAGCTTGCTTCACCAATTCCTTTGATTGGATATTGATAGTAATCTCCTAGAGATACTTTCTGAGGAGAGTTCTTTTCTTCAAGTTTAGAGATATTTTTCTTTTGTCCCGTCATGTGCTTTGAGGCACCACTATCAATAATCCAAGTGTCTTATCCATGTGTTATAGACCCAAAGAGTGCAAATAATAGTACATACTCTTCTGCATCTTCTTCTCTTGCTTGATTTCTTGGAGGTCCTTTCTCTTCTTCTTCATCATCCTCACCTTTATCTAGATGTGCATGATGTCTTTTCTTGTTGTTGTTCCTCTTCTTGTATTCTTGTCTCTTGAAAGGATAATTTCTAGCAATGTGTCCTATCTTGTGACAATGAAAACATTGAAAGCTGGAGTAGTCCTTATTGGAAAGAATTTATTAGTTTTCTGGAACCTTCAGGGAGGTTGAGACTCCTTGTGGTTTCCCTTCTTGAATATTGGTTGACTTCTTCTTCTCTTTGTATGGGTGTCTAGGGCTTGATCATCATCCTTCAATCTAGCTTCTCTATTTGCCACACTAGTCTCCTCTTGAATACAATCTTTCCATACAACATCAAACTTCATGCTTTCCTTCCTGGTACACATGATTTGAATGAATGACTCCCAGGGTCTACTGCGACCATTGAGAGTAGTCGACATAACCAATTTATCTTCATCAAGTTTGTATCCACTGACTTCTATTTGTTCCTTGAACTGGGAGACCCTTGTGAAGTAGTCTTGGATGGATTATCTATGACTCATATTGGTGCTCTTCAATTGATCTCTTAGATTCATCTTTCTGTTAATGTTTCTTCCTTCATACATTCTGGATAGGGAATCATACATTTCTTTCGGATTCTTCTTGGATGACACTTTAGAGATCAAGTGATCCTTGACGGAATCAACAATAATCCTTTGTGCCCTAATCAGATCCTTTCTATGGTTCTCCTTAAATTCAGTCTCTTTAGGTTTTTCAACTTCATCCTTGATATATTTCTCAAGATCATTCTCCTCTAGAATGAGACCAATTTTGTATTTCCATGCTCTGTAATTCTCTAATCCTTATAGATTGTCCTCAAGCTTATTTCTTGGGGCCATTTTTTCAGGAGGTCACTGAAAAATGAAATTCTGAGGAATGAGAAACTGAACTTACCAGGAGATGCACTTGACAGAGGTGATTTGACTGATGTGCTTGGTTTCTATAGAGCTCAAGTATTCACCTTTCAAATCTTACTTGCGTATTAATCATTGCAGCTTCTAGCAGATTTCTAGTTCACTGGATCTGCAGTTTTTCTGCTGCAGTGTCAAACTAGGGTTTGACTTTCTGGGAGATATGATCTTGCAAAAAATTCGATCCTAGGCTCCGAATATGCACTGTAGAAGAGTGCAACTTTCCATGCACTCCGTTCTTCAAAACTCAAAATTTTCCCGAAACCCTAATTTCTTATCGGGGAGAGAGAGGGGGCTTTTTCACCTTGTCAAAGCTGTCTTATGTAGATCTGATACCATGTTAAGATTCCTTATTCTAAGCTATATTATCAGCATTCAATTTCAATTTCATAACAAATTCATATAGACAGGATCACTGAAAGAAACAGTATCAGAAGATCAACACAGATTTACCATGGGAAAACCCTAATGGGAAAAACCCAGCAAAAGCTTCCTTGATAAAGATGATCAAAAGATAAAAGATAAAACCTAGGACTGATGCTTCTCCTCCTTGTAGATACAACTCTCTCTCTCTCTCTCTCTCTCTCTCTCTCTCTCTCTCTCTCTCTCTCTCTCTCTCTCTCTCTCTCTTATGCGCTACACAAGTGAGTGTGAGTGTGTAGAAATGAGGAGAGCCTCACTTCTATTTATATTCTTCTTTTCACTTTATTTTCAACTCAACGATTTGGCCCCACTAAAACTGACTGGGCCACCTTCTCCAAGAGGACTCTAACAACTTAATATTATATTGATTATGGTGCTAATGACCCGACTTACAATGAAGGGAATTTCCTCATGACTCTTAGTAGTTCTCCTGATAGGATCATCAGGGTATAATGAAATACAAACGATTCTACTGATAGGAACATCAAGGATAATAAGTAAATACACTTCAAAGTTACAACAATTCAACATGTACGAGGGTGGACTATAGCTTGGTTGCATGTAAATCTTTCTTCTTCTTTCCTCACTCGTGTTAGTTAGGGTTAGTTAACTGAATTAGTTTCCTATTCGTAATTGTTACACACAAGTGTAAAATTAATATCAGGAGTGCTTAATTTCAATATCAAATATGTAAATGCAACTCTTACATGCATTATATAAAATTGTATATTTCCACCACGATGTAACATTATTTATTTCATATCATATTTTATTGATAACATTATTTACTTCATATCATATTAGATTGATAGGAATTTGGGTGATGGATAACCATAAATATATTTTTAAACTCATAAGAATTTGGATGATGAATGAACTACATATATGTTTTTAAACTAAATTATTAATAAAATAAAATAGCTTAATAGGTAAAGGATAATATTAGAAGGTTAAAAGGAAAATCAATGTAGGAATTATCATTTTCTAATAAATCACATTGCATCCTTTAGAGTTATTTATGAGAATTTTTTTAAAAACAAATAAGTGAATTATTCCACATTAACACGCTTAGTAACAAGAGAGAGACAGGTTATAGAATTGGCGAAATTGGTTTCTTATTCACCTAAATAGTATTATGTTTAGGATATATAAGAAAAGGTTATTGTTTTTATGAAGTATAATAATTTATGGTATCAAATGGACACCAGTTGTAATATTAATATTTTAAAGTAAGAGTTTATATTTCCTGTTACTCTTTTTAACATCTATATCAATACAATTAAGGAATGCATAAAAAAGGAGAGATGACATGATAAAATTGAGGCATGCTTAGAAAAAGAAGCGTTGAGACCTAATTGAGACTAACATGGTAAAACTCATTGAACTTGTTTTATACAATATAAAATTAAAAATTCTGATTGTTATAAAATAAATAGATTTTATTGTTTGATTGTCTATCTTATATTGGTCTAATTAGCCTCATGATAAGACAAGAATCATTCCAACTGTAACACCCTAGTTTTGACCCAATGGTATTAAAATTGTACATGATGTATATATTGTATTTAAATCATAGTGAGGAGCTCAAGCCCAATTCCCTTCCATTGAATTGGTTTTTTGTGTATAAGCGATCGGGATCTATGCCTATGATTTCTCATGGTGGTTAAGCGCAATACATTTTGGAATATCATGGAAATTTGCAATTTAATAAATTACAATAACTACCTATGCACTGCAATATGAAAGATATGGGGGCATTATTTCACAAGGAACAGGGAGAAAAAGTTATCCAAGAAGATGATAGGTGAGATATTGCGGGTCCAATCCTAACAAAACTCGGCCTAATCAACATAAAAACCCTCGCAGACCTGCCATCCAACTCACCCATGAGGACTCAAGCTTAGAACAAATCTTTTTGGATAAAAAAAATTTCTCCCACTCACTAATGTTAAACAAATTTCTAGTTGAATCAGAGGATTTTTTGTGGACCATCGAATCTGTGTCCCCACCATATCAACAGTGGACTTCAAATTTGGTGAAGCGGAGTTCATAGAAATTTCTTGTACATCCAAAGGTTTCTAAACCCCGCATCTTCACCTAGCGGAATTGCTCTGCGTCGTCGATCTATTTTGATGATCGATCTCAACCATGCAGCTTTCAAAGATACTCCTTCATTTAAGCTTGTCTACCCTATTCATCCCTTGTACCCAATCATTCAATTCATACAGTTTATCAGTTGAGGCAGTTAATGCCTTTGGCATTACGAGGAATGGTAGTCGATTTCCTGACTGAGAAATCCTGCAAGCCTGCAGCCTGGGGAAGCTATATTCTTGCTTCTAAAGCAAGAAAACCATGTGAATGCATGCATAGTCTGTCATCCCTATTTTACCCTAAATTTTTTAGTAATTTTAGGGGGTTTATTATTCCCTATTTGGAGTCATTGAGAATTTTTTATTGATTTAGCAGAGTGTTTCTATGTGTTTCGGCAAGTATTTTCCTTGCCAAATTTTGGTTGTTGTGTTACAGTGTTATCCTAAAATACAAAGTGTTATGAGACCCTATTTCTATATGATACGGAGTGAATGCTTGTGTTGCTGTGTCTCCATGTGGTTTGTTGTGATGTGTACCCTGGTTTGGGTCTGAACTGTATGCAATACTTAGGAGTGGAAGATACGTCGAATGGGATTGATAAAACTAGTGCAGAGATGAACCTCACAAAAATATAAGAGTGGTTGCTAAATATTCTATGCACACCTTAAAGAGCACAGGAAGGGAAGGCATAGCTCGAGGGACTATGGAGCAGAGAAGGGGATGCTTCCTTGTGTTCGGTGTGTAGGTATTGTGGATTCTAGGCTAGATAGATCTTATGGAGGTGTCCCTAGCTCTTGAATGAGCCATTATCTTATCCATTCTTCATTTCCACTACCTTAGCATCCTGCTAAACCCAAAAAAGATTAGATGGGCTTACATCCTAATAAACCCAATTGTATATTGGCTTGGTTGGGTAGCATGATAAACCCAATTAGATATTGTCTTGGCTGAGCATCCTGATAAACCCAACTGGTAGTTGGATTGGATGTGTGGTGTTGTGCATATGGCCATGTGTGTAATCCTTGGATGGACAACCTGATAAACCCAACTGTGAATGCTGGCTTGGCTAAGTAGCCTGCTAAACCCAACAGTGAGATGGCTTGGCTAAGGATCCTGACAAACCCATCTTTTGGTTGGGCCAGTCCTTAATGTGAATGTTGGTTTGAATACCTGTATTTTGATAAACCCAACTGTTAGCTAGCTTTGCTATGTAACCTAATAAACCCAATAGTGTTTGGATTGATTGTTGCAAACCAATAAACCCAACTATGTGTTGGTTTGGCTAGACATTCTGATAAACCAACCTGAAGGTTGGCTTGACTATGTGTGTGTTTGTTGTTCCCTAATTCCTTGTGGAAATCATGCCAAGCTCCGGGGGTGGAATTTGTGTTGAGAGATTTATGAACAAAACTTTCCTATGGTTGTGTGGAATGTTGCAGCGACATAGCTAGTTGCAAGACTACTTCTTCTTCAAAAATAAGTAATATTTTGTATTATTCCTGCAATGTATTTATTTATGGGTATGTTGAATATGATGGATGCTTGTTAGTGATTTCAGTAGATTTTACTGTTGATTAAATGTTCCTGCATTTGCATCTATATATGCCTTGTATGTTTCAATGAAATTTTCTTATGATCATGGAGGCCAGAATCCTAGTTACAGAGTCAGAATGCATCTGACTTAAGTGTTTCTACACCCCCGAATCTTCTCGCAGAAGGCAAAAGGAGGAAGCGAAAAAAGAGTAAAAATTCCTAAGGAAAAGTTGGATTTCAGAACCCTAAAGTCTGACGTATGAGATTGGAAGTTGGGAGTTGGAAGTCAGGAAACCAAAAGATAAAGACGTCGTTTCATGGATTTCTGCATTCTGAGGTCCGCAAGAGGAATTCAAAAAGTGGGAAACCGAAGAATTAAGTAGTTGTTTCATGGATTTCTGTATTCCGAGGTCGGAAAGTGGAATTCAGAAAGGTAAAAGGTCAAAGTCTGAAAAGTCTATTTCAGTGCGAAAATGACTATTCTAGTTGCAGAGTGGATCTGTAAGCTACAGAATGACTTTTACAATGTTTTCTAAGCCCGAGAAGGAATGTAAAGAGGATGAACATGAGCCACGACTATATTCTAAGAAGATATAAAGAGAAGAACAAAAATTATTTAAGAAATTTTAAATTATTCCACATATCAGTCATGTGTATGGGAACTAGGTACATTATCATCGATCTATATTAGAGTAGTGTAGAGTAGCAAAGATGCTACAATGTGGTATCAGATCAGGATTAGTAGTCACGTTCTCCTCCAAGGTGGGAGGGGATGTGACAATGTGGTATCAGAGCTATTGGTTAGAACATTGGGCTTGGATGGGCCAAGTGGAAATGCTGAGATTGAGACTGAGTCTAATGGAAGGAGATATCAAGAGACTCCACCAAATATTGCAATGACCATGAGAATCCTAAGGGTGCAGATGAAAAGTTACAGAGAAGGTAATGAAAGAATGATTAAATATCAAGAAGAGCAGAATCATTTGAATGCAGCCATACTGCAGAGTTTGATAGAGATCCAAAGGAAAATGAACTCTGGGCATCAAGCAGTAAATCTGGAAGGAAGCAGGAGCGGTGCCAGAAGAAGAAAGAGGTATTCTAGTGGATCATCTGATTCTGAAGGATCCACTAGGCGTTTAATCTCTTCTTCTCAACATAATAAGAGGAAAAGGCGTGACTGCAACAATTGACATGATGAATTTAAGAAGGAAATTAATCCTACCTTTAATCGTGAGGTAAATTCTAGAAAATAAGTTGACGCTTGGATTCTTGGGATGAAAAAATATTTTCAAGTCCAAGACTACTTTAGAAATATGAAGGCAAGGGTATCGATCTTCAATATGAATGGAAGAACATCTATATGGTAGGAGCACCTCAGGAAAGTGAGGAAGATTAATGATAGAAAAATTGTGTGGAAGCAGCTCAAGAAGTATTTAAAGAAGAAATACCTCTTCGACAAGTACTATGATGACAAGATTGAAGAGTTCCATGAGCTGAGGTTGGGACAGCTGACCATAGAAGAATATCCAAACAAATTCTTGGAGTTGTTGAAGTATGTCAGATACATCAGGGATTATAATGTGAAAATTAAGTATTTTCTAATTGATTTACCTCAGTCATACAATGAGAGGATTTATTTTGATGAACCTAGAACTCTAGAAAAGGCTATAAGGAAGGCCAAGTATTGCTATGATCAGAACAAAGGAAAACCATGATTACCATAAGGAATGGAAGGAAAAGAAGAATGAAATTTTTTATCAAAGGAAGAAAGGTTTCAAAACTTCTCACTTCTTGTGTAAATTGAACCCAAGAGATAGAACAATAACACTCACAATGTTGCTAATCAAACATGCAAAATTCACACCAAAGGAGACTGAAATCAGAGCATAACACTAATCTATATTGAGTAAGTGTACAATAGCGAACCTTGTGAAGTAATAGGATTCTCAAATAAATAATTACATGATAGTTTCAAATGTATAAGGATTCCATTCGAAATAGTCAAAAAGCAGGCTTACCAAATCTAGTCAAATCCCCCATAGGTGCATAACGCAGTTTCCAAATCTATGAATATGCTCACTGTTTTTCTAAGTCAAGTAGGAAAGCTAAAGAGGGATGGAAATACAAATAATACATGCTTTTAATTGGATAAAAAGAGGGAAGATGATGTGGGAAAAAAACAAGGCAGTTACACCTAGACTAGATTTTCTTTTTTCCTTAAAACAACTATAAAGCAAGGCAACTTTCAGAAAAAGAAGATATGCACTTTAAGGAATCAGGAATAAAGAATACTTGCTAAAATTGGTTTCTAGGATGTTTCCCAAGCACTCCATGACTCAGTTTTAGCATGTATTGACTTATAGGACATGTAGAAGGCAACTAGCATAGAATGGAATCTAGCAATCTAGGTAATAAGACAAAAATGATTAATCAATGTCAAATGTAGGTAACTATGGGTTGATTATTCTAACAGCCCCCTTAATCCTGAATTTATGAGTAAATATCAGAAAACTATAGGGCCTAGAAACAAGGCTTAGTCACCCTTTACATACTGCTTGTCCATACAACCAAGGAAAGAGGCAAAAACCTAGTGGGGAAATCCTCCTTTAAACATGGACAGGAAAAAAAAATTGGAAATATTGTCATCAATCATGCTTCATAGAATTATCAACAATCCCCAATAATTATTTGATATCACTGAAGGTCTTCTCACACAAAACTTTGGTGAATATGTCTGCTACTTGTTCTGAAGATGCATAGAAGAGTAGAACAATGGTACCATCATGCACAAGCTGCCTAATGTAGTGAATATGGATATCAATGTGCTTGGTTTGCTATATTTTAACTAGATCATTGCGGATTCGAATGGTGCTCTGATTATCACAGTAGATAATAGTTGAAAAATTTGATTCGAAGCCACATTCTCCAAGTATTCCCTGCAACCATAAACATTGAGTTGTTGCATTTACAACTCCTCTATACTCTACTTCTATATATGAGAGTGATATGGCAATCTACTTCTTGCTTGACAATATGATTGGCCCTTTTGCAAGCATGAACACATATCATGATGTAGACTTTTGATTTGTGTTGTCACCTGCCAAATCACTGTCAGTAAATCCAATCCAATCAAGATTAGATTTTGCTCTATAGAAGATCCCATGAGTTCTTGTTCCTTGAAAAAAGTTTAGGATCCTCTTGGATTCTCTCTAGTGGATCTCATGAGGCTGATCCATGTATCTTTAAGCCACACTAAATACATAATATAAATCAGGTCGAGTGTGTGTAGAATAAAGAAAACACCCAATCAACTGCCTATAGAGTGTATTATTTACCATAGGAGAAGAACCTGCTTCTTCAAGCCTAAATCCTGAAAGGAAAGGATCCTTGCTTGCCTTGCAATATTTCATGTTGAACTTGATGAGAAAATATGAAGCATACCTGGACTAATGTACTTTGATTCCATGTTGGGATTGAGCAATTTCGAGACCCAAGAATTGGCTCAACAATCCCAAATTTGTCATAGAAAATGCATGGTTCATTGCTTCCTTCAAGAAGGAATCCTTTTTCTTTGAACTTCCTGTAATTATTAGGTCATCCACATACAAGATAATAATCATCAAATAACCATGAATCAGCTTCAAATAGACATTAGGATCAGACTTGCATCGAACAAAACTCAGTGACAACAGAAAGCCACCAATATTGGCATACCAAGCCCTGGGGGCTTGCTTGAGCCCATACAATGATTTCTTTAACCTGCACACTAAATATGGATTATAAACAAACCCTTCAGGTTTATGCATGTAAATATCTTCAGTGATATCTCCATTTAGGAAAGAACACTTCACATCCATGTGACATACTTCCCACTGCTTCGAAGCTGTAATGGCTAGAGCTAGCCTTATGGAGTCCATATTTTCCACTAGTGCAAAGGTTTCATTGTAGTCAATACCATGTACTTGTGAGTAGCCCTTGGATACCAATATTTCTGTATATTTCAAAGGTGAAGCATCAGCAGCAAACTTAGTCTTGAAGACGCACTTACATTGAACTAGATTTCTCCCTAGGGGATGATCAACCAGTTCCCAAGGGTTGTTCTTATGGAGCGAGCTGAATTATTATTTCATGGTTGTTTGTGAGCTATCATATAGCACTTCTTATAAAATATAGGATCTTTCACACAAAGGGCACTCTCAAATTGAGATCTAGTCCTCCTAGTGTCATTAGGATTTCCAGCTAGTTCCCCAACTGCATGAATGGTATTTGATGCCCATTTTGGTCTTGTAGGACTGTTAGGATTTTCAATCAAATCATCATTATCAGACATATCAGAATTAGCAAAGTCATTAGTCTCTTCACTTACAATCAATGGTTATGGTGATGAAGAGGACTCTCCAACTTCAACTGTTGCTAAAGGCTCTTATTGAAACTGAACACTTCTTTCAATGAAAGATTTGTTAGTGCTCAAGTTGATCAAATTGTACCATTTGAATATTCATAATACCCAACAAATAGGCACTCTCGGATTTGGGGTTGCAAATCCTTCCTCTTTTCCATTGGAATTCTAACCCAAGCCTTTGAGCCAAAAATCCTGAAATGGGTCACATTTGGCTTGTTCCCACTCCAAGATTCGAAAGGATTAATACCATAAAGTTGCTTATGAGGCACCCTATTTTGGATGTAGGATGCACAATTTATAGCCTCGGCCCAAAAATTTGGTGGCAAAGTCTTAGCCTCCATCGTGCAGGTTACCATCTCTTTCAGTGATCTATTCTTTCTCTCTGCAACACCATTGTCAGATCTGAGGATTTTGAGTTTCCTCCCAAACTGGTTTTCAACCAAGGCTCTAAATAATTTGAAGAGGTCAACAACTCCAGACTTATGCTTTAGTAAGTGAACCCAACAATACCTGGAAAAGTCATCTATGAAAGTGAGTGCATATTTGTCTTGACTCATGGACATATGAGGGAATGGGCCAGCAATGTCACTGTGGATCAACTCAAGAGGTGCATAAGTTCTCTCATGACTAGCTCTCTCATCCTTGTGCTCTGGGTGTTTTCCTAGGATACAACCTTGACAAAATCCCTTAGAAAACTTGATCTTTGGTAACCCTATGACCATATATTTTTCACTCAAATTAGAAAGATACTTGTAGTTAAGATGGCCAAATATTTCATGCCAAATCTTGCATGCTTCATTATCATGAATTATAAGAGCAGAGGGGTTTGAGTAGGGTAGAAAATGGGAAAACCTATATACCTTCGAAGTGTGATCAATAACACCTTTTGCTATGAATTTACCATTCAAAATATTAGTGATTTCAACATCATCAGGGGAGAATATGACCTTCTTTGGAGACCCAGTATGAGTCATCTGATACACTGACAAAATGTTATAGGAAAGACCTAAAACATACAACACATTATTGAAACTACCATGGTCAAGATCAATCCTACCCTTCCCCAAACTGTTAGTGAGAGAGTCATCTCCCAAAAACTATTGGTGGATATTTCGACATGTCAAGGGAGGAGAATGTCTCCTTTGTCGAAACCATATGTCTAGAAGATCCAAAATATATAATGAAGCTAGGTGAGCTTGATCTACCAGCAACCAAGGCATGCACTCTCTCTCTGTCTTCTAAATTTGATCCTCCTTCCTTCTTCTTTGAGCAATCAGGAATGGAGATGTTATTCTTCTCTAGGAGTTGGCTCATCATGTCAATTTGCTTCTCCATACAAGAGCTCTTAGGATGATAGCCCTTACTACAGTATGCACACTTGCTCATTTCTCCTTTATTCTTCTTCTTCTGGGAGTTTTTCTTGGAACCTTAGGGCTCCTCTTGAGACTTTGATTTGTCTCTCTTTTGCTTAGGTGGATTTTCAGCTTTTTTCTTGCTTTTTCAATCCACCCTTGAATCTCCAACAACCAAATATTGGTATTTGGAAGGTTTGATGGTGCCCATCATCACCAACCTATCTTGCTCATGTGTGAGGGATTCCATGAACTTTGAAAGCTTAGGCATCTTCCAGGCTCGTGCTGTCAACTTGGTGGCATGGAAGGTCTAAATAAACACTGAATAGTCAGGACCAAGCTTAGAGAGTATGACCAAGACTAGTTTCTCTTCCTTATTTTCGATCCCACACTGTTTTAGCTGTAAAACAAGGGCCTTAAACTTGGAAAAGCAGTTTTGCAATGATTCAAAGCTACTAGGACTCAAGGAGATCAACTCATTCTTGATTTGATATCCTCTCATCTAATCTGTATTTCCAAAAATCTCTTCAATCTTCTCCCACGCTTCACTAGGTGATTTCAATCCATCAAGATGGAAGAGGAGGTCTCTTGAAATGCTTAGACACAAAAGACCATAGGCCTCATCCCTCTTGTTGTGCCATTTAATTTTCTCTACAGTTGCATTGGGCTCTACCTCAGTTTCCATGGTCACCCTATAGATACCTTTCACTCTCAACAATATCACCATCTCCGCTTTCCACTCAATGAAATTGAATGCAGTCAAGATGATCTTCTGAGATTGGTCCATAGCTCAGTAACTGTGCCCTCCAGTCAGTGAAATGCGCTCCCAGTCAAGATGTTGAACCTGAAATAAAAATTTTCAATGAGATAAATTGATCTACAAAGGGTCTGATACCATGTGGAAATTGAACCCAAGATATAGGACAATAACACTCACAAAATTGCTAATCAAACATGCAAAATTCACACCAAAGGAGACTGAAATTGGAGCATAACACTAATTTGTATTAAGTAAGTGTAGAATATCCAAAATTTTGAAGTAATAGGCTGCTCAAATAAATAATTACATGAGAGGTTTGAATGCACAAGTATTCCATTCGAAATAGTCAAAAAACAGGCTTACCAAATCTAGTCAAATCCCCCATAGGTGCATAAAGCAATTTTCAAATCTATGAAGATGCTCACGAATTTGCTAAGTAAAGTGGGAAATATAAATAGGGATGGAAATAAAACTCATAAATTCCTTTAATTGGAGAAAAAGAGGGAGGATGATGTGGGGAAAAAAAAAGGTAGTTACACCTAGACTAGCTTTTCCTTTTTCCTTAAAATAGCTATAAAGCAAGGAAACTTTAAAAAAAAATAGATATGTGCTTTAAGGAATTAGGAATAAAGCATAATTGATAAAATTGGTTTCCAGTATGTTTCCCAAGTGCTCCATGAATTAGTTTTACATGTGTTGACTTCTAGGACATGTGGAAGGAAACTAGCATAGAATGGAATCTAGGAATCTAGGTAATAAGAAAAAAATGATTAATTAATTTCAAATGTAGGTAACTATGGGTTGATTATCCTAACACTTCTGAAAGAAGCAAAGTAAGCTATCAAAATCTATTACTAAGCCATCCAGAGTGATGGAAGACAGGCCAAGATATCCAAAAGAGATTAGAGAACCACTCCAATGTTGGGGATGTGGAGGAAACCACATGCTTAGGAACTATTAGCATGAGAATGGGTATGTAAGGAAATCTCACAACATCAAAGGAGCTATAATGGTGGTTCAAGTGGCAAGGACCATCGCTAGAATCTATATAAATCTAGAGGACCACCATGCAGATCATCAATCAACTATGGTTGAAGTTGAAGGTAATATTGCACAACAATCAATCACATGAGAGAATAACATGCACAACAATCAATCACATGAGACAATAGAAACATAGATTTATCCTTGGGGAAACCATAAATGAAAAACCCCGTAACTTCCTCAGATATAGAATGAGAACCAATGGCAGCAATAAAACCAAAAGACAAAAAAGATGATCTCCAACAGCTTTTCTCTCTCTCCCTTGTGTGAGCACTTCCTCTCTCACTCATGTGCCCCAGTTGAGTGAGTGTGTGTGTCAAATAGAGAGTCTCACACTCTATTTATACTAGTTTCCAACTTGACAATTACTTACCAGGGCTGACATCTCTAGGAGAGTATAATAAACCTAGTGGCCCTCAACTATGGGGACTTTCCCCCCCTGATCAACAAGGAAGGTTAACCTCAACTCAATTGTGGGGAATATTTCCCCTACTTACAACAAAGGGTTAACCTTAATGAATTTACATGACTTTATTATATTAATGACTCTCACAATAGGAACATTTGGGTATAATGAAATATATGTGATTCTCCCAATCGAAACATCGGGGTAAAATATAATATATACAAGTGAATACATTCCAAAGTTACAAATGCATCAACAATACCTCTTAACTAGGAAGGTAATCTCTTGACACAATTCATTAGCACAAGTCATTTTCTCTGGATCATCATCAAATCTGGATCATCACTAGATCATCATCAAAGTTGGATCATCGCTGGATCACCATCAAAGCTGGATAATCATTGGATCGTCATCAAATATGTATCATCACTAGATTATCATCAAAGATGGATCATCACTAGATCATCATCAAATATGGATCATCATTGGATCATCATCAAAGATGTATCATCATTATATCATCATCAAAGCTGGATCATCACTGGATCATCATCAAAGTTGGATCATCACTGGATCATCATCATCATCACTGCTTCCGCTATCTCAATCAAATGGTGTTATTTCTTCATTCTTCTCATCACAGGGAGTTCTATAGAGCTAGCCCTTTTTAATGATGGTTGAAGTCCTCACCTCAATGTAGGTCTTCGTCTAGAGTGCCAGTCCTTTTTCATACTGGGTGTAGGCCTCTACAAAGCAAGTCCTTTTCATACTGGATGTACCTCCATAGAGATAGTCCTTTTTCATAATGAATGTGGATCACTATAGAGCTAGTCCTTTTTCATATTGGATATAGGCCACTACAGAGCCAACCCTTTTTCATGTTGGATGTACTTCCACAGAACTAGTCCTTTTTCATACCGGATGTGGGTCTCTATAGAGCCAGTCCTTTTTCATACTATATGTAGGCCACTATAGAGCCAACCCTTTTTTATGCTGGATGTACTTCCACATAGCCAGTCCTTTTTCATACTAGATGTGGGTCTCTTCAGAGCTAGTCCTTTTTCATACTACATGTAGGCCACTACATAGCCAACCCTTTTTCATGCTAGATGTACTTCCATAGAGCCACTCCTTTTTCATACTCGATGTGGGTCTCTACAGAGCCAGTCTTTTTTCATACTAGATGTAGGCCACTATAGATCCAACCCCTTTTCATGCTAGATATACTTCCATAGAGCCATTCATTTTTCATATTGGATGTGGGTATCTACAAAGCCAGTCTTTTTTCATAATAGATGTAGGACACTATAGAGCCAGCCCTTTTTCATGCTTGATGTACTTCAACAGAGCCAATCCTTTTTCATACTAAATGTGGGTCTCTACAAAGCCAGTCATTTTTCATACTGGATGTAGGCCATTGCACTTATATCTGACCATGGGAGGCCCTTCCTACCACCATGTCATAAGGGAACAACACTTACATCTGACCATGGGAGGAACCAATCCTGCCACCATGTCAAAAGGGCACAACACTTAAATCTGACCATGGGAGGAACAAATCCTACCACCATGTCAGAAAGGCTCACGAACTTATCGCTTCCCCTTGGAAGGAACCTTGATCTGGAGAACACCAAGCTTCTCCTTGAAGTACTCAAACTTCACTCTGGCCATTTATAGCATAGAGTCATATCAAGGCTGATTACATCTAAGGATAACCTGCGAGCTTTACCAGGACTGATTGCATATGGGGACAACCTATAGGACTATTTATTTCTAAGCAACCTACAAGATTTGCCATGATTTTAATCTCAGACAACCTATCTCACCAGCTATGCCAGAACTCCCTCTTTCGAGATATATCGATCTAGATCACATACTAGAGCTTGATTACTCCTCTCTGCATCATACAAAAATGCAAGTCAGATCAATCAAATAAAATAGTAGTTTTCAAAAGAAACATACTACGTCCCAAATAGTCAAGAAATTGGAAACATATTTTTCCTCGGCTATACTTAGCGCCATGCAGGACTCCTCCCTACTAAACCAAGAGATCACACTTGATCTCATACAAAAGTAGCACCTCAAAGTGCTCTTCCTATTAATGGCACTTCCTACCCAATACAAATCCACATAACCCTCTATGTTAATCTTCTGATCCGTATCATACTTGAGCCCATAGTCAACTGTACCCTTTGGGTACCTCACTGTATGCTTTGCAACTATCAGGTGAACATGTCTCAGATCCGTTAAGAACTAGCTCATTGTGTTCATAGCAAAGAAAATATCTGATCTCATATATGTCAGGTACATCAAGGAACAACAAATCATCTAATGATACATCGTGGCATCAACCGTCTCTGATGAAGCATCACTCAATAGCTTTATGTGCGATGCCATAGGTGTAGTCATGGCCTTGCTGTCCATCATCCCAAACCTCTTCAGGATCTCCACTATCATAACCCCAAATTTCACAAAAATTAAAAAATTTTGATGTAACATAAAATGTTTGTAGTCGCAGTTTGTTAACTTCTATAGGTTAACGGACAAATGAAATAGTTAACAAACTAAGTATTAACTTAAACAAATATAAATTAATACTATTTTAATTTTGATATGTGATGTACATAATCTGCATTCAGTTGTTTCTAACTACACTGATAGTTTGATTTTGTCAAGTAGGTGAGAAGTTACTATTTAACTGGGGATTACTTAGCGATTGCTAACTTATCTAGATTTCTGGATCTTATAGGATTGAAAGGTAAATTTTGAACCACTAAGAGTTTATTAAGGCGTTAATCCAGATATACTTCTTTTATCATAAATATACTACTAGATTAAAAGTTTGCTGAATAGAATTCACGGGTTCTATGAGGTAAAGTAACATTTCTTTTACTTGTTTTGCAACTGTGACAGTACCTTTAAAATTCATGTCGTAAAGATCAATACTATGCCCTACAGATTTTCTTTTATCAGAATGACTTCTATTTTAGGTATATCTTCTTTCCATCTATACGTTAAGATGTTTACCATTTCTTCATAGAGCTCATGATTTAGTGTATCAACACTCTTAGTGAAAATAGGAGCTTATTGATGTTGATATTTACAAACTTTTCAACACTTCTTATAATTATGGAAATAGACCTAAGGCCTTTTAAGAAAACAAGCTTACACATAACTCTTAGCTTTACCTTTAATTAAGCTTCAGTAGAGGAAGTTTATTTGATTATTACTACGGTGTATTTATAATTGATCATTTGCATAAATGTCGTCAATATGTGATTTCTAACTTCCAAGTTTCTTCATGACATAAGTAATGTGACGAAATTACACTATCATATTATTTATTTGAGGATTGTAGTGATGCTATATGTTTTCTTAGACAATTTTAGTAACTTTTACTATCAATACTAAGCTAGTATTGATTTGATTCATTTGGAACTTTGATTACTTATGGAAACCAAACGATTGCAACTTCCATGAAGTTCACCTTACTCTTAGTACTATAAGCCTCATACAAAAGTAAGAATTTATTCTAGAGTGTAAATACTTTTTATATACACAATGTTAATTTATAAACTAGATTCTTACTACTAGTCTTACGTAAATACTAATTCTAACATCATGGTCTTGATATATATATATATATATATATATATATATAATGTATGAATAAATGATTATTGTTGGACTATTGTCTTAAGAGTAAGGGCATATACCCTTTTATGAATATTTCCATAGTGGTTATTTTACCATCGAAATATTTCATTGTTTATATATAACAAGAGTTAACGATTTCATGAATCAGTAGTTCGTTACCAACGAAGGTTCCAAGGCTTATAATAAAACAAGGATTTAATGATACTACAAAAACCTTATTCTTAACATGGCTTGACTTCATAGTTTATCATTGTACGTTATGATTTGACTTTGTATAATATATTATCATTGTGATCATTGTGTAGATTATTAACAATAATTCCATTCTCGAAAATGCAGTGGAGACTATACAACTCCACCCACTGTGGACTGAATAAATTTGTGGGCACGTGGAACATTCACCACCACGCATTGTATAACTTATAAGCTCTCCAGGAAACCCTACTTCTTATTTTTCATCAAGGTTTTTGGTCTCTACACTATTTGTTTCACTGCAGCCATGAGGGCTCACTGGTGCTCGACTCCAGCTCCATTGTTTGTGTAAAGAGGAGTGTTGCCACTCTAGTGTAAGGGTTGCGAAGTTCACAGCTCGAATTTGGTGTTTTTCTTCCTACATACAATACTTTGCTTTGCATGGGGGTAGTGTAGCTCTCTCAGTAATTTTTAAATGTTGTTTTCTTTCACAGCCATTGCCAAGGCTTACTCATGTTCTCGTCGTCAGTGTAGCATGTACTGTGAGCTTTGTCAACTCTGTCACTAGTGAACATGAGGGTTTTGGTCTATTCGTTGTGCTACTCATGGTGTGTGCTCAAATCCTCCTCGGCTTCCAAATATTTCGCTTCCAGGTAAAGAAAATCATCTTAAAAATATTATGAGCTTTAAAAAAATTACAATTATAGTTATAAACTCATTTTCTAACCAACATTTGGTCTTCACTTGCAGGTGATGGTTGGCCTTTTCGTTTGGAAGATTCCTCTTCACGTTTGGATTGGCATCAAGTACTATGGGTAAGCCCCAGTTACAATATGGCAAAACCCTACTTGTATAGAATTAGGGAAACAAAAATGGTTTCAGTTGGGAAGAAGTTATGACCTCAGTTCCTCCAGTATTGAGATGTTATAGTCTTTTCTTAACATGGTTATAGTATTTTGATAACTTGGATGACCTGAGTATGGATTTTTATGGATTTCATCCAAAATTAATAATTTAACTTTAGGTACATTTGGTACATATATTCTATCTTTATACAGTAAAACTTCTTTTCCATTCAAACTGTACCCTTAACTTAAGATTTCTATTGGATTTTATTTTGTTTTAGCTTGTATGTTTTGGTAAATTTCATCTTGTTCTATCCCTACTTTAAGATGTTCATCCAGATCTGTTGTATAAGTGCTGATAACTGCTATGAAGTTCAGCCTTTCATTCCTACATAATGCATCAACAAATTTATTTTATTTACCTTTAATGTGCTGAATTTTGAAATCATACTCACCTAGAAAATCTAGCCACCTAGCTTGTTTGGCATTTAGATTAGGCTGATCTAACAGATATTTTAATCCTTTATTATCAGTCATTAAAATAAATTTCCTTCCAATTAGGTGATGACACCACATCTCTAGAGCATGTATAACAACAGCTAATTCCAAATCATAAGTTGCATAACTCTTTTTATGAATTTATAATTTCCTAGACTCATAGGCAATAACATGCCCTTCTTGAGTTAGAACACCACCTAAACCATCATTGCAAGCGTCAGTGCACACTACAAATTCTTTATTTGGATCAGCTATTCTTAAAATAGGTGCGCTAGTTAATAAAGTTTTTAACTTTTTAAAGCTTTCCTCACATTTCTGGTTCCAATCAAATTTCTTTCCTTTCTTCTGCAAAGAAGTTATCGCATTCGCGATTCTCGAAAAACCTTCAATGAACCTTCGGTAATAACCAGTAATTCCCATGAAGGATCGAACATCAGTTACATCCTTGGGACCGGCCAATATTCGATCACCTCTATCGTTTCGGGATCCAACGAAATCCTTTCCTTAGTCACCACATGACCTAAGTACTGAATTTTATCTTTAAAGAAATCACATTTACTAAACTTTGCAAAGAGTTGATGATCTCGTAGCTCTTGCAAAACCATTTTTAAATGTTCCTTATGTTCTTCTTCAGTTTTTGAATAGATTAATATGTCATCTATAAACACAACCACAAACTTATCTAGATACTTATGCACAACATTGTTCATTAAACACATAAAAATAGCTGGGGCATTAGTAAGCCCGAATGACATGACGACAAAATCGTAATGACCATATTGATTTCTAAAAGATGTTTTAAAGATGTCTTCATCTTTAATCCTAACATGATGATATTGAGACCTTAAATCAATTTTCAAAAACACCATGGCTCCACGTACTTGATCAAATAGATCATCTAAGTGAGGCAATGGGTATCTATTTTTAATAGTCATCTTATTCAACTGACGGTAATCTATGCAAAGTCACATGGTTTCATCATTTTTCCTAACAAAGATGATAGGTGCCCCCCAGGGAGACACACTAGGTTGAATATACTTTTTGTCAATAAGTTCTTTTAATTGTGACTTTAGTTCATTAAGTTCCAGTATGTTCATTCAATATGGGGCCTTTGATCTAGGTACTGCACCAAGTACCAGCTCAATGGTAAAATCTAGTTCCCTTTTCGGAGGTAGTCCCAGAATTTCTTATGGAAATACATCCACATATTCTCTTAAGACTGTTATGTCTTCCAATTTTAATTTATTTGTTTTATTTAGATTTTTCTCATCAGTCATTGTTACTGCATAATCTTTACAACCCTTCCTAACAGCTCTCTTACATTGAAGAGAAGAAATATGCCTTATGGTTTTCTTTCTAGGGATCCCATTTACACTTATTGGTTTTCCATCATTATTCATACATGTAAAAGTTTTATCATAACAATTTAAAATTACCCTATGTTGTTCTAACCAATCCATACCGATGAGTAAGTCATAAGAACTAAGAGGTACTAGATTAAGATTTACAACAGTTTCAAATTGATCCATAACTACTGCAGATTCTTTTACAAAACAATTTACTTTCCTTTTAGCACCAGTGGCTAACTGAACCAACCAAGAATTTTCAAATTTTTCAATAGGAAACTTACATTTTTCTACCATTTTAGGTGAAATATAACTAAGACTAGTTCCTGGATCAATTAAAATAGCTATAAGGGTTTGGTTTATCATACCTTCTACTTCCACCATGGAAGTTTGATATTCTACTTGTCAATTCTCCAAGGCTGCATTAATTCTGGGCATAGTCCTTACTAAATCTCCAATGGTCATTTCCTCCTATATGGTATGAATATTACTGATAGTATTTTTCTGATTAGGATAGATTGAGGCATAATGTGGGCCACTACAGTCCCAGCACTTTATAGGTTCTTTTTGTTCAAAGTTATTTGTGTAATTACCACGGTTATTAGCAGATTCTTTACCCTTTGAATTGTTCTGATTGCTTGGTGAACTATTCTTATTCCCTTGGAAATTATTGTTAGCAAAAATTCTAGCCTTATTGTTTTTAGAATTCCTATTGGGCACAAATTCTTTCTTCTTTTGATCATAATGGTTATTATTCTTCTTGGCCTTCCAGTTGGCCATGCTCTCTTTCTTTCGATTATGTTCATAACAGAAGTTGGCTTTCCTCATAGCTTATTCCATAGTTTTTGGATTGTCAAACTCAATATTGTCCTTAATATGATAAGGTAGACAACTGAGGAATCACTGTACCTTCAGTTTTTCATCTACAAGGTATGGTACATACCTAAGCAGACTTAAAAACCTGTTTTTCAGATATTTCATAGTCATTAATCCTAATTTAAGCTCATAGAATTATTTTGCTCTCTCTTCATAGTACTGCTCAGACATAAATTTCTTTTTAAAGTACCTCTTGAAGGTACTCCAATTTATGTTCTTCTCTTTTATTCCCTTCACTCTTTTCAAGTCCTGCCACCAAGTATCAGCCTTTCCTGAGAGGTTATAGATAGTCATTCTAGCCTTTAATTGGTTAGAATAGTTATAAATTTGGAAGTACTTCTTCATCCCAGATAACCAAGATTCAGCTTCCTCCCCCTTCTCAGTCTCTCCATAGAATGTTGGTGGTTTTATCTTTTTAAAATTCCCTAGAAATTTCCTCATAAATTTTATATTTTCTCTTTTTAGTATAATGGTTGTCATCACTACTATCACTAGTGGAATGAAAATTACTTTGATCACCAAAAACCTCTGAAGATGAGCTGCTTTCAT
This sequence comes from Pseudotsuga menziesii, assembly GCA_001517045.1. Classification (NCBI taxonomy): domain Eukaryota; kingdom Viridiplantae; phylum Streptophyta; class Pinopsida; order Pinales; family Pinaceae; genus Pseudotsuga; species Pseudotsuga menziesii. The sequence goes on along the minus strand of LPNX010460726.1, from coordinate 159,105 downwards.
TTCTAGTATGTTTAATCTTTTTGTATTTATGTTGATTACTTGTATCTTCTGATTCAGCTCTTTTACCTCTACCATCGGTTTGAAATATTTCTGTTAGGATCTAATTAAGCTCTTCCTGAGTCCTCAGAATCCTTTCATTCTCTCGTTTAACAGATTCCATTTCATATTTTAAATCTTTTACTGTTTGTAAAAGTTCTAAGGAATTAGTGGTTAGATCTTCTTGTATAGGGTCTCTTGGTAAGTTTTTTGGTTTAGTAAATGGAGATTCCTCTTCCGCATATTCCTCCAGCCTTTCCATACCTGTTGTTAAACTTCAGAAACAATTTTCTCTGTTGAATAACATTAAAATAAAATAACATCAACAAAATAATTTAGATTCACTATTTCATAGAAAGCAAGTTGGGCTTCATTAAGGCCTAGTGTTTGAACCTTGTACTCTGATACCACATGTCATAACCCCAAATTTCACAAAAATATAATTTTTTTGATGGAACATAAAAGGTTTTTAGTCACAGTTTGTTAACTTCTAGAGCTTAACAGATAAATGAAACAGTTAACAAACTAAGGATTAACTTAAACACATATAAATTAATACTATTTTAAATTCGATATATGATATACATAATCTGCATTCAGTTGTTTCTAACTACACTGATAGTTTGATTTTGTCAAGTAGGTGAGAAGTTACCTTTTAACTGGGGCTTACTTAGCGATTGCTAACTTATCTGGATTTCTAGATCTTACAGGCTTGATAGGTAAATTTTGAACCAGTAAGAGTTTATTAAGGCGTTAATCCAGATATACTTCTTTTATCATAAATATACTACTACAGTAAAAGTTTGCTTAATATAATTCAAGGGTTCTATGAGATAAAGTAACATTTCTTTTACTTGTTTTGCAAATGTGACAGTACCTTTAAAATTCATGTCGTAAAGATCAATACTATGCCCTACTGATTGTCTTTTATTAGAATGACTTCTATTTTAGGTATATCTTCTTTCCATCTATATGTTACGATGTTTACCAGTTCTTCATAGAGCTCATGATTTTGTGTATCAACACTCTTACTGAAAACAAGAGCTTATTGTTGTTGCTATTTACAAACTTTTCAACACTACTTATAATTATGGAAACAGACCTAAGGCCTTTTATGAAAACAAGCTTACACAGAACTCTTAGCTTTACCTTTAATTACGCTTGAGTAGAGTAAGTTTGTCCGCTTATTAATGCATTGTATTTATAATTGATCATTTGCATAAATGTCGTCAAGATGTGATTTATAACTTTAAAAGTTTCTTCATGACATAAGTAATGTGACAAAATTACATTATCATATTATTTATTTGAGGATTGTAGTGATGCTATATGTTTTCTTAGACAGTTTTACTATCTTTTACTATCAAGACTAAGATAGTATTGATTTGATTCATTTGGAACTTTGATTACTTATGGAGACCAAATGATTACAACTTCCATGAAGTTCACCTTACTCTTAGTACTATAAACTTCATACAAAAGTAAGAATTTATTCTAGAGAGTAAATACTTTTTATATACACAATGTTAATTTAGAAACTAGATTATTACTACTAGTCTTACATAAATACTAATTCTAACATCATGGTCTTGATATATATATAATGTATGAATAAATTATTATTGTCGGACTATTGTCTTAAGAGTAAGGGCATATACCCTTCTATGATCTTTCCATAGTGGTTATTTTACCATAGAAATATTTCATTGTTTATATATAACAAGAGTTAATGATTTCATGTATGAATAGTTCATTACCAACGAAGGTTCTAAGGCTTATAATAAAGCAAGGGTTTAACGATACTACAAAAACCTTATTCTTAACATGGCTTGACTTCATAGTTTATCATTGAAATGATACGTTATGTTTTGACTTTGCATAATATATTATCATTGTGATCATTGTGTAGATTATTAACAATAATTTGATTCCCGACAATGCAGTGGAGACTATACAACTCGACCCACTATGGACTGAATAAATTTGTGGGCACGTGGAACATTCACCACCATGCATTGCATAACTACAAGCTCACCATGCAACCCTACTTCTTATTTTTCATCGAGGGTTCTGGTCTCTGCACTGTTTGGTTCACTGCGTCCATGAGGGCTCACTGGTGCTCGCCTCTAGCTCCATTGTTTGTGTAAAGAAGAGTGTTGCCACTCGAGTGTAAGGGTTGCAAAGTTCACAACTTGCATTTGGTGTTTTTCTTCCTACATACAATACTTTGCTGTGTGTGAGGGTAGTGTAGCTCTATCATTAGTTTTTAAATGTTCTTTTCTTTCACGGCCATTGCCAAGGCTTAATCATGTTCCCATCGTCAATGTAGCATGTACTGTGAGCTCTGTCGACTCTATCACTAGTGAACACAAGGGTTTTGGGTTGTTCATTGTGCTACTCATGGTGTGGGGTCAAATCCTCCTCGGCTTCAAAATATTTCACTTCCATGTAAATAAAATCGTCTTATAAATATTATAAGCTTTAAAAAAATTATAGTTACAGTTATAAGCTCAGTTTCTAACCAAGGTTTGGTCTTCACTTGCAGGTGATGGTTTGCCTTTTCATTTGGAAGAATCCTCTTCACGTTTGGATTGGCATCAAGTCCTATGGGTAAGCCCCGGTTACAATATGGAAAAACCCTACTTGTACAAACTTAGGGAAACAAAAACGGTTTCAGTTGGGAAGAAGTCACGACCTTGGTTCCTCCAGTATTGGGATGTTTGGTATTTAGTTTTTAAGATTTGTTTTTTGTTATTAAACCCTTGCATATAGCAGGGTGGCTCTGACATTCGATGCCGTGACTTGTACTACTCTTTTCTTGACTTATAAAGCATTTACAACAATGTAGGTTTTGATAAATTGAATGTTAGTTTTGTTTTTAAAAACCCGTGCCACGATGTTGGGAACACTGGCCCTGAGCTGGGTGTTGTAATATGTTTAAGTTTGTAGCCTTACGGCCTGTCAAAGTAATACATTGGGTTTTTCTTTAAAAAGAATTTAATTTGAGCTCTGTCTCATTCTTGTATATTTTGACTTTGTGTTCGTGAGAGTTCTTCCTCTTTGACTGTTAATGAAGAACATTACTGTCTAATATATTTTGTAATTAGTTTATTGTTATTATAAGACTGTAAATTCGTAGTGTATACTTTATAATATTTATTTACTTGTTTAGATTATACAACTAGGGTTTTCCTAAAAGTGAAACCCTTGTCTATATGAGTTCTTCAATGTATTAATGATTAGGTTTGTCTACTTGTTAATTTGGATAAATTATTATTACAGATGTGTTGTGTATATGTACATTCGTTTTTAGTAAGGACTATAACAGTTTACAGTAGATTAAAAGTTTATTTTAATAACTAACCAAGTAAATGGTTTGCAACTTAGATGTTTTATTTATAATATTTAAAGATATTGGTTAGGGTTTTGACCCTGAAGTTTCACAATTACAGGTAATAATTATAAGATAGTTCTTCATAGTAAATATTTAGTTTATACTAGTTATTAATTATATTTTCATTGCTTTTATTTAATAAACTATCTAGTAGAATTTACTCAGAATTTTTAATATGATCAAGAATAAATTATGTAACTCAGTTTACTCTTTTTAATCTAAGTACTTTTAAATTTTACCCTATTTTTTAATAGTCAAAATTAGTCCTAGATTTAGTTGATAATGTTAGAAAATAAACTATGTGAAATGTAGTTGTTTATTTACTTAACTGTATGTAATTCATGTAAGTCTAATGTGATTTTCCTGCTGCATTTCATCCAGTTACTAAGTGGAAAGAGAGAACTATAAACAGATCATAACACTGTTTAACTTCCATAATATTTTAACATGAAATAAATTACTCTACTGCGTGTAAATACCCAGAATAGAAATTATTTTCTATTCTAACACATTACTCTTCAAATTCATTTCTTCAATAATCTACAAAGACTACTAAATTCTACCATTTACAAACTGAATATTTAACATTCATATAACATTCAAACTTATATTTATCTATCTAACACAATAAAACAAAATAATGTAGAACCTGTTTAGGAAAGATGACAACAGCGTTAGGAGGCCGTTCCTCCCTACCGATCTCCTAGAGAGCGCTCAAACAACGTTTCCTCAAGACCCCTGAGCCTGTTCCTAGTCTTCTTGGATGACAACTGTTGGAGAAGAAAATAGTATACTAGTTCAAAAACTCAGTAAAACACCCTGCTCTTAGCAGTAAGATATATCAGCTTAAAAGATGCACTAGATCACTCAGTAGTTATCCCCTCAAACTCTTTCCGCAATTCCCTTCCATTGAATTTCTTTGAAGTACATTCATTCACCTGAATGATCACTTCTATAGAATGAGCAGCCTCAGCTCTCCTCAATGGGAATTTTTATAAATATTACCTAGGTCTTTTGGGTTAGTTGTCATTAATTGAGCCACCTGCTCTGATTCCACTTTCTTCGGGAATCATCACCCCAAATGTAGGGAGGTTGCTACCTGCAACAGTTGGAAGTGGTTTGGGGATGCTGCCACATGTCATTTTTCTCTCCACCCAGTCTCCTGCACCAATTTGACCAGTAAACACTCTTTTAACAGCTCTCCTAAGCCGTTGTCTCTTCCTTTATTTATTTATAAATAAATATTCAGAATTACATTAAATATCCTTAACTCTGATGAGTCATCAATTACAACTTACCATAAAATTTAACATATTATCTTCAAATAATATAAAATTGTTTTTTTGCAAAATTGGGGCATGTGACATCCACTACATACTTCCATTTTTCAAGGGAGATTCCATATGCATTCTGCCACACCTCAATGCCTAGAAATTAGTGCATAATATCCAAGTCCTTTATCTCGAACTTGGAAGCAAGTCTACTTCTTGCAACTTGAATGAGTTCCTCTTTTCTGCTAAGAACAAGTCATTGACATATAAGAAGAGCATCACTGGTCTTCCGCCTTCAAACTTGAAGAAAAGGTTGGAATATTCTTCACTCTCAGTAAATCCTAGATCCATCAGTAAGCTGTCCATCCTATCGTACCATGTTGAACCTCAGGATATTCTACAGTCAGTCCCTCTGAAGTGAAACATCATTCTCCCTTTGCCTTTCGTACTCTATACATTGAAACATTCTGTACTTGAGTCACAAGTAGCTTCCTCTACTACTAATATTCTATGTCTCCATATAGCGTCACTGGATACCAAGGTATTCTATCTTGAACCCTTTCAAGATTTCTTCTCACACCCATCTGTGTGCTTGTCTTCCTTTATAGGATTTCATATTCAACCTTGTAGCAAAGGTTAAGATCTTCATCACTCCAGATGATCTTGAAGTTCTTCATGTATGTGTTATCCCATCGGTGTCTTCTGAGCTCATACAAGGCCTTATTTAATTTTCACACATGAGTCTACCTGTCATGTGTCTCAACTCCCACTGGCTGCAAATTTCTCTTCGTAGTCTACGCCTTCTTTCTGTGAGAATATTCATGCTACGAATATTTCCTTGTATCCCACATAGTTCTCTTCAAGTCTTGATACCACATCCTAGACATCATTCTTCATGATCTCGTACTCTCCTTCCCTTTCTTCTTGGCTACTTCTTCATAGCTGGAAGGTTCTGCATCAATGATGTATCTCAACAGTGTCTCATAATTGCACTGTGTCCAAGACCTCTTTCTTTCTTTGAAAGTATCATCATATTATTCTTCGTTTTGGATAATTTCTTGACCTGTGATCACTTGTCCTTCGGAACAAGTCTCATCCTTCTTTTATCATACGTGATTGTACACGATCTTTCCTACAAGTCAAATGAATTAGTTGTATGGTTAGAAACATTCCATAAGGTATATTCGTAATGAAAAATTATTTTGCATAAATATATAATCATGCAACTATTTTAGCCGGTACAACATTCATCCATATCTGACAGAAAATTTATAGATGCCTTCCATCTCTACCAAGACATCATTGAGATTGTGCACTAATCCAATATATCAGCAAGGAGGTTTCATTATAGATAAGTAGCAAGGGAGAGTTGTATAGCACCATGAGCTACTTACCCACCACATGGATATTAGTAGTATACTGCCATTAATGAAAACATTCTATCATGCATAATACATCAACTGAGTATATAAAAATGCATAACAACAACAATATCATGAAATGACAATTGAATACTTATATTTATTTGTTTCATGGGTAGACTCCTTTCAGCTTCATCATCTTCTTTATTCATAATAGCATAAGTTCCTTATCCAAATACTTAAGATGGATAAGCGGCTCTTCAAGAATTGAGTTCTTCATATTCCTCATCGCTTGAGGGATCTTCTTTCAATCGTGAGCGATTTATCTTCAGTTGCTATCATATTCTCTTTTATTATTATGGGTCGAGCTTCATATTGTGTGTGCTATTCCCAGAGTCTGCTAAAAGTAATCACTTCCTCCTGGCACACATTCCTTGAATGAATGAATCCCATGATCCTGGGAGGCCATTCAAGGTGGTTATAATGGTATCTTATTCTTCTTTGACTACTTCATCATAGCATCAAACCATTCCTTTTGGTGTCTATGAGGGATGAGATGATCTTTAATAGAATCTGCAATGATTTTCTTAGCTCTGGCCCTAGCATTATCTCCATCTGTCTCCTAGACCTTTCTTACTGAAATACTAATCCAAGTCAATTTCTTGAAGGATCACGGAGTTCCTACACTTCATTCGATTTATATTCTTTTCTTCAAATATCTTGGTCAAAGAATCAAACATATAATTAGGTTTCATAAGGGAAGACACTTGTGGTATAAGCTGATCCTTGATTGAATCAACAATGACCTTCTTGTCATTGACCAAGTTCTTCTTGTGTAAGGCTTTTAGCCTCATCTCCCTCTAGATATGGAACTCCTCCAATTATGTAGGTATCCAATTCATTTTCTTCAAGAACTAGTGAAATCATATACTTCCATGCTTGGAAGTTGTCATAATCACCAATATTGTCATCAATATGGTGTGATTAGTCATCTTGAAATGAGAACCTCAACTGTAAATAGAAAAATATTAGATCTTACAGATTTGAGGTGTTAGTCCTAGTTCCAGATCTGGCTGATCTAGGATTTGTTAGAGAAACCCTTATTTTCAAAACTTGGAATCTTTCATATCTGATTGGATAGAAATATGGGCCTCTTCAAGGAGATCTTTCCAATGTACTCCTTTTCTGAAAACAATGGAGGGAAGCTCCCGGAACAGGAAGCCATAGTTTTTCAATTTCCTCTGCAGAAATGCCTAATATTGTTTCCACTGTATCTCTGAAATTACTGCTCCTCTGTGTCTGATATTTCATAATCAGGTAATCGAGTCTTCCCTATTTCCAACACCATAGGTTTTACCAGAATTGGTTTCACCAATTGGGACTTATGAGAGTTTTCCAAAGGTGACTTATTTCAGGACTATTCAGCATAGAGAACTTGTATGGACTTCCAAATGTCCCTTTTTCATCACCAGGATTTAAAACATTCATAGAAATTAAATCCCTTTTCCTATCAAGAACAACTTGTAAAATTTCATTTGAACCTTTGTAGCCCGAGATATAGCAATTCTCCCTAGGTGTCTTGTTTGGGGATGAATCCTAGAAGAGTCTGGAACACTGATTTTGAGGAATCATATATCCCATAATATATCAAGTCCAAGGCTGAAAGTTTTAAACAAGGTACATTAGGATTTTATCTTCGGCCTATAAAACTTTCGGGTACTGAGACTTCTTCAATATCGAGATATAGCGAACGTACCAAAACTACCAGTTTTAGTATTTTAGGGTTTTTTAGGCCTGGGGTCAAATTAGGGTTTGAATTTCCTGGAGTTTTACCCAACCAAAAACTTTGACCTTGGTCTCTAAACTTTGATTTTTATGAGGAGAGAAATGCTATGTTGGGATCACTCAAAAAATCCACTTCTATAAAAAGACCTAATTTCTGGCAGCAAAAACGGAAAATGCCCAGAATCAAATTATTCTTCGTCAAAAATACGTGTCCTTCAATGGATATTTATCCTATCCTCTTTTTGCTAATGGATTGTGGAGAGAGACCCAAAAAGTAAGAATCCCTAGCTTCTGCAGCTGCACAGTCTCTTGTTCTCAGGTTAGCTCTGATACCTTGTTAGTTTTTTATCATTTAAGCAATATGATCTTAGGATCTTATCTGAGAGAATAACATGCACAGAAATCAATCACAAGAGACAATAGACACCAATATTTATCCTCGGGGAAAACATAAAGTAAAAAACCCACAACTTCCTCAGAGATAGAATGAGCACCAATGGTAGCAGTAAAACCCAAAAACATAAAATATGATCTCCAATAGTTGTTCTCTCTCTCACTTGTGTGAGAAATTCCTCTCTCACTCATGCGCTCCAATTGAGTGAGTGTGTGTGTCAAATAGAGAGTCTCACTCTCTATTTATACTAGTTTCTGACTTGACAACTACTTACCAGGGACGACATCTCTAGCAGAGTCTAATAACCCTAGTGCCCCTCAAATGTGGGGACTTTGTTGATGTATATGTAACTTCAAAATGTATTTATCTGTATATCTTATGTATTGTACCCTGATGTTTATTCCAGGATGTGTCTGTAATGTATTTGAGTCATGTCATACTCTGATTTTTATTCCAAGAAGTTTCTATAATGTAAACAAGTCATGTCAAGTCATTGTGGGTAACCCTCCTATTGATCAAGGGTTAAAGTCCCCATAGTTGTGGGGCCCTAGGGTCATTAGACTATCATAGACATGTTGAACCTAGGTCAATCATTGTAAGTTGGGGTAATAGTCCCCACCATTGTGTTAAGGATAAACCTCCTTGTTGGTCGGAGGAGGCAAAGTCACCACAAGTTGTGGGGAACTAGGGTTATTAGACACTCGTAGAGATGTTGGCTCTAGTAAGTAATTGTTAAGTGATGCTGACATGTTGGAGTGGGTTTCAAGTGAATGAAAGAATATAAATAGAGATTGAGCATCTCTATTTATCACACACACACTCACTCATGTATTTGTAACTTCAAAATGTATTCATCTATGTATCTTATGTCTTGTAACCCAATGTTTATTCCAGGATGTATCTATTATGTAATTGAGTCATGTTGCCATGCCCTGATGTTCTGATTGGGAGGATCTGTAATGTAAACAAGTCATGTCAAGTCATAGTGGGTAACCCTCCAATTGTCAAAGGGTTAAAGTCGCGGCAATTCTAGGGCACTAGGGTTATTAGAATCTCCTAGTAGAGGTCAGCCCTAGTAGGGTTTTAGTCATGCTGGGATTAGTATAAATAGAGAGGTGAATTTTCTATTTAGCACACAACTCATACGCACTCAAGTGTAGTGCATATTTGAGGAAGGAGAAGACATTGGGGCTAGATAAGAAGAAGGTTACTGTTGTAGGGAGATCACTTACTGTTTTGGGCTTTTCTATTTTGGTGTTGATTCTATCTCTGAGGAAGTTGCGGGGTTTTCTCCATTTATGGTTTCCCCGAGGAAAAACACTATGTTCATTGTATCTTGTGTTTTATTGTTGTACTTGCTATTCTCTCAATTAAAGATCCTAATAATGCTAGCTTAATGTTGAAAAACTAACATGGTATCAGAGCTATCCTAAAAAGAAGACACTATGTAGCTGCGGGAACTAGGGCTTCCTAGTTTTTGGATATTCCTCATATTTTCAGCAAAAGTAAGGTGGAATAACTGTTCTCCTTAGGGCCCATTTTTATGTTGAAGCAGAATCCAATTCTGAGGTTTTTCAGTTTTGGACCCAACACTGCTGCCGAAAATTAGGGATTTTCATAGAAGAGGAATTTTTTAGTGAGCCTAGGCCTAGATTGATCTCCTCCCCAAAATAGAATTTAGGGATAAATTTCAAGGAATTTGGGTGGGCAGAACTCCAAAAAAGTGAAACCCTAATTTGCTCCTAAACTAGTACTGAAGGATTTCACTCCAAATCCAAATCCGACATATTGACTTGGTAAGATCTAAATCTTTGTATTTCCATTTGAGGTTCTCAGTTAAGATGTCTCATCATACCAAGCTTGATGAAAAGCTTGAGGGAGCCGATAACTTTCGAGCCTGGAAGTATAGGATCTCCCTGGTCCTGGAAGAAAATGAGTTGGACTCCTACATCCATGAGGAGGTTCCAGTTCCGGCGGGAGATGAGGCTAAGTCCTTACATAAGAAGAATATGGTTATGGCCAAGAGGATCATTGATTATTCTATCAGGGATCACTTATCCCATAATGTCCTCCCTCAAGACACCTAAAGCTATGTTTGATGCCCTAACCAAATTGTTTGAAGGGAAGAACATAAACCGGAAGATGTCTCTAAGGAATCAACTAAAGAATGTGAAGATACAGAATGTAGAGACCATACAGTCTTAATTCACAAGGGTTTCTCAGATCAAGGAACAATTGGAAGCAGTAGACGAAGAATTGGAGAATGCAGAAATTGTGATGACCACCTTGAATGGTCTCCCTACGAAATTGGACTCTTTCATTCAAGGGATCTATGCTAGAAAGAAGTTAGTCAAGTTCAGCAAACTATGGGAAGAATGTTTTCAATAATAAGCTCAGATAGAAGCTCAAGAAGAGAATATGGGAAGTGAATATCAATCTCTCACAATAAAATCCAAGAAACCCAGATCTAGCGATCATAGAATTAAGTACTCTCATCATAGGAATAACTCTAGAAAGCCTAGAGATAAGTCTAAGTACATTTGCTATACATGTGATGAAAAAGGACACTTTGCTAGGGATTGTCCTAAGAACAAAAGTAGCTCTCACAAGAAGAATGGACACAGGAGAAGACATCATGCTCATGCTGCAGAGGATGATGAACCTTCATCAAAGAGAACTAGATATGAAAGTGAAGATTCTTCAAGCGAGGATGAATATGTTTTGATCTCTGCTCTCACAAGTAACATTACTCATGGAAGTGATGATTGGCTTATAGACAATGGGGCTTCCAAACATATGACTGGATTCAAGGAATCCTTTGTGAAACACTCAGAACATGAATCACCTCACAAGGTGAAGCTAGGAGATGACTACCAATATCCAATAAAAGGTAGTGGGGAATCTTCCTATAAACTAGACTCTGGAAAGTCTATAACAATGAAGGAAGTGTTGTTTGTGCCAGGACTCAAGAAGAACCTTAAACTAGATCCTTCAGGAAAGAGGGGTATATTTGTGGCATACTCTGAAAGCTCGAAGGCTTACAGAATATATTTCCCAGGATTAAAAATATTGACATCAGTAGGGATGTCACATTTGATGAAGATGAATCTTACAACAAATCTAGAAAGAGACCTCCTGAAGAACGTGAAGAAGCAGAAGCACCTAGAATTCATGATATAACCATGAATGAAGAAACTCAAGAAGAAGTTCAATAATTTGAAGAACCACAAAGACCTGTAGATCCACCTCTGGAGAAGAATCCTCATAAGAAGAAACCTACTTGGGTACGAGAACTTATCGAAGGTGTGGAAAGATATGGGGCTCCATAAGAGAATCATAGAGAAAGAAAGAGGACCAGATCCTTCTCTAGGTATGTAGCTTTACTATGTGATTTCATTGATAAAGAACCTTCCAGTTATGAAGAAGCGACAGAACGGAAATAATGGAAGAATGCTATGATCTAAGAGTATCAATCGATCATGAAGAATGATGTTTGGGATGTTGTCCCAAGACTAGAAGGGAAGTTAGTTGTAACTTCCAAATGGATCTACAAGATTAAGCATGTTGCAGATGGTAGCATTGAAAAATATAAAGCAAGATTTGTGGCTTGGGGTTTCTCTCAGAAAGAAGGAATAGATTACGAAGAAAACTTTGCACCTGTAGTCAGATATACTTCAATCAGATTAGTACTAGCTCTGGCTGCAGTGATGAAATGGAATATACACCAGATGGATGTCAATACTTCTTTCTTGAATGGTGTAGTAGAAGAGGAAGTGTATGTAGAACAACCACTCGGTTTTGAGACACATGACAGAGAGTCTCATGTATGTAGATTGAAGAAAGACCTATATGGTTTGAAACAGGCACCTAGGACTTGGTACGACAGAATTGATAGCTTTCTATCCAGTTTGGGCTTTAACAGAAGTAAAACAGATTCCAACATTTACTACAAGGTTGAAGATGGCAACCTAGTGATGCTCCCTACTATATGTAGATGATCTGTTTGTGACAGGTATGGATGGGTTGATTGCTGATACGAAGAGAAAGCTTGCTGCTGAGTTTGAAATGAAGGACTTGGGTATGGTGCATTATTTCTTAGGCATGGAAGTGTGGCAAAGTATAGATGGAACCTTCCTTAGACAAGGGAAGTATACAGTAGATGTCTTGAAGAGGTTTTGGATGATGGACTGCAAAGCTATGGCCACACCTATGGAATCAAACCTGAAGCTATTGAGTGATGCTTCATCAGAGTCAGTTGATTCTATGTTGTATCATCAAATTATTGGGTCCTTGATGTACATGACGAACACAAGACCAGAAATTTGCTTTGCTGTGAACACCTTCAGCCAGTTCTTAACAGAACCAAGAAATGTTCACTTGATTGCTGCAAAGCATATTCTGAGGTACTCGAGGGGTACAGTTGATTATGGGATCAAGTACGAGGAGAATTAGAAGATTAACCTAGAGGGTTATGTTGATTTATATTGGGTAGGCAGTGCCATCGATAGGAAGATCACTTTAGGGTGTTGCTTGAGTATGGGATCAGGTGTGATCTCTTGGTTTAGTAGGAAGCAATCCTGTGTGGCATTGAGTACAGTTGAAGCAGAGTATGCCACAGCTTGTTCAGCTAATTGTGAGGCAGTATGGCTGAGAAAGCTATTGTCTGATATATTTGATCTCTAGTTGGATGCTACTTGTATACATTGTGACAACCAGAGTTGCATGAAGTTTTCAGAGAATCCAGTGTCCCATGACAAGTCAAAGCATATCAAGATCAAGTATCACTATATCAGGGATATAGTGTAGAGGGGAGAAGTGAAGCTCTAGTATGGTGCAACAAAGGAACAAATAGCTGATGTATTGACAAAGCCATTGGCTAGGCTGAAGTTTGAGTACTTCAGGGAGAAGCTTGGTGTTCTCTAGATCGAGGTTTCCTCCAAGAGAAAGTGATGAGACCCATAGCAATTCTAACATGGTGAGAGGATTGGTTCCTTCCATGGTCAAATGTAAAGGTTGAGCCATTATGTCATGGTGACAGGATTGGTTCCTTCCATGTCAGATATGAGTGCTGAGATCCATAGCCATTCTGACGAGTAGGTCAGATATAAGGGATGAGCCATTCTATCATGGTGAGAGGATTGGTTCCTTCCATGTCAGATATGAGTGCTAGCCATTCTGTTGAGTAGGACAGATGTAAGGGAAACTACCATTATGGGAATGGAGGCACCTAGTCAGTTACCAGGAAAACTCAGTCTAGGACTGAGAAGCCATTCTGATGTGATAGAGGGATGTGTTCCCACTTGATCAGATGTAAGGGCTAAACCATTCTGTCATGGCTAAAGGATTAAAATCCTCCCATGTAAAATGTGATTTTTGTCCATTCTGACGAGTACGTTAGATGTAAGGGCAATTTCCCTTCTGGGAATGGAGGCACTTGGTCAGTTACTAGGTAGCTCAGTCTGGGACTGGGGGCCATTCTAATGTGATGGTAGGATTAGTTCCTCCATGGTCATATGTGAGTGCATTCCCTTTCTGATTTGGTGCTTCATGCATGGTCAGATTGTAAGTGCAGATCCCTTTCTGATGTGGTGCTTCGTGCATGGTCGGATTGTAAGTGTTGAGCCCTTTCGATGCAGTGCTTTCGAGCATGATCGACTGTAAGTGTTGTGCCTTTACAACAGGATGAGGTCAGATGTAAGTACAGATCCTTTCCGATGCAGTGTGCTTGCACATGGTCAGATATAAGTGCTGATCCTTTCTGACAAGATCAGGTCAAATGTGAGTGTTGGGCCTTTCTGACAGGATGAGGTCAGATGTGAGTGCTAGGAATGCCTTTTTGACAAGATTAGGTCAAATGTAAGAGATGGGTGGGCCATTCTAACTCAAGTGTCAGATATAAGTGCTGATGAAGACCTACATGAAGGGTAAGATCGAGATCGAGTGATGATCCAGCAGTGATGAGCCAATAGTCATGATGAAGCAAATCCCATGATGAAGATGACTTGAAGACTCGAAGACGAATAAGACGAAGAAGACGAAGAAGACTTGAAGACTAAGAATACTTGAAGATGACGAGATGATCCAGTTGATGCAGAGAAGAAGACCAGTGCTGAAAATTGTGTCAAAAGAATACCTTCCTAGTTAAGAGGGAGTGTTGATGTATTTGTAACTTCGGAATGTATTCATCTATGTATCTTATGTATTGTAACACAATGTTTATTCCGGGATGTATCTATTATGTAATTGAGTCACGTTTTCATGCTCTGATGTTTTGATCGGGAGGATCTATAATGTAAACAAGTCATGTCAATTCATAGTGGGTAACCCTCCAATTGTCTAAGGGTTAAAGTCCCCGCAATTCTGCTGCACTAGGGTTATTAGACTCTCCTAGTAGAGGTCGGCCCTAGTATGGTTTTAGTCATGCCAAGATTAGCATAAATAGAGAGGTGACTTCTCTATTTAGCACCCAACTCATACACACTCAAGTGTAGTGCATAGTTGAGGAAGGAGAAGACACTGGGGATAGATAAGAAGAAGGTTACTGCTGTTGGGAGATCACTTACTATTTTGGGCTTTTCTATTTTGGTGCTAATTCTATCTGTGAGGAAGTTGCTGGGTTTTCTCCATTTATGGTTTCCCCAGGGAAAAACACTGTGTTCATTGTCTCTTGTGTTTGATTGTTGTACTTGTTATTCTCTTAGTTTAATATCCTAATAATGCTAGCTTAATGTTGAAAAACTAACAGGGTTATTAGACACTCCTAGAGATGTTGGCTCTAGTAAGTAATTGTTAAGTGAGGCTGACATGTTGGAGTGTGTTTCAAGTGAATGAAAGATTATAAATAGAGAGTGAGCCTCTCTATTTATCACACACACACTCACTCATTAAGGTGCATGAGTGAGAGGAGAAGTTGTTGGGACAAGAGAGAAACTACTGCTGTTGGGAGATCATCTTTATGTTTTCAGGTTTTTCTTTTGGTGCTGATTCTATCTCCAAAGAAAGTTGTGAGGTTTTCTCCTTTATGGTTTTCCCGAGGAAAACTATTTGTGTCTCTTGTCTCTTGTGTTTTATTGTTGTGCATGTTATTCTCTCAGTTAAAGATCCTAAGATCATAATGCTATCTTGAATGATAAAAATCTAACATGGTATCAGAGCTAACCTGAGAAGAAGACATTGTTCAACTGCAGAAGCAAGGGATTTTTAATTTTTGATTCTCTCTCCATGATCCACCAGCAAAAGTATGCTAGGATGACTCTCCATTGAAGGGCACATCTTTCTGTCGAAGCGAAATTCGATTCCTAGCATTTTCAGTTTTGGTGCGAGAAATTAGGGCTTCTTACAGAATTGAAATTTTTGAGCGAGCCAAGCATAGTATTGCTCTCCTCATCAAAATCTAAGTTTAGAGACTTGGGTCAATATTTTTTGTTGGGTGAAACTCTGGGAATGTCAAACCCTAGTTTGATCCCGAGCTGGCAAAACCCTAAAATACTAAAACTGATAAGTTTTGGTACATTCGTTATATCTCCAGATTGGAAAAGGATTAGAATCTAAAAATTTGAGAGGTCAAATATAAAATCCTGATGTACATTGTATCAAAAATTCAGCCTCGTTTTTGCTATATTCTGGGAGATATGATCCCTCCAAGTTAGGGTTCCATCCTCTTCCAAATTCATCCCTAAACAGGACACCTGGGGAGAATTGCTATATATTGGGCTAGAAAGGTCCAAATGAAATTTCTAAATATGTTCCCGAATAGGCACATACTTTTAATTTTGTGGTCTAAGTTTCAAACTCATAATATGAACCAGTGACATGTGGCAGTCCGTACAACTTCGCTGTGATGAACAATCCTATAACAGGTCACCTTGGGAAAATGATCACAAGTCCCAATTGGTGAAACCAATTCTAATGAACCCTATGGTGCTGGAACAAGGACATGTGAGGATACCTTAGTACAAAGTTTTAGATGCAAAAGAGAAATAATTTTGGAGATACCACAGAAACAATAACAGACATTTCTGCCAAAGAAATTGGAAAACTAGGGATTCCTGTTCTGGGAGCTTCCCTCCACTGTTTTCAGAAAAGGAGTACATTGGACAGGCCAACTTGAAGAGATCTATATTTTTATCCAATCAGATCTGAAATATTCTAAGTTTTGAAAATTAGGTTTTCTATAACAAACCCTAGATCATCCACCTCCGGAACCAGGATGACCACCTCAAATCGGTAAGATCTAATCTTTTGCTATTTGCATTTGAGGTTCTCATTTCAAAGTGATCTATCACATCAGCTTGATGATAAACTTGGTGAAGTTGACAACTTCCAAGCATGGAAGTATTTGATCTCTCTAAATAAAATGTATTGGACACCTACATGAGTAGAGAGGTTCTAGTTCCAGAGGGAGATGAGGCTAAAATCCTTACAACAGAAGAACTTGGTTAAGGCCAAGAAGATTATTGTTGATTCAATCACGGATCACATTGTACAACAAGTGTCTTCCCTAAAGACACCGAAGATATTTGATTCCTTAACCAAGTTATTTGAAGGGAAGCACATAAATCAAAATATGACTTTAAGAAAACAATTGAAGAATGTGAAGATTCAGAATGCAGAGACCAAACAGTCATACTTTACAGGGATCTCTCAAATCAGAGAACATCTTGAAGCTATAAAATAAGAAGTGGATAATGTAGAAGTGGTGATAACCACCTTGAATGGCCTCCCAGGATCATGGGATTCATTCTTTCAAAGAATGTGTGCTAGAAGGAAGTGATTACTTTCAATAGACTCTGGGAAGAGCACACATAAGAAGAAGCTCAACTAATAATAAGAGAAAAGAAGATGGGAGCAACAGAAGATCAAGCTCCCACCATCCAAAGAAGATCCCTCAAGCAACGAGGAATATGAAGAACTAAACTCTTAAAGAACCTCTTATCCACCTTAGCATTTGGATAATAAATGATGTTATTATGAATGAAGAAGACGATGAAGCTGAAGGCTCAAGAAGGAGTCTACCCACGAAACAAATAAAGATAAGTATTCAATTGTCATTTCATGATATTGTTTTGTTATGAATTTGTTTATATTTAGTTAATGTATTATGCATGATAGAATGTTTGCATTAATTTGAGTATGTATGTGATGGGTAAGTAGCTCATGGTACTATACAACTCTCCATTGCTACTTATCTAGAATGAAACCTCTTTGCTAACATACTGGATTAGTGCACAATCTCAATGTTATCCTGGTAGAGATGGAAGGCATCTAAAAAAGTTTCTGTGAGATATGGATGAATGTTGTATGGGATAAAGTGGTTGCATGATCATATATTTATGCATAAGAACTTTCCAGTATTCATTATGAAATGTTTCTAACCATACAAATGCATTTGACTTGTAGGAAGGATCGCATACATAATCGCCTACAAGAAAAGAAGAATGAGACTTGTTCCAAACAACAAGTGATGACAATTCAAGATGAAGAATAATATGATGAATTCAGCGACATCATTGATGTAGAACCTTCGAGCTATGAAGAAGTAACCAAGAAGAAAGGGAAGACCAATTCAAGAAAAATGATGTCTGGGATGCAGTATTGATATGTGAAGGAAATTCCATAGTTCCATCATGCAGTAGATGGAAACATCGTGGGATACAAGGCAAGATTCGTAGCACGAGGCTTGTCATGAAAAGAAGGCCTAGACTATGAAGAGACATTTGTAGCCAATGGGAGTTGAAACACATACATGATGAGCTTGATGAAGATATTAACCTTTGCTACAAGGTTGAAGATGAAATTCTATACACTAGATGGATACATAGAATATTAGTAGCATAGGAAGCTACTTGTCATTTTGGTACACAATGTTTTAGTGCATAGAGTACGGAAGACAGAGGGAGTATGATGCTCCACTTTAGAGGTAGTGAGTACAAAATATCTTGAGGTTCGACATGGTATGACATGATGGATAGATTACTGATGACTCTAGGCTTTACTAAGAGTAAAGTGGATTCCAACCTTTGCTTCAAGGATGAAGGCGGAAGACCAGTGATGCTCCTATTATGTGTCGATGCACTATTTTACAGGCATGGAACTGTGGACAAGGGAAGTATGTAGTAGAGATCCTGAAGAGGTTCAGGATGATGGGTTGCAAGGCCATGACCACAGCTATGGCATTGAACATGAAGCTATTGAGTGATGCTTCATCAGAGATGGTTGATGCTACGGTGTATCGTTAAATGATTGGTCCTTGATGTACCTGACGATTACGAGACCAGAT
This sequence comes from Pseudotsuga menziesii, assembly GCA_001517045.1. Lineage (NCBI taxonomy): Eukaryota > Viridiplantae > Streptophyta > Pinopsida > Pinales > Pinaceae > Pseudotsuga > Pseudotsuga menziesii. The sequence continues at coordinate 140,585 of LPNX010460726.1, read as the reverse complement.
ATTTGCTTTGCTGTGAACACATTGAGACATGTTCACCTAATGGTTGCAAAGCATGCAGTAAGGTACCTAAGTGGTACAGTTGATTATGGGATCAAGTATGAGGTGAATCAAAAGATTATCCTGGAAGGTTATGTTGATTCACATTGGGTAGGTAGTGCACTTTAGGGAGTTGCTTTAGTATGGGATCATGTGTGATCTCTTGGTTTAGCAGGAAGCAATCCTATGTGGCACTAAGTATAGCTGAAGCAGAGTATGTCATAGTTTGTTCAGATAGTTGTGAGGCACTATGGCCAAGGAAGCTACTATCTAATTTCTTTGATCTCCAGATGGATGCTACTTGTATACATTGTGACAACCAGGGTTGCGTGAAGTTATGGGAGAACCCGGTGTTCCATGACAAGTGGAAGCATATCAAGATCAAGTATCACTATATCAGGGATATGGTGTAGACAGGAGCAGTGAAGCTCCAGTATGTTGCAATGGACAAATAGATAGCTGATGTGTTAATGAAACCATTAGCCATAGTGAAGTTTGAGTACTTTAGGGAGAAGCTTGGTGTTCTCTAGATCTAGGTTCCTTCCAAGGGGAAGTGATGAGTTTGTGAGCAATTTTAACATGGTGAGAGGAATGGCTCCTTCCATGGTTAGATGTAAGGGCTGAGCCATTTTGTCATGGTGAGAGGATTGGTTCCTTCCATGTCAAATGTGAGTGCTGAGCCATTCAGATGTGATTGTAGGATTGATTCCTACATGATCATATATAAGCGTTGAATTCCATTCTTGGAATGGAGGTGCCTGGTCAGTTTCCAGGAATACTCGGTCTAGGACTGAGGGCCTTTTTGATATGACTGTAAGATGTAGTCTTACATGATCATATGTGAGTGCATGGCCTTTCAGATGTGATTGAGGGATTGGTTCCCACTTGATCAGATATAAGGGCTATTGCCATTCTTGAAATGGAGGCACCTGGTCAGTTACCAAGAAAGCTCAGTATGGGAATAAGGGCCATTGTGATGTGATTGTAGGATTGGTTCCTACAAGATCTGATGTGAGTGCAAAGCCCTTCTAACATTGGTTGTCAGATGTAAGTGTATATCCCTTTTGGCATGAAGGATTGGTTCCTTGCATGGTCAAATATAAGTGCTGAGCCTTTCTGACATTGGTTGTCAGATGTGAGTGCAAAACCTTTTGGCATGGAGGATTGGTTCCTTGCATGGCTGAGTGTAAGTGATGAGCCTTTCTGAGATTGGTTGACAGATGTGAGTGCTAGGCCTTTTCGATAGGGTTGTGGGAGGTGTTCCCACATGGTCAGATGTGAGTGTTGGGCATGCATTTCTAATATGACTATAGGATTGGTTCCTACATGATCAGATGTAAGTGCTAGGTAGGCCATTCTGACTTAGGGTCATATATAAGTGTTGAAGAAGACCTACATGGAGGCTAGGCCTACAACCAGCATGAAAAAGGGCTATCTCTGTAGAACTTCCTGTGACGAGAAGAATCATGAGATAGCACCCGTGATGATGATCTAGTAGTGATTATCTAGATCAAGTGATGAGCCAAATCTAGTGATGGTGATCCAGATCTAGTGATGATCCAAATGCAGTGATGATGATCCAGATAGAGTGATGATCTAGATCCAATGATGATGATCTAGATCTAGTGATGATCTAGATCCAGTGATGATGATCCAGATCTAGATGAAGATGACTTGAAGATATATATGACTTGAAGGTGAAGATGATGAGGACTTGCTGATGATCCAGATGATATAGAGAAGAAGACTTGTGCTGATAAGTTATGTCGAGAGAATACCTTCCTAGTTAAGAGGGAGTGTTGATGTATTTGTAACTTCGGAATGTATTTATTCGTATATCTTATGTATTGTACCCCAATGTTTGTTTTGGGATGTGTTTGTAATGTATTTGAGTCATGTCATACCCTGATGTTTATTTCGGGAAGTTTCTATAATGTAAACAAGTCAGGTCAAGTCATTATGGGTAACCCTCCTATTGGTCAAGGGTTAAGGTCCCCACATTTCTGGGGCCGCCCTAGGGTTATTAGACTATCCTAGAGATGTTGACCCTAGGTGAGTCATTGTAAGTCGGGGCAATAGTCCCCACCATTGTGTTAAGAATAAACCTCCTTGTTGGTCAGAGGTGGCAAAGTCCCCACAAGTTGTGGGGCACTAGGGTTATTAGAGACTCCTAGAGATGTCGGCTCTAGTAAGTAATTGTTAAGTGAGGCCGACATGTTGGAGTGGGTTTCAAGTGAACAAAAGAATATAAATAGAGAGTGAGTCTCTCTATTTATCACACACATACTCACTCATTGGGGCGCATGAGTGAGAGGAGAAGTTGTTGGGACAAGAGAGAGACTGCTGCTATTGGGATATCATCTTTATGTTTTCAGGTTTTACTTTTGGTGCTGATTCTATCTTTGTGGAAGTTGTGGGGTTTTCTCCTTTATGGTTTTCCTGAGGAAAATTATTTGTGTCTCTTGTCTCTTGTGTTTTATTTATGTGCATGTTATTCTCTCGGTTAAATATCCAAAGATCGTAATGCTATCTTGAATGATAAAAATCTAACAGACTTTTCCTCCCTGATCAAGAAGGAGGGTTAGCTTCAACTCAATTATGGGGACTATTGCCACGAATTACAATGGAGGGTTAACCTAAATGAATTTACATGACTTTATTATATTAATGACTCTCCTGATAGGAACTTCAAGGCACAATGAAACATAAGTGATTCTCTCGATAGGAACATCAGGGTACAATATAAGATATACAAGTGAATACATTCCAAAGTTACAAATACATCAACACCTCGAAATGATGACCTTTTTTATCAAATGGGAGGAGAAAAGGTATTTTCCAAGATTGACTTGAGGTTTGGTTACCTCTCCATTCTGTACCATCATGTAAGGATCAAGGATGAATATATTCATAAGACAACCTTCCTAACAGGGTGTGGACACTATGAGTTTGTAGTGGTACCCTTTGGTCTCACAAATGCACCAACTACATTCATGTGCCTCATGAATAGTGTTTTTAGCAAGTATCTGAACATATTTGTTCTTTTTTTCCTTTATGACATTATTATTTATTCTAAGAATGAAGAAGAGCATGAAGAACATTTGAGACTGACATTAGGATCGCTAAGGGAGCATAAGATGTATGCAAAGTTGAGAAAATGTGACTTATATAAATATAAAATTCATGAATTGGGTGACATTATCTCAAATGAAGTAATATCTGTTGACCCTGAGAAGATTGGGGCCATCATGAATTGGCTAGCTCCAATAAATGTGACAGATGTAAGATATCTTATGGGACTTGCAACATACTATAGGAGGTTCATTGAAGGATTCTCCAAGGTTGCACATTCAATCGCTTATTTTCAAAAGAATTAGATAACTTTTGAATTGGAACCAAGATGTGAAGAAAGCTTCTAGAACTTGAAGAATCTTCTTACAAGTGCAGCAATTCTGAAATTGTAGACCCTGAAAAAAAAATTGTGGTGTGTACTGATGCATGTAATGAAGGACTCAGAGGAGTTCTTATGCAATACAACCACATGGTATGATATGAGTCAAGAAAGTTAAAGGATCATGAGAAGAAATATGCTACTCATGATTTAAAACCTACAACCATAGTACATGCTTTCAATATGTGGAGGCATTATTTAATGGAAAGAATATTTGAGCTTAGGTCATGCCACTGTGGTCTGAAATACTTGTTTGATCACCCAACTTTAAATGCTAGGAAAGCTAGATGGATGGAGTTTTTGTGTGAGTTTTATTTTTAAATCAAACAAATAAAGGGAAAAGAAAACAAAGTGACTGATGCACTCAACGGGAAGGTGCATGAAATGAATGTGGCATCTCTTAGTACTTATCAACCAGATTTGAGACACTGAGATTGTTGATCATATTGTTGAGGATGAAATGTATGTGTAGATAAAGGGAAAGTTGCAGCAGCAAAGTCTTGAAAATAAGTATGGGGAATATAAATTAGAATAAGATGAAATTCTTACCTATAAGAGCAAAATTTATATCCCAAACTTAGCATAATTTTGGAGAATTGTTATCAATAAAATTCATCAAGCTTTATATTCTAGTCACCTAGGATATCAGAAGCCAATTGCCATAGCTAGAAAGTAGTATTTCTGGTCAGGAATGAAAAAGGACATTCCTTAGTATATTTCAAAGTGCATGAAATGTCAGTAGGTAAAGGTTGAGCATCAACACCCAATAGGGTTATTGTAGCCTTTTCTAGTCCCAGAATGGAAATGGGAAGTTGTTTCCATAGATTTTATTACAAGATTGCCAATGCCTGCAAGAAAACATGATTCCATGATGATTGTGGTGGACAAGCTGAAAAAGGAATCACATTTTATACTGGTCAAGTCCATGTATAAGGATGATTCCATTGCAAATATCTTCATGAAGTAGATTTTTAGATTGCATGGTTTTCCTAAGGAAATAATTTCTGATAGGGATACCAAGTTTACTTCCAATTTTTGGAGAAGTCTATTTGAATATTTGGGTACAAACATGAAATTTAACACTTCTTACCATCCTCAAACTAATGGACATACAGAGAGAATGAATCAGGTGCTTGAAGACATGCTTCACATGTATGTGATGGACAAACCATCCAAGCAGGATGATTATTTACACTTGATAGAATTTTCCTATAATAATGGAAAACAATCATCATTGGGAATGAGTCCATATGAATCTTTGTATGGAAGAAGGTGTAGGACACCGGTAACTTGGGATAATCCAGTGAACAAGATTGTGCTTGGTCCTGAATTACTCATGGAAATGGAGCAAGAGGTTGCAAAGATCAGGAAGAACTTGAAAACAACCAAAGATAGACAGAAAAGCTATGTAGATAAGCAAGGATGCATAGAGAGTTCAGTGTTGGGGATCCTGTTTACCTTAGAGTGAGGGAAAAGAAGAGTTCCTTGAATCTTGCAAGTTGCACAAAGATGTCACCTAGATGATGTATATATTGTATTTAAATCATGGTGAGGATATTAAGGCCAAGGACCTTCCATTGATTTGGTGTTTTGTGTATAGGCCATCACGATCGATTCCTATGGTTTCTTGTGCTAGTCAAGCACAAGAAATTTTGGAATATCATGTAAATCTATAATTTAATAAAATACCACAACTGCCTATGCACTGCAATGTGAAAATGATGGGGGCATGATTTCACAAGGAATAGGGAGAGGGATTTATCCAAGTATATGCAAAGTGATATATTGCGGGTCCGATCCTCACAAAACCCGGTCTAATCAGCATAAAAACCTTCGCTAACCTGTCATCCTACTCACCCAGGAGGCCTCAAGCTTAGAACAAATCATTTTGGATAAAAGTTTCCATTCCCACTCACTGATGTTAAACAAATTTCTATTTGAATCAATGGAATTTTTTTGGACCATTGGATCTATGTACCCACTAGATCAACGATGGAATTCAAATTTGGTGAAGCGAATTTCTTAGAAATTTCGCGTACATCCAAAGGTTTCTAAACCATGCATCTTTACCTAGTGGAATTGTTGTGCACTTTCGATCTATTTTGATGATCGATCTCAACCATGGATAAATCAAAGTTACTTGTTCTTTAAGATTTTCTACCATGTTTGTCCTCTGTACTCAATCATTCAATTCTTCTAGAAGATCAGTTGAGATAGTTAATTCCTTGGGTAGTACAAGGTATTCAATTCAATTTTGTGACCGAGAAATCATGTAGTCTGTGGAAGTTGCATTCTTGCTTCTGAAGCAATAAAACCACATGAATGTGTTCCTAGTCCTTCATCCTTGTTTTCACCTGAATGTTTTGGTCATTCGAGGGGGTTGGTTATTTCCTATATAGAGTTGCAAAGCAGTTTTGGGGGTCTAGCAGAGTGTTTATGTTAGGATTATTAATCCTCCCTTGTCCAATTTGGTCATATGTCTAAATCAGGAGTCATGTCTAAATCAAGAGTCCATCCAATCTATTTTTAGTCATTAGCACCATTGGGTCCACTTGGCCTAATTGGGGCACATGTGTCAGTTACTAAAGTGTGGGGAACACTAATTGAGGATTACTGCTACTGATTGCACTTGATTGCATCAGTTTAGGAGCCTCCTAGACCAATCCCTACAATTTAGGAGCCATTAGGAGTGCTGAAACCAACCAAGGTCAGTTCATTTCAATTGATGACTAGCCAAGCTAAGTTAGAAGTCAGTTACATTCAGTTCTAGTCCTCTACATTCAGTTAGTGCTAGGTTCACATGAATGCACTAAGGAGGAACGCATTTCTCACCTACCATAGTCAGTCATCCTTATTTAACATTGAATGTAACACTTGAGTTGTGTTTTATAACTCCAATGAACTCCAGTTATGGTTTAGACAAGGTCAGTTAACTATTGAGTCCGCCAATAGTGATTTAGACAAAGTCTTAGTTACCTACAATCAAGTAGATTTTATCAATTCGAATTTCCTCATGTGGATTCAAATTTCATGTGGCTATTAAAGCCATTGTACTTCATTGTAATTATTATCTGATTACTTTTTTATTAATGAAAGCATTCACAACTGCAAGCCATTTTTGCACTATTTCATTCTTTAATTGTTGACTAAATTGTGTGATCTATTTTGTGAGTTGTGTGTTTGTCCACAAATCTATGTGCTCAATTTAATATGGTATCAGAGCCTCGGCGGAAAATACACCTCTCCTCCTTAGATCTCAAGCTGTATCATTTTTTTTGAGAAAATTTCTCCTCCTAGTACTACACCAGAAGCGGAGAATTTACCACTTAATATCCCAAGTTAGGAAATTGCTGATCAACTATGCTGGGTGTGAAGGAAATTATGAAAGTGCAGACTATCAACCTTACTTTGTATGTTTTATTGTGTGACAGGTTATCATCTTTTCTTACAACATTCACTACAAGCAGCCCTTTCTTCTCACTGCATTTGCTATAGCAACTTAGTCCTTCTTACTGCATTCAAAATGGCTCATCTAGTAGAGCCTTTCACTCCCTTCAACTATCACCAGTGGAAGAAAGACATGGTGGTAATGCTCCACACCAAGCAATTCTTCAGACTCATAGAAGAAATAGAGGCAGTGCTGGCTTTAGATAATGACAAAGAAAAGTACTTGAACAAGCTTGATGAAGCCCATGGACACTTTCTCTCCTCAGTCTCTAGAGATCTTCGATTCCACATCCAAGGATTGAAGACTCCCAAGGAGGTTTGGGACAAGATTTCCTCCTTATTTGATAAGCAGGATGAGATGAGGATCCATCAGCTAGAAAATGATCTGATCACTCTTAATCCATCCATATTCGAATCACTGAATGAATTCTTCATAAATTTCAAGAACCTGATATATCCGTTGAAGCAATGAAAAGTAGAGAAGGATGAAGATAAACTTATCCTTACCATTCTCACAAAGCTCAATGCATACTACTCAGTCTTTGTACCCACCTTCAAAATAGTAAGGCTCACTACTCCAAATTGGAAGATTCCCACTCTTAATGCCTTCATCCAATCTCTTATTTCTGAGAATGATAAATTGATCCAAATGGGGATCATTTGATCTTCCAAAGATCTAGCTCTGGTGGCAAGAGGAGATAAGGTAGAGCATGACAAAGGGAAGCAAAGAGATGACTCTCCTATGAAGAAAGAGTAGTCAAAAGAGCCTTTAGGTTCAAAGAGAAGCAAGAAGAATGGCAAAGGCAAGGTCCTCTGCTCTTACTGTGGAAGGGGATTTCATTCAAAAAGCTCCTGTATGAGAAGACAACTTGATGAAATGGTTCTTATTTTGAAGAAACATAACATTTATGTACCTGCTAGCACAAGGAAGGATGACTCTGATGAAGAAGAAGAAGACGAAGAATACCAAAGGAAAGGCCATGCACTGAAGGCTTGCTGCACATCAACACATGTCTTCCTCATTAATTTTTAGAGCTTCCAACCATATGGCTGCATCCAGAGAATCATTCTCTTCTTTTCAGTCCTTTGATGGTCCTAGTATTCAGATGGGAAATGATAGTAAATTCAAAACAAAATGGAAGGGCTCTATCAAGCTTGAACATGGAAGGTTCAAAGATGTCCTAATTGTTCCCTCCCTAGCTTCAAACTTGTTATCTGTCTATCAGATGACCCATACTGGATCTCCAAAGTGAGTGATCTTTGGTCCTAACTTAGTGGAGATCACAGATATCTCTACTGGGAGCATAATAGCAAATGGTACTACAAATGATGCTTAAAAAGCATAGGAGTTCTCACATTTCATGCCTCCTTCAGAACCAGTGCACTCTCAGCAGCCACTTGCAAGGGAAGGTAAAATCATTGCATCTACTTCTTTTACATCTTCTACTAGTATTGGAGATCCATCTTTATCAGTTTATGAGATTGAGATTCAGGGTGACTCAGATCTAGATTTAGTCCCTATTTCCAAACTGGAAGCTAGGAAGATGACTGAAAACACACCTGACACTCAGAAAGGAAAGACCCTTGCACTATGCCATGCAATCTTACCTCCTTTAGAGAGATACAATAGACTCCCTGTAAGATGATATATGGCAAGGGCTCAGTCTCACTACATTTATAAGAATGGATATTATCATACACCTCTTCATTAAGAAAGAGACAAAGGTTACATTCCTCCTTCATTCCATCATCATTTTTGGAGAACAAGGAGAAGTCTACATGCTATGCCCCAGAATACCTGTGCATAGCACACCATGCATGTTGCTTCGCTACCTCATGGAGATGAATATTCCAGCAACATATTTTAAAGTTTTTCAAACTTGAGACCTGATTCTACCTGCTTAGATAGACGGGGGGGATTTTTCCCATGTGGTTTTTGTCCCAGCTCCGTGTATTAAGCAGTTACTTTATTTTACTTGATGTAATGGGTGACCTATGGTATTAGTTACTAGGGCCCACAGATTGTCCAAGTTAGAATTTAGGGGGGGTGTTAGGATTATTAATCCTCCCTTGTCCAATTTGGTCATATGTCTAAATCAAGATTCATGTCTAAATCAGGAGTCCATCTAGTCTATTTTTAGTCATTAGCACCATTGGCTCCACTTGTCCTAATTGGGGTAGATGTTTCAGTTACTAAAGTGTGGGGAACACTAATTGAGATTTAGTGCCACTGATTGCACTTGATTGCATCATTTTAGAAGCATCCTAGACCAATACCTACAATTCAGGAGCCATTAGGAGTTCCAAAACCAACCAAGGTTAGTTCAGTTCAGTTGATGACTAGTCAAGCTAAGTTAGGAGTCAGTTACATTCAGTTAGTGCTAGGTTTATATGACTGCACTTAGGAGGGGCTCATTTCTCACCTACCATAGTCAGTTAACCTTAGTTAACACTAAATGTAACACTTGAGTTGTGTTTTAGAACTCCGATGAACTTCGATTATGGTTTAGACAAGGTCAGTTAACTATTGAGTCCTCTAATAGTGATTTAGACAAAGTATTAGTTACCTACAGTCAATTAGAGTCTATCAATTCGAATTTCCTCATGTGGATTTGAATTTCATGTGGCTATTAAAGCCATTGTACTTCATTGTAATTATTATTTGATTACTTTTTTTATTAATGAAAGCATTCACAACAGCAAGCCTTTTTTGCACTATTTCATTCTTCAATTGTTGAGTAAATTATGTGATCTATTTTGTGAGTGTTGTGTTTGTCCACAAATCTATGTGCTCAATTTAATAGTTTCTACGTGTTTAGGAAAGTATTATCCTTGTCGTACCTTGGTTGTTGTGTTATAGTGTTATCCTAAACTACATAGTGGTATCAGACCCTGTTTCTCCATGATAGGGAGTGAAGCCCTATGTTGTTGTGTCTTCCTGTGCTTTTCTCTGATGGGCACCTTGGTTTGGGTTTGAACAGTATGAAATAATTAGGAGTGGAAGAGACATCGAATGGGATTGAAAAACCTAGTGTAGAGAGGAACCTCACAAAAAGATAAGGCTGGCTAGTGAATATTCTATGCACAACCTTGAAGAGAACTAGAAGGGAAGGCATATCCCGAGGGTCTATGGGGCATAGAATGGGATGCTTCCTTGTGTTGGGTGTGTAGGTATTGTGGACTCCAGGCCAGATAGATCTTGCAGAGGCATCCCTAGCTCTTGAATGAACCAATAACTTAGCCATTCTTCCTTCCCACTACCTTAGAATCCTGATAAACCCAAAGGAGATTGGCTTGGATGACAACCTGATAAACCCAATTGTATATTGGCTTGGCTAGGAAGCCTGCTAAACACAATTGGATATTGGCTTCGCTGATCATCCTGATAAAACCAACTAGTAGTTGGATTCACTATGTATTGTTGTGCATTTGTCCATGTGTGTAATCCTTGGTTGGATATCCTAATAAACCTAACTATGAATGCTAGCTTGACTGAGTAGCCTGATAAACACAGCAGTGAAATGGCTTGGATGAGGATCCTAACAAACCCATTTGTTGGCTTGGCTAGTACTTAATGTGAATGTTGGATTCGCTACCTATATTTTGATAAACCCAACTATTAGCTGGCCTGGCTATGGATCTTGATAAACCCAGTAGTGTTTGGCTTGATTTCCTGCAACCTGATAAACCCAAATGTGTGTTGTTTTGGCTGGACAATATGATAAACCCAACTGAAGGCTGGATTGATTGTGTGTGATATGATCTGGATGTGTGTGAGTCTGATGCTCTCTAATTCCTTGTTGAAATATTTCCTAGCTCAGGGGTGGAATTTTTGTTGCGATATTGATGAACACAACTTTCCTATGGTTGGGTGGAACATTGCAATGACATAGCTAGTTACAGGACAACTTCATATTCAAAGATAAGTATTTTGTTGCATTATTCCTCCAATGTATTTGTTTATGGATATGTTGAATATGATGAATTCTTGTTAATGATTTCAGTAGATTTTACTGTTGATTAAATGTTCTTGCATTTGCATCTATATATTTCTTGTATGTTTCAATGCATATTTCTTCTGATCATGGAGGCTAGAAGCCTAGTTATAGACTCATAATGCATCTAGATTAAGTGTTTCTACACCCTAGGATCTGTCTACGAAAGGCAGAAGGAAGAAGCAAAAAACGAGCCAAAATTCCTAAGGAAAATTTGGATTTTTTATCCTTGAAGTCCACTATGGAGGGAAGAAGTCAGAAGGCGGAAGTCAGAAGAATAGAAAAAGGCTAAGGAAAAAATTTAGATTTCTAAAACCTGAAGTTCGAAGTCTAGGATCAGAAGTTGGAAGCCGGAAGTCGGGAAACCGAGACATAAACTCGTTCTTTCATGGATTTCTGCATTCCGATGTCAGAAAGCGGAAGTTGGAAAGCCGAAATTTGAAAAGTGGAAAACCGAAGAATCAAGTAGTTGTTTCGTTGATTTCCACATTTCTAGGTTGGACATCAGAAGTCACAAAGGAGGAAGGTTGGAAGGAGGGAGTTAGAAAAGTCAATTTCAGTGGAGAAATGACTATTGTGGTTGCAGAGTGGATCTGTAAGCTACAGAACAACTGTTAGAATGGTTTCTAATACTGATAAGGAATTGAAAAACGATGAACATGGACCATGACTATGTTCTAACAAGAGAGAAAGAGAAGAGAAAAGGTTCTTTAAGAAATTATAAATTATTCCACATATTAGTCAAGTGTATGGGCATCAGGTACATGGTCATCAAGCTATATCAGAGCAGTGTAGAGTGGAGGGGACACTACAACCTAGTATCAGAGCAAGATTAGGAGTCGCGTTCTCTTCCAAGGCGGGAGGGTATGTGACACCAACATATTCCATAATAAGTGGAGGTCTTTGGTAATACTTTCAATTATACGCTTTATGTACCTAAACATCCTTATCACCTTTATCATGTACCTACATTACCTATTGTATCAAGATGCAAGCATACTATATTGTATAAGATAACAACATATAGAAAAATAGTCGTAATGTTAAATGGAATACCACATGAATTAGAATGCTTACAGTATTAAACAGTGAAAATATCCTATGTTAGTTCAAGGAAGCTTCCTAGTAATGAGAAACACACAATACAAAACTCAATGCTCTTTGAATCTTCATCATAATTTATTTTTAGATATACTAATCTCACCTTACTCAAACACATTAGTGAACCATATATTAATGATATAACCACATTACAAAATTAATAACACAAAATTGCATGTACCCATTACCATACCAAAGAACCCTTATTTAATGTGGTTGAACTTCATTACATGACTAATAACCAACCACACATTTGCTAACATCTTGAACCTTATTCACACAATAACCCATCAAAATAATTAACATGGATTTAAACATAGCGTACTCCACCATGCCAAAAGAATTTCCATCGAAGTTTTACATGCAGAATGAACAATTGCACATTATTAACCCAAAGAATATGTCATCATGAAAACAATGGTGACTTTGGAATTCATTTACTTATGGTCTATATGGCACTTGAAGAATATAAAGTTATTCCAAAAAAATTGGACACTCAAAGTAAGTGTATCTATTTTTTATTATTTTGTTTTTATAATTAATATGAATAAGTATTATTTTGGGTTTATGTGTGAGTCATATTTTAGTCTAAACACGTACAATAAATTAAATTTGTGTAAAGGATTAGAATATCAACAAAATATGAGTGCTGAAATTGTGGGAAAAATGTGAACCCTGCGATCGTGGGAAATATTGGGAAAAAATTGAAGGGATGGACATTTTGAATTTTGAAGCAAGGGAATTTGTTGGGTTAGATGTAAATAATTTATTTATGTGAAAATCGACATGGTAGGAAATTTTGATATGGTAGGAAAGTTCTTAAGAGTATGGAACTGTGTAGGTTTTTAATAAAAAAATTATGATTGAGACGTAGAAAATTATATATTTATATATAATTATTTTAGTTATTTTTTCGAATGAAATAACACATAATTATTTTAATTATATATAAAAAAAATTTATTTAAAAACTTAAATATGAATCTAAAAAGCATTAAACATTTTAGTGATATTTATATTTTTTAAAAGTATTGAAAAAATATTAGTATAAAAATATAATTTATGAGACATTTCAATGCTATGAGATTTATACTACAATATATCAATAGATGTCCAATTCAATGTCAGCATACAAAGGACATCATGGCCAAAGAACTCACTAGATCACATCTAGTTGTATGCCACCTTGATGGCCTTTAGAGGCAAGGAGAAACTCCTTAGGACGACACTTTGATAATTTTTATTTCTTTGATACCATTATGTCACATCCCCTTCCATCAATATAGCTAGTGTGGGAAAGACATGAACAACATAGGGGATGCTATACTTCGCCCCCTGCCCAAATTATGAAACTTTCATTAACATCTATTTAAATGAGTGTAATGCATGATTAATTCACTTTGCCATAATTCTTACTTTGTTTTAGATTGCTCTATCACATATCACTTTGTCATAGTTTATTTTGTCAGAGTTCTATCTATCATAGATCATTCTATCACACATCATCCTATCACAATTCACTATGTCGTATATCATTATGTCGCAGATAATTCTATCACATATCATTCTGTCACAGTTCATTCTTCCATGGATCATTTCATTGGGATTCTAACTTAAACTGGTAATTCCTTTCTATTCGGTCCTGAAATGCCCCTTTTTGACCACACCTATTATACCCTTTTTTCCCTGTCCTACCCATTCCATGCACCAGAGAGATGTTCTTCTCTCACATTGAGCCTTGAATTTTCATAGGTATGATTAATTTTTTTTTATCTTATTAATGCCTATTAGTGTTATGATCAGAACTCTATCTCTTGAACTTTAATAATACATTGTGATTTCATAAAGATAGTCCATCTTTGAGAAGTATAGGTGTAGCAGCCCAAGAGGTTTGAAGTGAAGATGAACTTTCGACACTAGCTGTCACTTGCTAAGTCACAACCCCACACGTTGGAAGCAAACAAAGGCCGTCATATCGTGTATCTATGCAACATGCTCAGTTGTATCAGAATTAGCTGCGATAGGGCGCTATAACTTCAGGGATAGATACAACATATAGGGTATTCCTTAAATTGATTATGTTCATTCACTAATGGCTCATGCAATAGGATTCCCTATAATCTCTTTTCACATTCAAATCCACTCATAGATGTACAACTTATTGTAATAGGGAATCCTGAAGATCGTAGATCTTCATAGCTACCCGATATTAGTGGGAAAAGGTTATGATTGATCATGTATAAATATGGGAAAACATTCTGATCCAAGGGTTGGTTGATATCATATTATACTGTGTAAGTTGTGACAGAGAACTATACTTTCATTTTACCATTTTAATATAAGGAGCGGTATTCTTCAAACTTTTTCGTTTTAATCTATTTTAGTTTCGGCATCTTTGTTTGATAGCTAGGCCCTCCTTCTCACAGAGATCGCTAAGTTAATTAGATGTTTTGACTATTATATTGTGTGGTGTGTAAATTATAATAGATGCATTCCTTTTAGTAGCTGCAATAGTAATGGTTAATCACTATTCTTTCTTTAATGATTACTATCTCCATTTCTCTTAAGTTGCATCAGTGTCATGTGACAGTCGACTATGTAGGTTAGTTTCCATTATGAAAGTGTGTGTTAGTTGTAACAGTCAAACTCATCTCTAGTTTCTTTTAATTTCTTGTCTTTCTCAGGTTTTTTGTTTTAGTCAGATTATAGCTAGGAGTTGTTTGGTTCAATTCCTATTATCTTTTATTCTTAAATCATTGGAATTAAACTAGTGATGAGTGATATGCATATATTATCGTAATATTAGGATTTAACTTCTTTCAAAAGTAGTCTAGTTATTTATTTTTAGAATCATTAGTTGCTGGATTGAAATTGTAGGAAGGTAATTGCAATTTTGAAATTCTTAATTAGGTAATTCAAATCAGTTTAATCATGAGAGGAGCTTGACTGAGAAGATAGGTAGGAGAATTAATTCTTCATTCAATTAATCAGCTACTTAGTGTTTATGCACAAACAGTGTGAATTAACTTTGAAATAAAGACTTCGTTGGGTCGACAATTTATATTGAGCATTATGCATGTTAGCTATAACTTACTAGCATATAGAGTGACAAAAATTTTAGCATCATTGTTGGGGAAGATAATTATTAGACACCATAGTAGTTGCATCTGTTCATTTTTCTTTGATTTCCAAAGCTTGCATGTTTTGGGTTGTATGAATACGAGGAGAGTACAACGTGACATTCCCAGAACACCCAGAAATCCCCAGAATACTAATTTTCCAGGAGGTCAAGGTCGTGGCAGCAACCGAGCGTTGGGAAGAAGGACGTTCATTGATGATATGGTTTCCCCAACAAACTCTTCTATCGGTGCTCACCATCAAGGATCATCTGAAAGAATAATCCTGGTTACCCCTATAGTGGAAGCATCAGTTTTCACACTAGAGAATACAGGAAGAGTTGCGACACTATCAAGTGTCCTTGCGGACGAAGGCAAAGTCTGTGCTATGGGAGAAAGTGACTGAGAGGTGGTTTACCACATAGATGGAAGGAAGGTGACAAAACAGGAGTGGGCATAGCCTCATCATAAGTGGGAATATCAAAGAAGGAAAATACAGGAGAGAGCAGAGGAAAACATGAACAATGGACATGAACCTAAATATCATGAGGAAGTGGTGGGGGACAACCATCATAATGATGGAGACCCCCCACAAGAGGGGACAGTTGTCACACTCTAGTTCCCCATTCATTAGCTAGATGGACAATTCCCCACGAAAAACATATCACCACCAGTATTACCATGTTTTCATGGGAAGGCCACAAAGGATCTGGATGAGTTCCTCTTTGAGTTTGACATCCTCTACCATAGTTATGACTACACTTCCAACGAGAATAAATTAAAATGTTTCCTTTCTACTTTGAAGGATAATGGTCTACATTGGTTTATGATCCTGGGCGGTGAGACTGTCACCACCTGGTATCAAATGACATAGGTGTTCCTTGAAAAATACCAAAATTATTTTAACACTAAAGATAAAAGAGAAGAGTTATTCAAGATGGTACAAAAGGACGAAGAAAGTATGGAAGATTTCGTTGAGAGGATTTTGTACAATGTTCAAAGGGTAGGACAAACTACTATTGGGCTAGAGGTGCTCAAGATTATTCTAATTTGTGGGATTAGAGAATATTTCCTAGGCATGTTGAACCTTCTAGGGAAGGGGGATATCTCAAAGGAACCCTTTGAAAAGATTGTTAAATTATGAAAAAGGTATTCCAAAGGATCCTTCAGAACCAACAAACAATAAAAACTAGAACAAGATGTCTTCTATAGAACATAGAAGTCATCCAATGGAGGAACCACCTGAGAAAAAATAGGAAACCTTCTAGAGAAATTTAAAACAGAGATGATGAGTTCGATCTCCTCAGAAATAGATGTCCTGAGAGCAAAGCAGAAGCAAGCAGTAGAATATTTAACACTTGGAGTATTCTTCCCCAGATGGAGGAAGAAGCATACCATGAAAGAATGTCCACTTGACAATGTGGAAGTGTGCCAACTTTGTGAATTGAACCATGAGATGAAGGAGTGTCCCTCACTACCCCAAGTGAAGGAAGTCCTACATGCATCGACTCTAGATGTGGAACATCACCTAGAAGAAGACTTGGAAACCTCGGAACCAAGGTATGAATCTAGATTCATTTCCCTTTTGGAATAACATGAATAGTATTAATAATATGAATCATTAGAATACACCATTCCCTTCACACTATTCTAACCATCAATTGCATCCGTCTCAGCCTTCTATGCAAGATTTAAACTCTTGGTCAGCATGGTCACAACCAATAAATCAAGAGACTTCCTGCTCTCCTGGGTGGAGGAACTCCCATCCAGGAAATTAGTTTTCTCATAACCTACCTCCTCACCAACAATTTCCCTATTAATAGTTTCCTCACCAACAATACGCTCCTTAGAATTATCCTCACCAACAGTTCCAGCAGCCGCAGTTGCATCTTTGGAACAATACTGCACCAATGAACATGCCTATATGACTGCAATTGCCTACCAAACCTAACGCCAACCTAAACAATAAATCAGTCCACCAATTTGAGTCTTCCAACATGCCAGCTTACTCCATCACTCCAGTTCCCTATAATGACATACAGTTTTGATCAGGGAGAGTGGTGGAACCCTTAACCATTGAAGATGTTCCATCGTCAGTGACCAAAGTAAGGATGAATCAACAATATCCATCCAACATGGAAATCCCCATTATTAAGGTTTCTAAAAGTCCTACCAACACCCCCACTAAAACATAAGGAGAAATGGTTGTCGAAACACAACCTACACAACTAATTAGAGAACCTCCATATCCTGAATGACTGACACCACATAAAATAGTGGAACAACCCCAGTTTAACCTCCTAGGAGAATTGAAAAACTTATATGTCAAAATTCCACTGCTGCAGGCCCTCCATGATGTTCCTATATATGCCAAGACTGTTTGGGACCTTTGTGTAAGGAAACTAGGAAGAAAACATAGGTATCCTCCCACTGTCCATGTTCTAGGAAAACTCTCTGAACTGATAATGGGAAAGATCCCCTTATCCAAATATGATGATCCTGGGAAACCCATTGTCACAGTACAGATTGGGAACACTCAAATACCAAATGTTTTGGTGTATTTAGGCACATCCATAAATGTTATGACCATATAAACTGTATGGAAACTTGGGCTCACCAACCTTCGTCCAACCCCTACAATTTTAAAATTCGCTGACAGGTCCACCATCAAACTCGAGGGAATCTTGGGTGACCTCGTTGTCTCACTAGATTCATGGGAATACGCCACAGACTTCTTGGTGTTACATCCAAACTCATAGCTAGGGGGACACCTACTAATACTTGGAAGGCCTTGGTTAGCCATGGTAGATTTTTACATCAGCTTTCGGTCAGGGTCTATTAACATTTCAGATGGTACCAAAACAAAAAGTATTATCTTATACCCTCTAGATTGACCTAGCTTAGAAGATAAGACTCCACTATGGATGGAGCTAGAGGAGGAATATGGGATTCAACTGTTGTTAACGATAGGGAAAGACTTAACCTTCAAAGATGAAACAGAGGACGATGCTATCAGTAGTTTCATTAGTGAGCCTACATATGTCAATATGCATGTTTACTAGATCTTGAATAGTACCCTTGATGAAGAGAAACAAGAAAATATTATAGAGGAAACTCTATTCAATGACACAAGTATAATTCCAGTACTCAAGAATTCAAAAAGTAATCCAGTTGATATAGAGCCAGGTAAAACACTGAATATCAATTCGAACCTCGCTTCTCATGAACTGGAATGTCTGGTCACACTCTTGAAATGGCATAAGGGAGATTTTTCTTGGGAGTACACAAATATGAAGGGTATCCCTTCTAATTTGTGCACCCACCACATTTACATTAAAAGTGACTCCCGACATGTGTGCCAACCACAATGAAGGATGAAACCCAACCTTAAGAACATAGTGAAAGAGGAAATTCAAAATATTTTGGAAGCAAAGTTTATTTACCCGATCTTAGATAGTGAGTGGGTTTCTCCACTCATGATAGTACCAAAGAAGAATGAGAAATGGAGAGTTTGTGTGGATTATAGGGAGTTAAACAAAGCGACATAGAAAGAGCATTTATGTTTACCATTCATCAATCAGGGACTTGATACCTTATCTGGGAAGAAATTTTTTCCTTCCTAGATGGCTTTAGTGGGTACAAAAAGATCCACATTTCTCCCAAAGACCAAGATAAGACCACCTTCACCTGTCCCTCAGGTACTTTTTCATATAGGGTACTTCCCTTCGGTTTGTGCAACACACTTGCCACCTTTCAGAGAGCTATGATTGGAATATTTTTGAAGATGGTCAATGACAGTATGGATATTTTCATGGATGGCTTTTCCCCTTATGGCAGTGACTTTGAGGAAGAACTGAAAAACTTACAGAATGTTTTAACACGCGGTGAGCAGACCCAACTATCTTTGAGCATTGAAATGTGCCACATGATGATGAGCGAGGGTGTGGTTTTAGGACACTTCATCTCTGTTGATGGTATCTAGGTAGATCCATCCAAAATCAGGATAATTGAAAACATACCCACTCCTGGAACAAAGAAATAGGTACGTAGCTTCTTATGGCATGTTGGTTATTACAGAATATTTATAGAAAAATTTTCCAAACTTGTTTCTCCTTTATTTACTTTGTTGATGAAGGATGTACAATTCATTTGGAATGATGCATGTCAAACATTGTTCACTAAACTTAAGAAGAGGTTGTCTACAACTCCTATCTTAAGCAGACCCAATTGGGCCCTACCTTTTCATATTTCTTCTGATGCCTCTGACACTACCATTGGAGCAGTGATGGTACAGCACGATGGTCAAGCTCCATATGCAATTTACTATTTCAGTAAAAACTTGGCCCCTACTGAACTCAATTACACTATTACAGAAAAGGAATTTTTAGCCATTGCCTATTCCATCAACAAATTCAGACACTACATCAATAGATATCCTACTTTTGTACACATTGTCCATTCAACCATCAAGTATTTAATGAATAAACCCGTTATGAATGCTAGGATAACTAGATGGTTGTTACTATTACAAGAGTTTGACATTACAATTATTGATAGACCTGGAAAAGAGAATGTTGTTGCTGATTTTTTATCTCATTTTACTAACAGTTATGATAGCATGCCAGTTGAAGATTCTTTTCCAAATGAACATTTGTTTGCAGTATCAACTCATTCCCCTTGGTACGCAGATGTTGCTAACTATTTGGCTGTAGGTAAGCTTCCAGCACATCTGTCAAAGAGAGAGAAAAGGAATATTATCTGACAAACTGCTAGCTACTACTGAATAGATGACCATATTTTCTACATAAGCCCTAATCTTGAAATAAGGAGATGTGTTAGAGAGGATGAAATTTTTAGTATTTTGAAGGCTTGTCACAATGAGCCCTGTGAGGGACACTTTGCTGATAAACGTATAGGTCATAAGGTATTATGAATGGGTTATTATTGGCCAACCATTTTCAGCGATATGAAGAGATATGTACAGGCATGTGATAAATGTCAAAGGATGGTCCAACCTAACAGGTTTGATGAGATTCCCCTTCAACCACAACTGGTGGTTGAACCCTTCGATAAATGCACCTTGGATTTCATTGGGGCCATCAACCCTCCTCAAAGAATAAATTTTACATCTTAGTTTGCACCAATTACATGACAAAATGGGTGGAAGCTATGGATTTGGTGAAATCCAATGATAAGGCCGTAATAGATTTCCTGTATAGATAAATATTCACTTGGTTTGGAGTACCCAAGGAGATAATCACAGATGGAGAACCATAGTTTGTGTCACATAAATTGGAAGCTATATTACAAAAGTATCATATTCAGTACAAAATAACTTCGCCTTATCATCCATAGGCCAATCGGTAGGTGGAAAATACCAACAAAGTAATTGAAGCTATTCTCACAAAAATAGTCAGAAGGCATCGCAGTGATTGGGCTGATAGACTTCCAGAGGCACTTTGAGCCAATCCCATTACTTGGTGCAATACTATTGGTTTTCCCCCCTATGACTTGGTCTACAATAAGAATGTTTCCTTTCCTACTGAATTCGAAATCAAAACCTTAAAGACGGCTATGGAGGAAAATTTAGATTTAACAGAAGCTTAGAGGAATAGATAGAACTAGTTAAATAAACTCAACAAAAAATACATAGCTGCTGTACATTAGACATAATTAATTCAACAAGAGCAATCTAAGTGGCATGATCGGTTCATAAGGAATAAAGTCTTATGTGTAGGAGACTGGGCATTGCTATATGATTCTAGGTTCAAGAGGGACTTCAAAGGTAAGATTTGAACAAGATGGTTGGGTCCATATTAGATAGATAGGGTATTTGACAATGGCACAGTCTTCCTGGTCACTATTGATGAAGATCGTACGCCATTATTTGCTAATGGGCACAAGCTATGACTGTATCACAAGGCAATCTCAAGGGAGGCATTTATTTCGTAGGTTATAGCTGATCCAGGATACTAGCTAAAGCAAGGACAATATTTTTTCTCTGTCCCTATCAATTTTTAAAAGGACACTATGATTTATGCACAGGAATTTGTATATAAATAAATCGATGCTTTGCTTTATTTTTATTTTGTTTTCCTTTACAGTTGATTGGTTTTCTTTAAAGAATCTATGTAGGAACTTACTTAATTAGAAGCGATCATGACGGGGCCTAATGACTCTGGGCGCCTTAATTCATGTTCCTATTCTAGAAGAGCTCCTTGATTTTTTTTTTGAATAATGAACAGTTTTCACAGCTCCAACTCTATTCAAATTTGGCCATTTTCCCATTTTCACAGCTACGTCTCCATTCAAATCTACCTATTTTTCCATTTCTTGCAGCTGCAACTCTGTTAAAGTATGCCATTTTCCCATTTCTCGCAGCTGCAACTCTGTTCAAATCTTCCAATTTTTCTTGTTTTCATAGTTGCGACTCCGTAAAATTTTTGACCATTTTTCCATTTCTCACAGCCGCGACTTCGTTAAAGTATGCCATTTTCCTGTTTCTTGTAGCTGCAACTCCATCCAAATATTCCTATGTTTCCCATTTTCACAGATGGGACTCCACCAAACCCTGCAGATTTCCCTATCTTTTGCAGCTGTGACTCCTCCAAATCCCGCAGGTTTCCCTATATTTGGCAGCTGCAAATCCTCTAAATTCCGTATATTTCCCTATATTTCGCAGTGGCAACTCTACCAAATCCTGTAGATTTCCCTGTATTTCATAGTTGCGACTCCACTAAATTCCACAATTTTCCCTATCTTTCACAGCTGCAACTCTGCCAATTTTTCGCCGATTTCTCCTATCTCCATAGCTGCGATGCCGCTAAATTTTTCCTATCTTTCTATTTTCCCAACTACACAGTTGCTAAGTTTTCATTGATTTCCTTATCTTCGTAGCTGTGACTCCTCCAGATGTATCAACAAGATAGCTTCCACCATTGTTGTCATCCGTGACTTTGCCGGATTTTTACTTACCTGACAGCTTCAATTATGTTTCCGCCAAGGTTGAAAAGATAGTTCTTGATTCGCTGGGGGTAAGATCATAAAAACACACATGCAATAATGTTTAATTTGATTGTTGCAATGACACACTGCACTATTATGGCCACGATTCATCTCATAATTGCTAAGGTACGGGATCCGATCATTTACATGATTATGCGTTAATTGGATTTGACAAAATTAATCATGATATTCCTTTTTGTACCTATCATTAGACCCATACTCATTTAACTACCAATCCACATAATCTATCTAGTACTTAAACTTACCATTTTACCATCATCTTTTCCCTAATTTGGGACCAAATCTTATTAATTATTCCCTCCTTACGATGGTCTTAACATTCCTAATTTATCCAACTCCAATCTCGGCTTTTCATGCATGTTCCTGTGATGTAACGTCCATTTCTGGGTCTGTAATTTCTTAAGTTGATACCAGAATTTAGACAAAGAGATGATATGGGTATCCCAGCCCAACATGAACCTACAAATATGGAGGCCCTACAAACAAATGCAGAGGTTTTTGCCATTTTCAAAGTAGTGGGTTGGACCAAGTTTTTTCAAAGATTAAATGGTTTTCATCAAGAAATGGCTATGCAGTTTGCTCTAAATTTGACAGAGACCTATTCAGAAGTCATAGTTCTATGTATAGACGTTACTGAGGATATTTTGGTTGAGTTTATTGATCTTCCTCAGGAAGGAAGAACATGGTTTGGAAGAAGAACTCACAATGCATCTACAATGCAAGTGTTTTTCGTAGCCGGTGAACATGTCTGCCAAGCAAAGCGAGGGATAGCATTACAATCACTAGCTCGCCCTTGGAATGAAGTGGCAGTTTTCTTGAAGAAGTACATTACATGTGAAGGTAGGTATCAAACTATGTATTTCTCAGAGTTACCTCTATTGTCTCATTTATGCCACAGGGCTTTACTCAATATCCCACTTTATTTATTCAAAGACCTACACCATATGGAGGGGCTTTTAATATCAGCCCGACGCCCTAACTCTTATCTCACCCATCATGGCCTAATTAAACTTCTTATCATAAGGTCCTTAGCACATTAAAACCAAACCTAGGAATACTTTACTGGTCAGCCTCAGATAATTCAGGCACATGTACCCTTGTGTGGTGTCCTAATAGAAGAGGAAGAAGAGGCACATGCTTAGTTAGGGGGAGTGGAAATAGAGGAAGAGGACTGGAGTTCCTACAATTCAATTGGGGGGTAAGATGAGGAAGTATCAGAACAAAACCCAATTAATCAAGAGGAAGAACAGGGAGAGGTTGCAACAACATCAAACCCTATGGAGAGAACGGAGAATGTGGAAGCTCTAGAAGCAAAAGTTGAAACTGGATCAGCATTGAATGCTATGACAGTAGAAGCTAAGGCTATGGGAGATATTATGAAAGAAGGTGATGCAGAGATCCTCACCATTGAATCTTCTCATGAATGGGGAGGAACCTTAATTGAGGAAGAAAATGAGGTGGCAGAGGAAAGGGAATCCACTGAGAAGGGAAATATCCCTTCGACATAAATTACATAATTAGAAACCCTTGTACCCTAGAGGAAGAAAAGAAGATAAAGAAAGAAGTACAAAAATCATGGCCTATGAATAGGAAGAGAACCAGATCTATCACAGCAGTAGAAGCAGTGCGGGCAAGGTGGGAAAACATTGAATCAAATATTGAATTCACCACCTTGAGATTGAGGACAAATGCTACCCCAAAATAACTTATAAGAACCTAAAATTGAGGGACTTTTATATGAAAACACTTTGCTAAAGGAGGAAGTGCAAGTGCTTGAAAGGGAATTAGAAATTTGGAAGGAGGCATGTAAGAAATAGGTGGAAACGAGGCTGCACACATTAGTAGAAGTTGTAGATCAGTTGGAAGGATCACCTCCTGTAGAGGAATTCAAAGAAGTGGAAAATGTTGTTTTCCCCATGTGCAGGAAATTTTTTAATCAATCACGATACAAAGTCTCAGTGTGTGCATTTGTGGCACAAAAACCCGCATAGGAAGTTGGAAAAGAGAAAGAAACATCTGTAGTGGAATTGAGGGCTGAATATGAACCAAAAGTGGAAATGGTCCCCAACATAGAAGTAAGGGAACATGATCAATTACGGTCTCAGCCACAGGTTACTATTACATAAGAACCAACATCCCTATAAATTTTTATGGAGGAAGCTACTCAAATGGAAACAGGTGAGCCAAAGGTTGAGACAATCCCTGATCTAAAATTAGGTGTTTTTACTATAACCCAGAACAATCTCAAGACACAGAACTAGTGGAGGAAGAACCTCAAAAATAAGAAAATGTTGAAGCTAACCAGGATGTTGTCACATAAGAACCAACATCCTCAAGAATTCTTGCTAGGATCCCCATTCAGTTTGGAACTGTTGACCCTCAGGTGGAAATAATCCCTGATTTGGATCTAGGGGAAGATGAACATATGTAGTCCCAACCATCAGGGGACACTGAAGTATTTGAGGACAATATCATATTTCAGGGGATGTTCAAGTGACTCAAGAAAAAACTCACCAGCCTGAATAATTGGAAGGAAGGGAAGGTGCTACACATGAACCAACACTATTGTAGCTCCCTGCCAAATCTACAGCTGAGACTCAAGAAGATGATGAGACTAAAACGCAGTAAGATGTTGTCACATAAGAACTAACATCTTCAAAAAAGAACACTGAAGTTGATATAAATGGGTTTGAGGAGGAGGATGTTGTTACACAAGAACCAACTTCCCCAGAATTGACTGCAAAAATACCCATACAAGAAGAGGTGGTTGGAAGACTGGTAGAAGAGGAAGATGTCACACTTCCGATTCAGAATGATCAGGCTGAGACATCGGGTAATAAGGTATGGAATCAATTTTCCTAGAACTTTTTTGATTTAGAATCTGACGAGGAGAAGGATGCAAGGAATCATAGAAGAACTCTCGCTGCTGAAAATAGAAGTAATGAAATGGAATTGTTAGGTGGATAGATATAGGGAAGGAATGATTCCCCTTGTTGAGCATAAAAATACTATTAGGGAATTGAGGGAAAGATGGGAAGAAGAGTTAGAATTCCATAGGTTTAGTTATGAAGAAGTATAGAAAGAGTTGAAGGAGCTGAAGAAATCCAATTCCATGCAGAAGGAAAAAGATCAACTGTACACTCTCTCCTGGGAATTGATGATCTCCAGATCTCCATCTCCCTCTTATCCCGTATTTTTGTATGAACAATTCACTTGGTTTAAATTGAAGGCATTGAAGGAAGGGAGACCTTATGAAGTGGAATCCTCTGACCAATTGATGGATACCTTTATGGAAAGCAACTTCACTGAGCAGTACCTGCTATGTGAACTTTACTTGCATGAAATGGCTTGTCCCCTAGACCATCATTCGAACCCTGCTCCTTACTTAGGAGATTTATAGCTAAGGGATTTTGCTTATTTTGTCAGCAATCATGTGTAGTGGGAGAGTTCATTCCAGAAAATTTCTCAGAATGAGGCTAACTCTAATATGTGGATTCGAAGTGTACCTTAGTCTCCTCGTTTTCTTCTTTCTCTTTAAGAACAGAGGCTTAAATATCCCATCAAGACTCAACAATTGGTTGAAATTCAAGAGAAGGTCATATCCACTTGCGTTAGCCATATTTCCAGACAACAGCATTTAGCTTTAGAAGGTAGTAAGCATAGATGGTAGGCTTATCCTTCATCAGTGAAGAAAAGGGACCCTTACTACTTTAAGAACTTTAAATAGGTGCTCCCTAGGGTCGAGCGATATGCTGACTGTTTGAAGAAGTGTGGAGTTAATTGGTTAGGAATTAAATTCAAGTTTCCACTTATTTGGTTTCCAACAAGGCCGTATAGGGAATATTTTTCATTGATAAAAGAAAAGGAAAATTAGTGTTGGAAATATTGGGTTGCCCATAACAGATATCTAGATGGGAAGGAACCACCCGAACTCTCCTACAATTTTTCATCTCTCCATGAACAAGGTACAGTTCCAGCATCAAATTTAGACTGAGTGGAGGTTGTTGCATGAGGACATGCAACAGGATAATTAGGGTGAGATGCTGGGTCCTAAAATGGCCCTTTTTGACCACACCTATTATACCCTTTTTCCCTGTCCTACCCCATTCCATGCACCAGATAGATGTTATTTTCTCACATTGATCCTTGAATCTTTGTAGGTATGATTAATTATTGTTTTATCTTATTAATTCCTATTATTTTTATGATCAGAACACTATCTCTTGAAATTGACTAATACATCGTGATTTCATAAAGATAGTCCATCTTTGAGAAGTACAGGTGTAGCATCCCGAGTGGTTTGAAGTGAAGATGAGATTTTGACACTAGATATCACTTGCTAAGTCACAACCCCACATGCTGGAAGCAAACATAGGTCATCATTCCGCGTATCTATGCAAGACGCTCAGCTGCAATAGACTCAGTTGCGACATCATGCCATTACTTAAGGGCTAGTTACAACAAACATGGTATTCCTTAAATTGATTCTGTTCATTCACTAATGGCTCACTCAACAGGATTCCCTATATTCTCTGCTCACATTCAATTCCACTCATAGTTCTACAACTTGTTGTAACAGGGAAGCCTGAAGATATACGATCTTCATGGCTTCCTGATATTAGTGGGAAAAGGTTATGATTGATCATGTATAAATATGGGAAAAAATTCCAAGCCAAGGGTTGGTTGATATCATAGTATACTGTGTAAGCTGTTACATAGAACTGTACTTTCATTTTACCATTTGAATTTAAGGAGAGAGATTCTTTAGACTTCTGCATTTTAATCTATTTTAGTTTCAGTGTCTCTATTTGAAGGCTAGGCCTGCCTTCTCATAGAGATTGCCGAGTTAATTAGATGTTTTGTTATTCTGTTGTATGGTGTGGAAATTATAGTAGATTCCTTCCTTTCAGTATCTGCAACAGTAATGGTTAATCATTGTGCTTTATTTGGTGATTACTATCTGCATTTCTCTGAAGCTACAGCAGTGTGGTGTGATAGTCGACTTTGTAGGTTAGTTTCCATTATGCAAGTGTGTGTTAGCTGTAACAGTCAAGCTCATCTTTAGTTTCTTTTAATTGCTTGTCTTTATCATTTTTGCTAATTTAGTCAGATTATAGTTGAGAGTTGTTTGCTTCAATTCCTATTATTGTTGATGCTTAGATCATTGTAATTAAACTAGTGAAGAGTGATCTACATATAGTCTAGTAATGTTAGGATTTAACGTCTTGCAAAAGTAGTCTAGTTATTTATTTTTAGAATCATTAGTTACTAGATTGAAATTGTGGGAAGGTAATTGCAATTCTGAAATTCTTAATTAGGTAATTCAGACCAATTTAATTATGAGAGGATTTTCACTGATTATATAGGTAGGACAATTAATTCTTCATTTAATTAATCAACTACTTAGGTTTTATGCGTAGACAGTGTGAACTATCTTTGAAATAAAAAGACTTCCTTGGGTTGACAATTTATATTGAGCATTTTGCATGTTAGCTGTAACTAAGTAGCATATAGAGTGACCAACACTTTCCATGTTGAAATCATGAGTGGTGAATGGTATTTTCTATTCCTTTCCAATGGTATAAGAGTCAAACATTTATTTTCTAGCTTATTATCTACAAAGAAAAAAGAAGAATTGATCACATTCAATTGGTTTTGTTGTAGGTAATAATTAATTTACAACTCATACACATCTACTTTTAGCATTAACTAGAGGGATTTTTTATTGTTGTACAAGAGAGAAATCACATTCTATTTGTCCAAGATTCAGTTGTAGAAAAAATTGTTTTAGAAGAGACCCCATATTCCCAATATCGTAGACACTATTCTACCCTTGAACCACATGATCTTTGTATCTACCCCCCGCTTTATTTTTAGATATGAAATAATCAAAAGTAGATATAAAATTAAATATCTTCATAAGTAGATCTTAAAGTTTGAAAATTTTACATATTTTGGATGAATTTTGTGTTTCAAATCTTGAAATTGCTACGGATAAATTGTGAGTCATAACAGATTTGATGGAAGCCTGCAATGCTCTTTAAAATATGATTTTTAGTTGTTGTTTTATGTGAAAGAATATGGAAACTTCAATGGTTGATTAACAAATTCTATATTTTTTGTAATCATTACCCCTCAAATAATCCTTTTCTAAAGGGATCTTCTTCACAAGACACCTACCTATTGTGGAAACTGGAGATGTCATAACTTTGCTTGATATCAAATAGTTCCTCTATGATTCCATATCTAGAATGTAAAAGACCACAAAAAGGTAATTCTCCTTTCCACTGTGGCTATTGTGAAAGTAAATATTATAATGATCATAAATTAAGAGTTTAGTCACGTACTTTATGTATTTGTGTCATAATATCATTTTATGTAACAAATTAATGATCAAGGTTGTAACTCATTCTTTATCTTAAGAAATTCCATTAATTAAAAGTTATGAATTGAGCATTGTGTAACTTACATAATTCATGTTTCCAGTTCACTCACGGATTATGACAATACAACTTTGAATCAATTCATCAAAGTTACAAGTACCGTGTCTATCTCTTTTACGACTTTATTAATTTTTATTTTATTTGTATTAAACTTGGATAAAGATGCATACAAATGCAACAAATATTGAGGATTCCAAGATGCATTAAACTGCAACTAATGTTGAGGATTCAAAGATAAATTTGATCTTTAGTATATATATCTCAACCCATGGATGGATTTGGATCATTGATGTATTTTTTTTTGGATGGATGCATCTATTGATATACTTCTTCTCTACAAAAAAACCCACTCAGTACCTACAACTTTTATTTTTGGAAAGGATGTAACCATTGATTCACAAGGATATAACTATGGATATAGAACATGGAGGCCAAGGGGTTTAGTTCTATTTTATCATAAGGGGTTTCAATCATTTCAAAGAGGAAATAAATTTGTATATCTTGTGACAGGAAGGAGAACATGGGTTTGTATGTTAAATTTGAATTAAAGGATAGAGAGTGAAAATTTTCAAGTTGTAGATATTTTCAAGGGACAACAAACCCTAGGCTTCCACTTCACAATCCACCAATGGAATCCTTCTTCCTTGGTATTCCAATGTATGCACATGTGTTCTAAGTGTCTCTTTACTTCATCCTTATTTACAAATTTCATGGTTTCTATAACCAAGGATGCACACTTCATGTTTTCTACAACATTTTCTAACACTTCATCATCTACTTCATCCAACTTTCCAACTACAATGCGATTATATCCTATATGTGTATAATTACACATGCTTCCTATCCTTGGAATAAAAGTATGACAATGTGCATTAGGGAAAATACTAATTACCGTAATTGCATATTCTAGTAGTGATTATTTGGTCACTTCACCATCTTTCAATTCAATATTTATGGTCAAAGTAGATGGGACATTAAAGGAATTGATAAATTCCAATGGAATGTTTCACTAATACTTCCTCCACTATCATGCTTGTCTACAAATACAATATTTTTTACATGAATACAATTCCAAACTTATTCTCCATCCCTTCCTCAATTTGAGGAACCCATGTATTAAATATTGAAACTTCTTGCAGGTTAACTACAAGCTCTTTTTTTGTACACAGGTGTTGCTACACTTTTTTTCACATCATCACCATCACCTTATTTCGACATGCATTGAATTTCATGCTATTTTTAAATGTCAACATCAACCAAAGGGGTTATATTATACTACTATTGTTGTTAAAAGCAATGCACTTTCATCATTTTCCATTTCTTCTTTTCTCGTTTTGATTAGTAGTCTTGGAAACCCATCTTTGTTCCTTTCCTTGTGTTGACTTGAAACCTCAGTGTTGTTATTTATCTCTCCTTACATTGTTAGATTTATTAATTCTGTCACAACAATATTGCATAAAGTATAAAATCACAAGTGATTCAATTGACAGATTACACATGAAAATGATGCGACGGTACTGCAATAGGAGGTGGCAATTCTATATTATTAGTAAAGAATGAATAATTACAATACAGTCTCATGCATAATGCATGAATGCCAATATAATTTGAATACTCAAGGAGGTCATTTGAATAAATTGGATGAGTGTTGCTTAACTGAATGTCAAACACACTCGTCACACTTAGTTAACCACTAATCTAACCAATAAGTGAATCTCACACTAAGTCCTAATTGAATCACAGAGCAATACTTAACTGAGTCTAACTGAATGTGACTCAACACATGTAACTACATGTCCAACACAAGGAGGTAGTGCATCCATAACTCCAAGTAGCTTCTATGGAGTTAACTGAAGTGCCGCTTGTCATCATAAGTGGTTGGAGGAGCCCTAGTTGACTCTAGTTCATAAATATTGGCCAAAACTAGACAAATAATAGATGGAGGTGCCTTTACAACTCAACTTAACTAATTGTTCAGTGAAACAACAATTAGTTAGAAATTAGGTGCACTTATGACACTCAGCTCACCCCATAATTACTCCTCGATTGAAGGAAGAAGCCCAGTTAGCCTCCCTGATTGAAGAAGGAAGTGCAGTTAACCTCCATGATTGAAGGTGAAGGCTTAGTTGGCCTCCTTGATTGAAGGAATGTGTGGCTATTCTCATGCTGATGTTATAGTGTTCTCATTTGATTCCATCTAAGTCAAATAAAATTACGATAGTGAGTAAATAGGCCAAAATTAACCAAATAAGTGTGCATGTTGGGTAAATGACTCCAACACCCCCCCTTAATCTATACTCAGGAGGAGTAAAAAATAAAATGCATGAAATACTAGGGCCCCGACAACAATGGCCATAGGTTACC
>LPNX010460726.1:0-109560 GCA_001517045.1 Pseudotsuga menziesii | reverse complement strand
CCCCCCCCCCCCCCCCCCCCCCTCAAGCTTAACACTGAAGAAAACATCTTATCACCCTGATGAAATCACCTCCAACAGTGAACGAAGATAAGTGAACTTTTTATCTGCAAATATCTTGGTGAAGATATCTACAATATGCTCATCTATAGGGCAGTATTGCAGAACTATTGTCCTGTGATGTATTAGCTCCCTGATGCAGTGCATGTGAATCTCTATGTGTTTGGTCCTCTTCCTGGTAGCTGGATCTATGGAGATCTTAAGAGTAGTTTGATTGTCACAAAATATGGCAGTGGACAAAGCACTATCAAAATCAAACTCTGAAAGAATGCCTTGCAACCAAATATCTTGGATGCAAGCATTCACTACTCCCCTATACTCAGCCTCTGCTGAAGACAAAGAAATGGCAGCATGCTTTTTTCTAGAACATCAAATGGGGCCACCACCAAACATAAATACATATCTATAAGTGGACTTCTGATTAGTATAATCTCTTCCCCAATTTGAATATGTATATCCAACCAACTCTAGCTTCGAATCTACAGCATAGTGGACTTCGTAGGATCTTGTGCCATGAATATACTGGAGGATCGTCTTGGCTTCCTTCCAATGTAGGTAATGAGGATGTTTCATGTAACTTGATACAGAATTCATAGCATAACATATATTAGTTCATGAATGGGTCAAGTAAAGAAAGCTACCAATCAACTGGAAGTAGATAGTGCAATCCATGGGTGGATTGTTTTTTCCCTCTTCAAGGCTGAATCTTGAGAGGAAAGGGAATGGGGAAGCCTTACATTCAGCCATGTTAGACTTCACTAACAGGTATGAAATGTATTTATACTGAGTTACCATTATACCATCAAAATATTTTGCAATTTCAAGCCCCAAAAATTGTTTCAGCAAGCCCAAATCGCTCATCTCAAATGCATCATGGAGGGCAGTTTTAATGAATGAAAAGGAAGCGAGTGTGATACCAATGATCAAGAGATCATAAAAATATAAAAAAATGATAATTAATTGACGATCATACTTCTGTATATAAACATTTCTATCAGAGTTACACCTTTGGAAGTTTTGTGAAAGTAGAAAGGCATCCATCTTGGCATACCATGATCTTGGGGCCAATTTCGATCCGTATAAATACTTCTACAATTTGCAAACCAAAGTAGGATCTCAAATGTATCCCTCAATATTCTACATGTATATCTCCTCATAAATATCTCCATGTAGAAAGGAACTCTTAATATCCATATGATGTACCTCCCGATGCTTAGATGCAGAAATTGCCAAAACTAGGCAGATGGAGTCCATCTTTGCCACCAGTGCAAAGGTCTCATGGTAGTCCAATCCTTGGACCTAGGATAACCCTTTTTCAAATAGAATTTCCTTATACTTGCATGTTTTTCCATCATCATAATTTTTTTTTCTGAAACACCCACTTGTATTAAATTCATATCGGGTTCTTCTTAGATCAGCAGGATTTCCAATGTTTTCCCCAGCGGAAGAAAGTGTCTTCTTGGCCCAAGTTGGAAGATATTTTTGCACTTCAGAATATGATTCTGAATCGGATTTTTATTTCCCATTGATATCAGATATCATTTCTGCAAAATCAGACTCATCACCCCCATTTTTATCACCCAAATTGTCAGCAGAACTGGAAGGAAGATCAACATAATTTTCTTCAACTAGCTCTACCTCTTGGAGAGGCTCATCAAAGTTAACACTTATTTCGATGAAAATTTTCTTTGTTCTGGTATTCAGAAAATTGATTCCCTCATATTGTTTTGGATATCCAATAAACATATATTCAACACTTTGCGGTTGCAAATATTTCCTTTTGTTAGATGGAATCTGGGCCCATGCAGTGGACCCAAACACCCTGAAGTTTGACACATACGACTTGTATCCAAAATAGCCTTCGAAGGGAGTCTTACCCTTCATAGAGGAGTGATGTAATCTATTATGAATGTTTTCTGGAACATTCATGGCCTCATCCCACAAATTTTCAGCCAATCCTTTTGCTTCTAGCATGCATGTGGTCATCTCCTTTAAACAACGATTTTTCCTTTCCGCTACACCATTTTTCTGAGGGGTGTAGGGAACAAAATGGTGGATCTTGATACCAATATCGAAACATATATTCAGAAACTAGGTACTGATATATTCCCTATCATTATCAGATCTCAAGGATTTGATCTGTTTCCTAGAGGCATTCCCAGTTTAGACATGATACCTAAGATCGGCACGAACAGGTCAATCCAATGGCTAAAACGGCACTCAAAAAGGTCTCCTACATCATAATTAGGTAAAAAACAGTCCAAAATGATTAGAAATGCTCGAAACTATAGGAAAGGGGGTAAAAATTTTCAAAAATTTGAAAAATTTCTATAAATAGTAAAAAATTCAAAACATTATAAAACATTTGAAATTTTTACCCAATTGAGCTCATATTTTCAACAGCGAATTCCAGCAGATCCAGCCGGTGGAATCCACTACCATTTCTTCCAGGTACTTACCCATGCTCTTCTCTTCCATTTTAATGCAATTTTTATCAAATTACATGGTCATTTGGGATTTCTAGGCCAATCCAAAAAAGGCACTGCGGCCCATGCATAAATCGAGGGTTTTTCCACGTATAAGGATGGATATATGTGGAAAATTCCCTCACAGTCGCGTACATACATGGATGTTTGGCAAACAGTCGCGTATGCGATCATGCATGAGGTTTTTAAAGTATTCTAATGGGAAAACTTGCAATTTTTTGTGCAGGAGGGTCCTAGAATGGAGAGAACGTGAACATGGTGATGTAAAGGAGGTAGTAATGGCCGATCTAATGGCTCAATAAGCGCTACGTGCATGTGGGCTCTACAAATTTTGGTGTCTTGGTGGCTTGAGGGCTAAACCAAGACTATTGCAGATGTTGGTGGATTACTGGGATCCAGACTCTGAGTCATTCTAGATAGATGGGATGTCCCTCACCATAGAGGTGGAGGACATATACTTTATCATTGGACTTTCCCGACGGGGGGAAGTAGTGAACCTATGTTCTCGTGGGCCCGGAAGTGGCCTGACTATAGATGAGTACATTTCGGTGTACTACTATCTGGACATAGAGAAGGTGGGGAGTCAAATCCCAACCAACTCTATATAGCTATTGGGCCTAAAGGCCATCCTACTGACATTGGGCAGGATAGCAGACTTCGCTTCATTCCACTAGGCCTCGCAGCCTCTGATGTTCTATGCAGTGGAGTGCATGAGACCCACGGTATATGACTGGAGCACTACACTACTGAGCAACATGAAACATTAGCTCATTGAGTGCAAGATGGGCAGAGTGCAAAACTTCAGTTTCAGCAGCATACTGAGCACGTTTTTATTTGAGCGTGTTCTAGGATTGAGCCCTAGAGTTGATGTTACTCTACATGGGGTTCGAGATCTGGCCCAATGATGTTGGGTAGATACGATGCACAGACTAGGGGGAGGTAGGGTGTCCAACACCTATCCAGCTGAGTTATTTTCATGGTGGCAAAGATAGATAGTTGCCATCGATGACTACCCCTATGCGGGGATAGATTTCCGGGGGGACCCAGACATGCCGCTACCACCAGGATCGGCATACGGTGACATAGGTAATGAATCTCGACCCTCTCTTTAAATTTTGAGTTATTTAATTTTTTTTGTGTTTTCTGATTATATGGAATCAAAAGACATGTTTTTGGGTGACAATACATAGTGACATCTACCATATGCATGCATATGTGGGACCACAGCGGCCTAAAGGCTTCCCTCATCATAGACGGAGGGGAAGAGGAGTTGATATCATGGGTGTGGATGCGGAGCAGATGCTCTAGAGCATTCATACCAACTATGTGAGGCTGACACACAGAGTTCCCATGGCACAAGTTGAGGACTTTCCTAAGGCTATGCTGCACCAGGCGGTGGGTGTACCACGAGCATGGGTACGATTATTTCGATGGCTAGTGATCCAGTGGATTATTCCTCCTTAACGATCCAATATGGTACATGGTTCATAGAATCCCTGCGTGAAGGAAATTGGACGGTGGATACACCAAGAATCCGCCTAGATCGAAGGACAGAAGAGCATTTTCTTCCGCAACGGCAGAGCTTGGAAGCCTTTCCTCATCCGCAACGTCGGGGATCAAAAGCTTTTCCCTTCCGCAATGGTGGGGCTCGGAAGCCTTTCCTTGTCTGCAACGTTGGGGATCAGAAGCTTTTCCCTTCCGCAACGGTGGGGCTCGGAAGCCTTTCCTCATCCGCAACGTCGGGGATCGGAAGATTTTCCCCTTCTGCAACGGTGGAAGCTTAACAGACATTCGGATGGATCGAAAGTCGCAGCGATAAGCAGTTCACAACGACGGCCACAAGCTTGATCGGAAGAACAATGCTTCTGGCAGCCACAATGGCAGAAGCCCAAAACTTAAAAGATCAGCGAAATAACTCGACAGAATCGGAGAAAGAAGTGGTGCGCCATTCGCAACTGCAGAAACCAAAGTAACAAGACTTTCGACTTGAAAACCAGCCGACAGTCGATTGAGACAGAGATCAGCAGAATGAAACACTGGAGCCCATTGCGTATCACTCTTCTGCAATGGTGGAATCCCAGATAATAAAACTTCTGACCCAAACACCGCAATGCGTTCACACGAGGACATTTTCAAAATGGTTTTCTTACACATTTCGATGCCGTGTTTCAGATGCATTGGTTCCGTCTTGGCATATGAGTAACGCTCTGGCAGGAATCATCATGTCCAGCTTCTTTGTAACGATTTGGCGAAGCTTTCTTGGTAGTTATGCCACAGTGGGGATAACGTTGAAAGGCAGATGAACAACCTGTTGGGGACCCGAAACGTCAAAATGCTTGAGACGCGATTTGGCCGAATGGCATATGGTAACAGCTATGTGAAAGAAGGCAAATTCGTTACTTATGAGGCTTAAGTAAAGGAAGCTGGTGCCCAGAAGGACAGAGGGAGGAAGGAAAAAGAAAAAAAGTTAGCTGTAAAATTATTGCAGATGCTGTTAGTGTAAAGTCGACCATTCTCTGTTACATGTGGGCTTCTTTTCCTTTTGAAGACCCGATTGTAATTTCCAGAGAGGATTCTTGAATACTTTCTGTTCAGCCTTCTATTTTACAGTTTGCTGTAGTTAATTTTGACAGAGACAAAAGGATAGCAGGAGAGTTTTTGCTACAATTTATCGAGTGCTATTTTGTATTTAGAAGTCGACCCATTCTCTATTATAGTTTGGATTCTTTATCTCTTGAAGTCCAAGTTGTAAGTTCCAAAGAGGAGTCTTGAAGACTTCCTGTCTAGCATTCTGTTTCTGCAAATGCTGAGGTTGATGCCAGAACCATTTGTTCCATTTTAAAGCCATTAATAGGATCGGTACCCATTGGAGAGGGGCCCAGAGACGTAGCCCAGTGGAGGGGGTGAACTCCATTATCAACTTCTGTTTGTGACTCTGTTTCTGTGTTTTCTTCCTTGTATCTATCTATCAGTGTTGTGGTTTTCATTCCTGTTCTGAGCATTTAATTTCTACTGTTACTGTCCATTAATTAACCTATTGCACGCATTCTTTTACAACAAACTTTTAATGCACTAAAGTTGAGGTCCTACGGATCATATTTGGTATCAGAGCTAGTTGACTGTTGTGCAAGTTTGTGAATGCTTACTAGGTCCAGGTTAAAGCTTGGTGAAGGAGAATTAGTTGAAGGAGATCCTGATATTGGCTCCAGGAGAACATTATCAAGAACCATGTCTTCTCCATGAGGGGAAGAAGAAAGACATTCCGAACGGGAAAAACCTGTCATTTCTAAAACTGAGTTTCTAGAGGCTTTTATGAGCATGAAAGCCATGATGGAAATTCTACTCGATGAGCGAGTAGAAAGGAAGAAGAAAGAAGAAGGATCTTCATCCAGATATGCAGAAGTGAAGTCGGAAGAAAAGGGTAAAGGAGTAGGAGGTGATGGTGATCCTCCTGATACTAAACAAACTTTTTCTTCTTCTCATACTTCTCATAATGCAAGTCCTAATATGCCTTATTTCAAATTGGATGTAAAATTTGAATTACCTATTTATAATGGAGAGTTAGATGCTGAAAAATTAGACAATTGGATCAAGCAGCTTGAAGTATAATGCAGGGTGCAGGGCATTAATGATGACCCTTCCAGGATTCAATTGGCCACTTTAAGGATGAGCGGACTGGCTCTTACTTGGTGGGAGAGCAAGATTCAGTAGGATATTTGAAAGAATGGTAAAATTATTTCAGTTTGGAATGAATTCATTGAAGTATTAAGGAAGCAATTTTATCCTTTAGGTCACATGCAGCAATTAATAATGAGCTGGCAAATGTTTAGACAAGCTAAGGGAAAAAGCATTCAAGATTATACTCATGAATTCAGAAAAAGGGCTATTGCATTGAATGCTGCATTGGATACACAAGAAACTCTTCTTAAATATATTGGTGGCATGCATTCTTATTTGCGACATACTTTGTTGATGTTTAAACCCAGTAATTTGGATGATGTATGTGTTCAAGCTACACATTTAGAAGCTAGGGGTAAGCATGATGATGATTCGTTTATGAAGAAGTCATCTGAATTTGACAACAAAGATAAAAGCAAAGATAAGGGAAAGGAAATAGCTACCATCACGAAAGAGGGTGAGAGACCCACATGCTCACATTGTCAGAAAGGGCATGATGTTTCAAAGTGCTGGAAACTTCATCCAGAATTAAAACCAAAGTGGACGAGAAGAAATAAAAACAAAGATAAGGATAATCAAGCAACTACTACAGCAATAATTCAAGACTTGGGATCTTATTCAGGTGATGAGACTAAGATCACATCAATAGGGATCTGAGGTAAAGATGAAGGTATATCTCTTTCTATTGATGCAAGTTCAAGTTCTAATTCATGTGCAAGTACAAGTACAAATCTGCTATCTACTTCTATGCATGGTGATAAAAGAAGAAGTGAACTGTTTCATGTTCGTGTCATTACAAATAATACAAAGGTTGATACATTGTTTGATAGTGGTTCTCAAGTGAATTTGATATCAGAAGAAGTGGTTAAGAAATTGCATTTAGTTATTGTGCCTCATGAAAAGCCCTGTCCTCTAGGTTGGGTTACTAATGATACACAATTGCAAGTTACAAAGAAATGTGTTTTGAAATTTGCGATCACTGAAAAGTTTATGGATGAGGTAGAACTAGATGTAGTACCCCTTGAAATTTGTGGAATTGTACTTGGGAGTCCATATTTGTATGACCACAAAGCAGTCTTTTATAGAGAGAAAAACAAATATCATCTTTTTAAAGGTGGTGTGGAATACATTTTTCGTGCACATCGTATGAAAACAAATCTAGCATTAATCACTACAAGTCAAATGAAAATGATAGTGAATGCTAGTAGGAAGTTTTCATTAATGGCTGTTAAAGGTGTTCCTGAGTATGGTGATTTTTTACAGGGACCTGAAAGACTATCACTTAATAGAGATGTACAACATGACGTGTAGTTGCAGCAAAGCATGCCTCTTCCAAATCTTGGCATGAATCAGATGATTATTCAATTTCTTCAAAATTATTGTGATGAACATCCTAAGGTTCATGGTGAACAATTGCAGCACATGTAGTGCATTAAATCTCCTTTTGAGACTTGTTTTTGTTATCTGTTGAAGTCACATGTAGACTTTTCTTTCGGCACAAAAGATGTTGGACATCATGATGCAAAGAAAACAGTGTAGCAGATAGTGCAAGAACAGCAGGAGACGAGTCAGGAAATTTGCAAGGCCAGACATGCAAATCATCATCCTTTTGAAGTTGAAAAGCAAGTTTGGTTGCAGATCATCAAGGGAATATTGAAAGGTAAAAAGCTCAATTCTGTTTATGATCATTTTGAGACCTCTGAAAAGAAGTGTAAACATTCTTTCTATTTGATCTTATCTCCAGTCACATATGCAAAGAATTTTAAATGGTATGAACCTCCTTTGATCATGAACAAGGATACTAATATGCAGATTCTAAAGCAAGGAAGGATGTATGGAGATCAGAATGGTGAGGAAGTGGTACCCTCACCTTCCTGCAGGATGATCTAGGATTTTGGAGGTGCAAAAGCTCTCTAATGGGGAGGATTTTTCCGGTGGATTTTTCCGGTGGATTATTCCTCCTTAACGATCCAATATGGTACATGGTTCATAGAAGCCGCACATGAAGGAAATCGGACGGCGGATACACCAAGAAGCCGCGCAGATCGAAGGATAGAAGAGCATTTTCATCCGCAACGGCGAGGCTCGGAAGCCTTTCCTCGTCCACAACGTCGGGGATCAGAAGCTTTTCCCTTCTGCAACAGCAGGGCTCAGAATAATTTCCTTGTCCTTAACATCGGGGATTGGAAGCTTATCCCTTCCGCAACGGCGGGGCTCGGAAGCCTTTCCTCATCCGCAATGTCGGGGATCAGAATCTTTTCCCCTTCTGCAACGGTGGAAGCTTAATGGACATTCAAATGGATCAGAATTCAGAGCGATAAGCAGTCTGCAATGACAACCACAAGCTTGATATGAAGAACAATGCTTCTGGTAGCCGCAACGACGGATGCCCAAAACTTAAAAGATCGGTGAAATAACTCGATGGAATCGGAAAAAGAAGTGGTGCACCATCCGCAACTGTGGAAACCAAAGTAAGAAGACTTCTGAATCGAAAACCAGCCGACAGCTGATTGAGATAGAGATCAGCAGAGTGAAACACCAGAGCCCGTTGCGTATCACTCTTTCGCAACGGCGGAAGCCCAGATAATAAAACTTTCGACCCAAACACCGCAATGCATTTGTGCGGGGACATTTTCAAAATGGTTTTATTACACAGTTTGATGTCGTGTTTCAGATTCATTGGTTCCATCTTGGCATATGAGTAACGCTCTGGCAGGCATCATCATGTCCAGCTTCTTTGTAACGGTTTGGCGAAGCTTTCTTGGCAGTTATGCCATAGTGGGGATAATGTTGAAAGGCAGATGAATAGCCTGTTGGGGACCCGGAACGTCAAAATGCTTGAGGCGCGATTTGTCCGAATGGCATATGGTAACAGCTGTGTGAAAGAAGGCAAATCCGTTACTTATAAGGCTTAAATAAAGGAAGATGGCACCCAGAAGGAGAGAGGGAGGAAGGAAAAAGAAAAAAAGATAGCTGTAAAATTATTGCAGATGTTGTTAGTGTAAATTCGACCATTCTCTATTACATGTGGGCTTCTTTTCCTTTTGAAGACCCGATTGTAATTTCCATAGAGGAGTCTTGAAGACTTTCTGTTCAGCCTTCTGTTTTACAGTTTGCTGTAGTTAATTTTGACAGAGACAAAAGGATAGCAGGAGAGTTTTTGCTACAATTTATCCAGAGTGTTGTTTTGTATTTAGAAGTCGACCCATTCTCTGTTATAGTTTGGTTTCTTTATCTTTTGAATTCCAAGTTGTAAGTTTCAGAGAGGAGTCTTGAAGACTTCCTATCCAGCATTTTGTTTCTGTAAATGCTGAGGTTGATGCCAGAACCATTTGTACCATTTTAAAGGCATTAATTGGATCAGTACCCATTGGAGAGGGGCCCGGAGACATAGCCCAGTGGAGGGGGTGAAATCCGTTATCAACTTTTGTTTGTGACTCTGTTTCTGTGTTTTCTTCCTTGTATCTGTCTATCAGTGTTGTGGTTTTCGTTCCTGTTCTGAGCATTTAATTTCTATTGTTACTGTCCATTAATTAACCTGTTGCACACATTCTTTTACAATAAACTTTTAATGCACTAAATTTGAGGTCCTACAGATCAGCTAGCTAGAGCCGTAGTGACCTTCCATGATCACAACCCCCCTCCTCCTCCATAGGCTTAGATACCTGGGAGTTATACATTTTGTATTACTATGTATTATATTTTGGTGGCTCGAGAGCCCCATTTTTGTATCATGACACTATGTATTACCACATTTTGGATGTTATATAAAATTTTATGATGATCGATTTATTTATTTACATGTGTAAAAATTTGAGTTTGTGATGAATTCATTGTGTATGAAACAAATGCCAATATAACACGTAGTTAGCATATGAGTCAGCAACTTGATTATTAATTCTTGTAATATGTATGTATGTTATATTGTCAAATTGTCGTTCTAATAATCTCACATGTAAGAATCTTCTTAACAACGTCGGATCTCTAACATGGTACAAACCATTAAGTTGTCACACTACTAACTCCGAATCAAGATGTACCTCAAGAGAGAGAATGCCATGTAAAATGGCATCCCGTAGTAGCTCAATAACAGCACTATATTCACCAACATTATTTAAATATGGCCGTAAACATATGCCTTTTGAAGAAAATACCTAACCCATAGCAGTATAAATCACCCAAGCAACATAGGATGAGTGTTAAGTGTGACGGCTCGCACCATCCATGAATCCTATGTAGGTGGAAGATTTCATTGACATCTACCAAAAGAAATGGAAACCAATCACAAACCCGATCACTATAAGAAAAAATAACTAACTATGCAAAACTGGACAATAATATACAATAACCAGCCTTGGCTGAAAATCATGCATAGTACCTCTTGAGATAGAGCCCATTTCTAGGCTCCACCAAGGCCGTTCCCTCATAATCCACTAACTGATAAGCGCCCTTCTCTAACACACGTTTTATGATGTAAGGACCACGCCACATGGGGTTAAACTTTCCTGTCCCCAAGGGTTCTTTCTGTTGATCCCATAAAAGGACCAAGTATCCTTCACTAAACCTCCTTGGATGGACAGACTTATCGTACTGGACCTTTATGCGACGTTTATTTACTTCCAGAGCCACCAAGGCATCTCGATGCTACTCATCAAGTTGCTCAAGGTGGACCAAATGCTCCTCCAATGGGGAAGTGTCCGGTAAGAGTTCTATGGCTAGTTTCAAAGAAGGAATCTCGCATTCAACTGGCAATACCGACTCCACTCCATGTACAAGTTTATATGGAGAAAAACCCGTGGCAGTCTTAACAGCGGTTTTATACGCTCACAAAGAAAGATATAACATGATGTGCCAATTATTCTTGCTTTGTGTGATGGTTCGTTGGAGGATGGATTTGAGTGATTTATTCACTGCTTCTACCTGTCCATTCGCTTGAGGGTAGTAAGAGGAGGAATGCTCTTTCCTGTACCCTAACTTTGATGCCAACTCTTCCATCATACAATTCTGAAAGTGCAATCCATGTTTAGTGACAAGCTCTTTCGGAATCCTGAACTGAGTAATAATCTGGTTGAATACGAAGTGCATGGCTCTCTCACCATCAGATTTAACTGTAGGCATAGCCTCAACCCATTTCGTGAAGTAATCAGCAGCCACTATAATATGATGATGCCCACCAGCTGAAGCTGGGTTTCAATCCATAAAGTCAATCCCCCACTTAGTGAAGGGACCGGCGGTGATCATGGCATGTAACAGGGCAAGTTTCGAGTGCATATTACATGCAAACACCTAGAAAGGGTGGCACCTCTTGACCACATCAACACAATCCTTAAAGATCGATGGCCATAAATAACCCACTCTTAAGATTTTTTGGGCTGTAGAAAGCCCAGATAAATGACCACCACACGCCCCTCCATGGCAATCATTTAGCTCTACCTTAGCCTCCTCATGAGTTAAACAATGTCGTAAAATGGAATCTACCCCACGACGGTACAAAGTGTTATCCACTATGAGGTAATTCTTAGAGACGTGATGTAATCATTGTCATTCATCCTGTGAGAAGTGAGTAGGGACCTTCAATGTTTGTAAATATATAATGATATACCCATACCATGGGTCTAAAGTTGAGATTAAGAAGATGTGTTCATCGATAAACGTATCTTCAGAAACCAAATCCTTGGCCCTGCTTGGGAAATCCGATATAAGCTCTTCAAAAATTAACGATTTCTTCGATTTTGCTGAAATAAACTCGAGATCGAACTCTTGCATGATGACAACCCATTTATTATTTTTTCCCCCAATCATCCTTCGAGTGAGGACAAATTGAAATGGATTGACATGGGCTACAACCAAGGTCTGGCAAAGGAGATTATAATGTCTCAACCATTGAACCGCATGTATGGTAGCTAAGGCAAGCTTCTCAACATGAGAATAGTGAATCTCTGCGTCAATAAGATTCTGGCTCAGATAGTATATGACATGCTCTTGGAGCTCCTCATCCTCTTCAACCAAAACCATACCAATCGTCTCTGTGGACGTGATGAGATAAAGTAGAAAATCATGGGTATAGTCTAGGGGAATAATCACCGGGGCTGATGCTAGGGCTCGCTTGAGTGCATCAAAGGACTCCTGGGCTCACTCATCCCAACAAAAGGTGGTGTCCTTCTTGAAATGACGCACGAAGCCTCTAGTAAAATTGGTGAAATTGACAACAAATCTCCGTAAGAATTTTGCCATGCCTTGCAAACATTGAAGATGATGAATATTTTTTGGGGGAGACAACTAAAGTATTGCCTCAACCTTCAAAGGGTCGACTCTTATACCCTCTTTAGAAATGATGAATCCTAACAAGTGACCTGACTTCACACAAACGATGCACTTGTGAGGATTTAGTCTCACCAAATAATGGCGTCATCTTTCGAATACCAATCTCAAATGATAGGAATGACACATTCTCATACAATAATGAGCAGCAAGGTCATCCAAAAATACTTCGATAATTGATTTGAGATCATGGAATATCAAGTTCATGGCCCGCTGAAAAGTAGCTCCGACATTCTTAAGGCCAAAAGGCATTTTACGATATGCAAAATTTCCCCAAGGACAAATAAATGCAGTCTTGTGTTGGTCCTCAAGTTTAATTTGTATCTGATTATATCCAGAAAAGCCACCCATGAAGGGAAAAACCTCGCTACCCGCACACTCATCCAAAATATGATCAATAAATGGTGTGGGGAAATTGTCCTTAGGATAGGCATGATTCAAATCATGGAAATCAGTACATATGCGGATCGATCTTTGCTTCTTATCAACCAAAACGGGGTTTGAAACCCACTCTGTCAAGGGAACAGGATAGATAAAAACAACTTTCAACAGTTTCTCTATCTCTGCCTTAATCGTGGGTGCTTTCCTAGGATTCACCGTAAACAAGCATTGCTGAACAGGCTTAGCATTGGGATAAGTCTTAATCTCGTGTTCGACAATACAAGGATCGATACCTGGCATTTCATCATAAGACCAAGAAAAGATATCATGGAATTCTTTAAATAGCTCGGTGTATTATTGAATCTCAGCATGGGAACATTCTACCCCAATATAGACATTCTCTATCCTGCTAGGATCGCGAGAGATATTGATAGGAATCGTTGAAGATATGTTTTCCATGTTTCCATCATCCATCGGACCAAGAGAGCTTAATGGAACCATAAGACTACCAATTCTCTCACTAAGAACCTCCCTAAAGTCCTCATGCTCCAAGTGATCAAGCTCAGGAAGAAAGTAAGATCTATGATGGAGTTCTTCCCATGGTGGCTCAACCCCCGACATAGCCTCAATAATCTCTTCATTTGAAGGGAAAACACTATCAAGGTAGTCCTGTGCATGAGAAGACTGTATTTCCCATGCAAGAAGCACATAAGGGTCCTCCTCCTCCATCCGCGAAGAGGAAGGATCAGGCTCTGCAATACACTCAATATTATCTTGATAAGCTACCATTGTTGCAGGCAATGGCACGTCCATCACGATGGGCTCACTCAGAGTACTCAGTGTAGGAAGAATCCAAGGATCTT
This sequence comes from Pseudotsuga menziesii, assembly GCA_001517045.1. Lineage (NCBI taxonomy): Eukaryota > Viridiplantae > Streptophyta > Pinopsida > Pinales > Pinaceae > Pseudotsuga > Pseudotsuga menziesii. The sequence goes on along the minus strand of LPNX010460726.1, from coordinate 95,774 downwards.
CCATATGACTCATGCGAAAAGACACCAATCTCATAGATTTCAAAGCCTAACTGAAATTAGACCCTATCATAAGGATCGATGTAGGAAAACTAAAGATTCCCATGAGGGATGGGTACATGCCTACACCCACACTCCCAGTTGCTGGCCGAGAGTGCTCAACAATCGGGATTGAAGCTCCCAAAGATGCGGTAACCGATGGATTCTTGAATGACATTTGATCCATCGTGACTATCTTCCCGTTAAATGGAAAGCATACAATGCAAAATAAGGAAGAAGCTACAGCTTTCATACTGTACATCCAATTCCTACCCAGTAAGAGATTGTATTCAAGGGGCGCATCAACCACCTTGACCTCTATCACAATGGTCTTCCCTCCCAAATAGACCTTAAGGGAAGGAAGAATCCCATGCGGCCTAAATGATCTCCCATCGAACGCAGTTAACATGGTCGCTGATTTAGACAACTCAGGGGAACCTAAACCCTTCCAACATGATAAAGACATCACATAAGCAGCATCGCCTTTGTCAATCACAATTCCCTTGATGGTCATGTTAAGAAATTCTACGTGAATCAAAAGAGACACATAGTAAGGCAAGCAAGGCTAAAGTCCTGCGGTTTCAAATTTAATCGTGGAGGAAGAAATATCATCATTCACACCAAGGGCAGAAATCAAATCCTTCCTTAGGAATAGTTCTGGGCGGCTCGGGCATTAGGATTATTCCCTGAATGCTTAAGGACTCCCTTAGGAATGCGAGGTGCAGCTTCAGGTTTATCCATTGGTTTCTCAATATGCAAAGGAGACCCTGGTGGATCCGGCTCCTTTCCTGGGATGGGTTGTGACAAACCATAGTCTTTCGGACGGGCACAAATTTCGCAGCACGTACCATGTTATTGCAACCACGGACACTATCCTTCAGTGGATCTTGATCAACCACTAGACTAATCATGGGTCCTCAAGTTTATATTTTGATTGTGAGGTAAAGGGTTAGTTAGCACAGCTGGGCCCTGTGCCAAGAATCTTGAGGCTTCATCGATACGAGGGCACAAGTAAGTGAGGTGACCATCCTTACACAACTTGCAAGGAAATTTAACCATACGTTTAGCTTGTTTGTCCCCCCAAGCATTACGGGCATTCTTGTCATTATTATTAGCATTCTCATTCCTATTCCCACCCTTATGATTATTATTACCCTTATTTTTATTCCGCCCGGGCTGCTGTTTACCCTTCTGGTCTGACGATTGTACTCAAAGCACACTCGTCGTTTGGGTGGGTTGAGATGAAGTCGTGGCTTGTCCTAGAGTAGATTGGTTGGTTGACAATTGACTAACTTTTTTTGCAACCAAATCTGTAGGTTTAGCACTCACACATCCAACAATGCCATCAGCATGTGGTCCAAGTTTAACTTTGGGGTCAGAACTAGAACACGGAGGATTGGGAATGATCTCATATAACAAACCGGACTGAGCATAAATCAAATCCAGTTCCTGTGCCCTAAAAATTTATTGTTCCTCATTTTTCACTCTGGATGTACAAACATCCTTCGCTATATACAGCAATAACGACTTAAGGAACCATTCGAGGAGGAATTCCGACAGTATAAATGCTTTAATTAACCTCTTTTGTCTATGCCACTCTTGGATATGATCCGAGATATGTGTGGCTTTATCCTACCGAAATGTCAACAAGAGTTTAGTACCAACATCATAACGCACTAGTAGCTGGAAGTGGTAAAGAAAAGTCATCGCTAGGTCATCGAACAAAGCGAATGCCCCCCTTAGGTAGCTCTATATACCATTTAGTGGCAAGCCCTATAAGGGTGCATTGAAACAACCTTAAATGGATGGAGTCCTGGTGTAAGGAATTCGAAGAGCACCATAGGTGGAAGGTAGTAACATGTTTGCTCGGATCCTTTCCCGGTTTTCCCTCGAATTCGGGTATGTCCGAGGGAAGCTTAGTAAGGACAACTGGTCAAGCCGGGTCATGAGCTATAGGATCATTCATTAATATCGACAAGTCAAGAAGATTCAACATTGCAAGGAAAGGGAGCTTAGGATGATGAGGTCGATGGACCGCTCCCTGATAGTTCTGATTCACATAGGTCTGATTACCACCATGGCCTTGGCCATAGTGTCCTCCTCTCGTTTGACCCATATAGGGTGGCATGAAAGCACCATAGTGTGGTGTACCTTGACTATACGAAGCTACAAAGCCATAATTTGGAGAATAAGCAGGTTGTTGATACCTGCCCCCATAAGGTGAAGAACTCTATCCATACTACGTCCCATAATAGGGTCCATAAGTCATCGCATGAGATGTCCCATGAGACACTCTGTAAGTAGGAATATACGTTCCAGAAGTAGGAATATACGTCCCGGAAGGAGGAATGTGACCTCTAGAATTATGACCATGACCTCTCGAAACAACAGGAGGCGCATGTACTTGAGACACAACTGGTCTAGTAACTGCAGCATGGACATGACTTGTAGCAATGTTCTGGCCTGAAGGACCATGTGAATGAGGTGGAGGGTGAACATTCGAAGAACTAGGGACAAAGGATGAAGGGATCTGTGTAATTATGTATGCGCTATTCCCTATAGTCACTCGTCTTGGATCCGATATCATAATAGGATCAGTAACCCTAGACCTAGGACGAATATGTGATGTAGCTTCCACCATCAGGATGGAAGGTGCAATGTGACTTGTGCTCCCAAACCTCTCTGCATGGTAAGGAATGAGAGTTCCCCCAGGCATAGTGTTAGGCTTAAAATCAGATTCGACATGGAATGCCAAATCATGTGTGGGAAAACTAGACATACCTTAACTACCATAACTAGTGCTCGTAGGTTCAAAATGAGTCTCGTCGTTCTTCGACATTCCATACCAGTGATGTGTCAATGGGGAATCATCCCTAGAGTAATTAGGTCTATCATAAAAGGTTCCTATCTCAGAAATCACAGGACCTAAATCAGTCAAATCAGGTGAAGGATCATAGTTAGGAGTAAAGTCCCCATCTTCCACATGAATGGGAGAAGGTGGTTCAGGAATACCTTCTATATGGTCTCCCATGGTGTGTGAATCAATGTGTGAAGTAGTCCACCTAGACTATCTATTTTTCTCTCCCAAAGGAGGAGGAGATGTAGAAGGAAGAAGTCCTGCTAAATGACGAGAACGGCGAGGAGCCATACCCGAATCCACAATGACTCAAAAAATATCAAAGACTCTCTATCTATGCAAACCTTAGGCAAGCTATCATGCACAGAGCAATCACCAAGAAAATCTAAAGCCAAGCACAAGCAATCAAGGGTAGGATAAGTGAGCTCCCAAATGAAGTAGGTATGTCTCTTTTAGGAGAGGCTTAAGACTCCCATACACAACAAGAGGAGGTACATAACCAATTATTGTGGCCCTCAGCTTCAACATGTAAAGCAACTGTGCTGTCCGACCCCAACCTGGCCAGGACAACCGCAGATTAACCCCTACAAATTACCCCCTCGATATCCTAGGTAAGGTCACTAAGGTCACCTCAATATATTCAATTCTCAGGCAGACAGTCGCAGGCATAGTTTCGGGCTTTGCTACCCTATCCATGTGTACGTGGAAATCGTAGTGAAACTCGCGTATATATGCGACTGTGAGTTCAAAACTCGTGTACAGGAAGAAAGGTGCATAAAAATAAAGGAATATAGACAAGCTGAGACAAACTTCACACTACCAGGAAAACATGCCCCCAAACCCGACACAAAAACAAGAGAAAAAGAGTAATTCAAAGTCATTGAATGCCGATAGAAAACCCCCAAAGGACAACTACTAGGAACTCTGCAGCGGAGTCACCAATTCTATTATGAAGAGAAATTCCTATGGCTTGGGGTACCACAACAGACAGCTTGAATCCAGAAATCAATCCTTTCCAATATGCAATAGAAATAAAATATCTAACACTAAAGGATCAGACCTTGTACCTTATTCCAGACGGTTGAAGTAGATCCACGTTGAGCTTCCCAACTTCAACTTGAATTGATAAATCACTTCCTCAACAATAAGTAAACAAGACAAGCATACTATATATATCGATGTTAGTTCTATTCTAGCATATATAATCAACAATGTATAAGCATTTGAAATCATCCATGGATAAAATATTCATTCAAACAGACATTATTGGATAGGAAAAGATATTTCTATTAATATAAAATCAGAGATTACAATGGATACAATCTCTGTCGGCATGTCTGCAAATCATAGAAATTGAATCCCCCACTTGGGCCTCCACCACCTCAATCCTCCATCTCTCGATGGAAAGCTCAAAAGAAAAAGGCAAGCTTGGGAAGAACACAAAAGTGCTCCAAGGGACAAAGGGATGCAGACTCAAGCACAAGTTCTGGCAACAATGGACTATAGTTTCTTTGCTCTCAATTCACTTTTATGCCTTCAATGTACCATATAGTTCCTTATATATCTTTTCAAAGGGGTAATGAAAGTTCGAATCCAAGAAATCTCAAGGCATAGGGAAGGCCAGGATTCAAGTGAGTCAGATCCATGTCAAGGAAAACTCCAAAAGAATTTGGACTATGCACACATCCCGATGTACGCAGTTTTAGGGGTCAAACCCACGTATATACATGATTATAGGTTTAAAATTCACATGTATTAATTTTCACATGTTTTTAGGGATGGTCAAGGAAACATTAAAGGACAAAAAATGGTCCAAGGGGTCTAAGGAGTCTGTAGAGAGACAAGGGAAGGCCATACAAGTGTGATTCACCTGGAACGGTAAAATCAGCTATAACAATATGAAAAAGCTTATCATGCTCGTTTGTAAGGGTCTTGATGAAGGCAACAAGAGAAGGCATTTTCCAGTTTGGGGTAGTGAGCTTCCCTATGTGGAATGATGAAACAAAGGAAAAATAGTCTGGACCCAATTTGGAAAGGATAGATAAGATGATTTGGTGATATTCTTTCTCCACCTTGCATTGCTTTAGCTGGAGGACTAGATGCCTGAATATTGTGAAAAATTCATTCATGGATTTGAAACTGCTTGGATTCGGAGAGATCAACTCATTCCCAAGATGATAGATCTGAATACCATCATGTTTATCAAACAAGGTAGCAATATGGTCCCAAATCTCTTTCGGAATCTTCAATCCCGAGACATGGAAAAGAAGATCCTTGGAGATAGACAAACATAGGAATCCATAGGCCTCATCCAGTTTATTCCAGTATTTTATCTTCTATGCAGCAGCATTAGGCTCTAATTCTGTGTTCATTGTGACCCGATAGAGCCCTCTTGAACGAAGCTGAATCCCCATGTCTTCCTTCCATTGATGGTAGTTGAAAGAGGTGAGGAGATCCATAGAATGATCCATTGAGCTACTGTAGCGAAGGAAAATAACTTGTAAAAACCTACAATCAACACAATAAAGTCATCTTAAGGTTGAACAGCCTGTACATTTTAGGTTTTCATCACACCCAGCATAATTGATTAAGCAACCTTGATTAACAATTCGTTAACTTAGGGTATTAAGTGGTAAACCTGCTGCTTTTGGTGCAATGCTAGAGTTTGAGCTTTTGCTCAATTTTGCATGCAAGATCCATCAAAAACCATTTTTTTGAAGAAAATAGCTTTGTCTCATTGTAATCTCTAATACCATATTAATTCTGTCATAGAAACCTTGGACAAAGTATAAAATCACAAGTAATTCAATTGGCATATTACACATGAAAATGATGTAATGGAACTGCAATAGCAGGTTGCAGTTCTGAATTATCAGTAAAGAATGAATAATTACCATATAGTCTCATGCAAGATGCATGAATTCCAAGAGAATTCGAATACTCAAGGAGTTCATTCGAATTACATGGATGAGTGTTGCTTAACTGAATGTCAGACACACTTGGCACACTTAGTTAACCACTAATATAATCAATAATCAAATCTCACACTAATTCCTAACTGAATTGGAGTGCAATAGTTAACTGAGTCTAACTGAATGTGACTCAACACATGTAACTGCATGTCCAACTCAATGAGGTAGCGCATTCATAACTCCAAGTAGCACCGATGGAGTTAACTGAAGAGCCACTTTTCATTAGAAGTGGTTGGAGGCTCCCTAGTTGACTCCAGTTCATAAATATTGGCCAAAAATATATAAACAATAGAAGGAGGTGCCTTTACAACTTATCTTAACAGATTTTTAGGTGAAACAACAATCAGTAGCAATTAGGTGCACTTATGACACTCAGTTCACCCTAGAATTGCTCCCTGATTGAAGGAGGAAGCCGAGTTAGCCTCCCTGATTGAAGGAGGAAGCCCAGTTAACCTCCCTGATTGAAGGTGAAGGCTTAGTTGGCCTCCTTTATTGAAGGAAGGTGTTGGTGTGCTCATGCTGATGTCATAGTGTGCTCATATGATGCCAAGTAAGTCAAATAAACTTAGGATAGTGGGTAAATAGGCCAAAATTGACCAAATAAGTGTGCATGTTGGGTAAATGACTCCAACAAGATGAAATAAAGTTTCCTTCTGTACCCTCTTCTTTATCTTCTACATCTTATATTAATTTTCCATTTGCAACTCCTAGGGTTTCCTTCTCGCTTGTTTCTCGCCAACTAAGATTATGGAAAAATCATCATATTCATGTCCACCATCCCTATGGGACCTTTTCTTCATTATCGTGCTTGTCTTGGATATAGGTGTCTTTTCCATCACAATGAAAATTTAAAATGGTGACATGTTTGTGTTTGTCCTTTGATTCCATAACTTCAAGTTCTATTTCTTATTCAATTCCTTTATCTTCCTCTGCAACATTCTCTATTGTTACACATTTCTCATCTTCTTCTACTACAACATTCTCCAATGTTGTAGCATCCTTAACCATTGATGCTATTCCTTTATTAGCAACATCAACTTTCAATGTGCCTATATTCATGGTTTTATTCTCTTTCATCCCTTTACATGGGTGATAACTTGACATTTGTTTCATATTTTACAACTTCTTCATTGGTTACAAGCTCTTTTATCCTTACAACAATTTTATTGTTCGTGTCTACTTCAAAGTTTTCTTCAAACATTGCATAGTCTCACCATTTCCCTCTTCTTCACTTGCAATAACAATAGAATTTATTCTTTATTTCTATGTACCAGAGAAATTTATGACCATTAGAAAAAGTAATTGAATTAAATGCTCTCATGGACGTGTCATCTAGGGACTCCCCTCCTCATATACAAAAAAATACTTTGGTGTCACGATTCTCATTGTGCTTTGGAAAGTATTGAAAGTCTCATTGTTCTTTGCTATATATCATATCCACGACTAGGAGACCATATTTCACTTCTTATATATAGAAGGTCTCTTCAACCTGCTCCTAGGTATCCATTCTTACTATAATTTTCTCTAATGTTGTCATGGCCTCCTATTTATCAACATGTTTGTTGTTCTCCTTTGAAGTCTTCAATGTTTTTCTCTTGTTAATGTTTTTCTCATTAGCCAAAGTATTTGGCCATTTATTTCTACCAACTCCTTGGACTACCTCGAAGGTTCTAAATTGGCCATTAACCTTTTTAACTCCTCTAAGGTCTCTTCCTCATGACATTATTCTACTATTTCTCCCAGTCTTCCATTTCTTTATCTATGACATTTTTACACATGTAATGTGAATCCTTCTCCCTTGAATTCATCACTCTACCCAAGTCAATGGTTGGATCTATTCTTAATTTCTAGTATGTTTTATTTAGCAAAACCTCTCAGAATATCTCTCCGTAGCTATCACATTATTGGAAATATTATCCTTGATATTTCCTTTATAACTCTACCCATAACTTCATTTGTTTGGTATTCCTTTAATGGTTTGTATAATTTAAACCTTCCCATTAATATTCAAAACTTTAGTGGGTTATCTTTTGTATAATGAAATGGAGGCTTAAATAGGCATTTGATAAAAAAAATGTAGATTTCATATCTTCCCACCAATTATTCCAGTCCACATAATTGTGTGCAATTTCAAAACTTTAATAACATCCATTGAATTGTATGTTGGAGTTTTTCATTTCCCTTCCTCTGTAACTCTATCGATCAACAAATGTAGAAATACTATGAAAAATAATGTCTACCTAGCCATCCTTCTCTTGACTAGATTTTCAATTTATAGCAAGGATCTTCCTTCTCCGATACCACTTAATGTAGAGGTGAATCCTAGTTCACACATTTTCCTACAATAACGTCGTAAATCATAAGACAACTCTAATTGGAAGCTTGATGACAATATTACATTCACACACACAAAAACAAAACAACACTTTTCCCATTTTATTAATTATACTAGAAACAGAATGTAACCTTCAAGGGATGTTTCCACTAAACAACTAAAATTTAAAACACAACATACTAATTAAATCAATAGATACAACTCTTTTAAGATAGGTTACACATTGGCCTAATTCTTTTCTATGATTACCTTCATCACACAAACTTTAGAATGAAAGTCCCCTATCAAGCTTATTTGGAATCTACGTTCTTTTCCCACTAGGGATATGTGTTCATTTTCTTGTTAGTGTCTTCACCAAGGGATAAGGTTGTTAACTATCACTTTTCATTCTTACCTAGAAATTACAATAGATACCTTTATTTTTGTTGAGAATGAGTTTTCTCGACAATACTACTAAAACAAAATGCTTTATCAAATGTCTAATTTTTTTCCTTACAATTTTCCTCTTTGTCCACAACTCTAACCAACAACCTCAATATATAATTATGACCCTCTATTTTATTCTACTTTGTTAATTCACACATATTTCTTCCTCTTAGTTCTATCTATAAAACTATGAAACATACATATTGTAATTACTTCTCTTTTGTAAATTTTATCCTAGGGCTCTGTTTAAAGCCTGTTGTCATCTACTAATTCTTCTTGATAAGCAACCTTGCTCCAATAAGAAGAGTTCTATTCTTGGTCCCTCCTTATCCTCTTCATTGTCGTGGTCGTCCTTTTTTTCTTATTCTCCCACCCAATGTTGTAAATTCACTAGAATCTTACATGTCAAGAATTTTTTTTTTTTACATTTTCGGGTTTGACATTCCCCTTCACTAAGTGGTTTACTTAAATATGTACATGTTAGTAATAACGTTTTAGTGTTCTAATTTTAAAGTATGAATAAACAAAACATGGATCAAGGACAACCAACCATGTGTATCCATATTTCCTTTTACACATAAACTCAAGAAATAGTCACATGACATACAATCCCCCACGAAGCTTCTTGACAACTAATCAAAACCCCATTGGTTTGACTTAGGGACCTTGGATGGAAAGAGTATAATTTCCTAAGACATGAATTATCATTAGAAGTGTGTTGGACATTGTTTGCAGGTTTCAGAGCTGGATTTTTTTCATTGGGGAAGAGTCGAAGAAAAAATCCATTTCAAATAATATTAAAATACCTCTTACCAATTCATTGAGTTTTCATTGTTGATCATTGATCATTCTACAAGATCAATGATCCATATTTATGGTCGTATCTTAGAGCCAAAGGATAAATGTGGTTGAATTTGGGATAAGCATTCAATATTTCTAAAAAGAGTGTGTAACCGATCCCAAGGAGGGATAAAGAATTTAAATCCTTATGTTTGATTTTGCATGGAATAGAGGATGAAGGGCCCATTCCTTTGAATACTTCACTATAATAGTTAAGGATTTGATAAAAAGAGGGAAATTGAGATACCACTGTAGTTATTATAATTTTGTATCTATGGTTATTTTAACTTTGTAGGTTATCATACTGTATGGTATATAACATATAATAGAACCCCAAGGGAAAGATCAAATGTTGAACCATATTCTAAAGCCATGCTAAGGAGAGTTAAAATCCATTAGAAGGAAATTCACACTCCTAAATGCATAAATTGTCTCATGCTAGACTCACATTAGTAAATTGGTGTTGGAGGCCACACCATTGTATTGTTAAATTTTTAGGGATTCTTAACAATTCAACTAACTTATGAAAAAATTGCAGATTAAGTACCGAGAAGTAAAAGTAAAACAGTGAAAAATAATTTTCTAAAAAAAAATTGGTACAACTTTAGCAAGGAAAGCTAAATTTAGAAAACATTAACTTCATCTATTGCAACTTTAACACTCCAATGGTCACTGCGTTAAATTTGGTCCTTGAGATACACTTCATCAAATGCAATGTACAAAACATAAAAAGTAATGTAGTACAAAAACAAACTAATGAACAACAACTAATAAATAACAATGTTAGTTCATATCTAGTTTGAATCTTCCTTATACTCAGATACTTTTAATATCAAATATTGTCAATGAAAGGACAAGATCAACAATGAAAAATTGGCATACCCGGAGAGAGAAAAGGTTAGGAATAAGGTTAGGAACATACTATAGCTGTCAATATGACTCAGTCACCAAGTGTGAAAACACCAGCAGTGATTCTCATCCCCACATACATTAGAAGTTGATATGAATCAGTCACCAAGTGTGAAAAACCTAGCAGTGATACTTAGCCCCAAAATTGGTACAACTGTAGAAAGGAAATATAAATTTAGAAAACATAACTTTCATCTCGTTCAAATTTAAAACTCCAATGGTCACTTTGTTAAATTTGATCCTTGAGATACACTTCATCAAATGCAATGTAGAGAACATAAACAATAATATAGTAAAAAAAACAAACTAATCACCAACAACTAATAAATAACAATGTTGGTTCAAATATTTTTTGAATCTGCCTTATACTCAAATAATTTTAGGACCAAATCTTGTCACTAAAAGCACAAGTTCAACAATGAAACAGTTGACATTCCTTGATAGAGGAAATGTTATAAATAGGGTTAGGCACATACAATAGCAGCCAGTATGACTCAATCACCAAGTGTGAAAACCCCAATAGTGATACTCATCCCCAAACACAGTTCGGCACCGATAGGATCACATCTAATTCAAGAAGATCAACACAAGTCAATTTAGAGTCCTAACATCCCACAAGAATTAGAACTATGTCCAAACACCTAATAAAGGTTATAGCTCAAGTTCAATGAGCACACATGAGGTCACATCCTAGTGTAAGAGGCATCCAACAGTCATAGATCAGGTCTAAACAACCCCAAGTCCCAAGGGTCATGACCCAATCTAATAAATAGTAGAAGGGTTGCATCCTAAGTATGGGAAACCAACAGTGATCATGGCATGTCCAAGAGGGATAAATATTTCATCAATAGTCACATACTTCTAGAGAAATCATCAACATACCATGGTTTAATTAACATAAGGTCAAATGGTCATGGCATACCAAGGAACAGTTTTACCCAGTCACGACCCAACTGCAAAAGGGTTCCACACAATCATGGCCCAGCTAGAAACTAAATCATGGTTTATCCCTAAGGGTTTAGATCAGTCATGAAACATCCCTAAGGGGGCTCTATTAGTAATGGCATTTATCATAAAGGTGTATATTAGTCATGACCTCCCAAGAAGGGTTTCTATCATCGTATAAAATATTATGCACATCTCAAGGAAGATCAACACATGCCCAGGAAACCCTTAACATGATGAGAATATTGGCATGACTTATTCATAACAACAACAATAACTTGAAAATGAAGACAAACTCTAGTAGTCAGCTCAAAGGAGAGGTGGTGGCAGCTTAGAGATATCAACAAAACCCTAGACATCAACCCAATTAGCAGCAACAAAACCTAGAAAGGATAAATATTATATCTTCAAAATTCTTTTGTCAACACAGTCTATAAAATGAACTTCAATACTTGAATTTATAATATTTACAATCCTTCTAGAAGGGTTAATACACTAACCCCTATCTTTTAGGTTTGTTACTAAACATAACATAAAATAATGAAAGGTTGACTTATAATAGGGTACTAATAGTGAAGTGGTCATATAAAATAAAAATAATAAGGTTATGTCATCATACCAAAGGTGTTCATGGTACCACGTACAACAAGGGTGGTAGGACCAAAAGGATCATAAGTCAACTAAGCATCACAATAAGGTGGTAATCTAGAAACTCCCATACCCATAAGACCAAGGTGTACCATATAAGTGGGGAAACAATTCATTTTACCTGCGGTACCAACAAGACAAAGGACATTAATATTTTCTCTCACAAGGTATATTGTCATGTGTGTTCCATATATTTTTATCATCATTGTTTAAGGACAAGTCATGACAACATGTATCGTTACTTCTCAAATACACATTATAGGAGATTTGTATAGTGAAAGGGTGTTTTTTTATGTATCTTTATCTCATAAATTGCAGCCATGAACCTATACATGTGCACTATCTTTAACATGTATTGGAACTTGCTTGTCTACATCACTATTGGGATTTAGAAAACGAAAAGAAATCTCTTGATCTAGTTGATCTCGAGTGGGATCTAGGGAAATAATAACATTCCCTTACTAAGGTGAAAAATAAAATCCAATTCAAATATGTTTTTAGAAAAGAGACTAAAAAACAATTATATATTTGAAAAATTACAAACAACCTAGAGCATTGGGAGACCTTGAACAGGTACAACTTCATGGCCACAAGTTATGAGATATAAATATATCAAAAAACACCTTTTCACTATACAGACCTCCTATAATGTGTATTTTGCTTCAAGCTAGGATAAAAAACTTCAACAATGTTTACCAATTTCAAAAACCTCAAGATAAAGATAAACCATATATATAATGAAAGTACTGTAGATTTAAAAGACATTCACCACAATAATATTTAGAAAAATAAGGGTTGATATAATTTATATTAGAGTTGGAATCTTCACAAAAATGATAACTGCTTATAGAGAATACATGGATCGCTAGTTGGTGGAAGAGTGAGCACTTGGTATTGGCTGGTAACTATAGTATGGGAAGGAAAAGCATCCTTTCACTGTACAAACATCCTATAATGTGTATTTTATTCAGAATTTTTTTATGGAATAAAGAAATTTAACAATGCTTAACAATTTTAGAAACCTCAAGAAAAAGATTCTCCAAATATATAGTGAAAGTACTATAATCTAAAATACTTTCACCACAATAATATTTGGAAAAATAAGGCATGGTATAATTTATCTCAGACCTAGAATCATCACAAAAATGATAACCACTTACAAAGAAAATGTGGATCATGGTTGGTGAAAGAGTGAGCGCTAGGTATTAGCTCATAACAATAGTATGGCAACAAAAAACACCATTTCACTATACATACTTCCTATAATGTGTATTTTCTTCAAACTGGGATAAAGAACTTCAACAATGTTTACCAAGGCCTTTACAACTACTAGTGGTTGGGTTTGGGTTGTTTGTAGGTTATTGCTTTGTTCCAAATGCTAAGTATCAATTTGAAAATAAACTTGGGATCTTTGCATAGTGTTCCTGTCCCAATATCATTTACACATGCAAGGAGGTCAATTAAGGACATCTAAGATAATGAAGGTATGATATCTGACACACAATTACATGTTCCTTTATGTGTTCAATATCTTCACACACAATTCTATGCTAGATATTTCACAAGGTTCTAGGTTCGATCTTTCACTCATAGTTCTAGGCTCTATCCCTCACTTAGTTTCTAATCTTCAATATCGCCTACAGAAATAAGTCCTCACTTTGATACGATAGTACATAGGGAAGTTGGAACTACCATCCCTCTTTGATGCAATTATGAAATAAAAAATGAAAAATAAGTGTTTGATTGCTTCTTCAAAGGGATCCTTGTAACACCCCAGTTTTGACGCCATGGTATTAAACTTGTACATGATGTAAATATTGCATTAAATCATGGAAAGGAGATCAAGGAAAAGGCCCTACCATTGATTTGATGTTTTTTGTATCGTAGATCAAGATCGATGCTGATGGTTATAGTGCTAAGTCAGGAACATTATATTTTGAAGATATAATGTAAATATGCAATTTAATAAAATACCACAACTAGCTATACACTATAACAAAAGAGATGGGGGAATGATTTCACAAGTAATGGGGAGGGGAATTATGCAAACACTTGAGCCATAGGGTGAGACTAGATGTCAATGAGAGAAACCATAAGCTCTCATCTACCCTTTTTGTCCTCTATACCAAATAATTCAATTATTCCAGAAGAGCGGTTATGGAAGTTAATTCCCTGGGAAGAGCGAGGCATGACAGTCGGTTTCATGACTAAGCCATCCTAGAGTCTGAGAAAACCTACAGCCTAGTGGAAGCCCCATTATTTCTTCTAAAGAAATTAATCACATGAATGCATTCCATGTTTGTCATGCCCGAGTGAACTAGAATGTTTTTGGTCATATTCTTCCATTCCATTTTCAATTCATTATGTTTTTCATTATCCTAGGACACAGGAGGAGTTGTTCAACAATTTTTTATGTCCTATACAATGGTATGGAACCCTGGTCTCTTGCGCATAATTGAAACCTTGTTTCTCCATTGTTACAGAGTTGTATGGAACCCTGGTTGTCTGTGTTATAGAGTGGAGCCCTTTGTTGTTGTGTCTCCTTATGGTTTGTTGTTATGTGTGCCTTGGTTTTGGTCTGAACTGTATGCAAGACTTAGGAGTGGAAGAGACATTGAATTGGATTGATAAACCTACTGAAGAGAGGAACCTCACAAAAATATAAGAGTGGATGGTGAATCTTATATGAACATCCTAAAGAGCACTAGAAGGTAAGGTAGATCCCAAGGGACTATGTAGCAGAGAAGGGGATACTTTCATGTGTTGGGTGTGTAGATATTGTGGATTCCAGGCTAGATAGATCTTGTGGAGGTGTCCTTAGGTCTGTAAATGAGGCACTATCTTATACATTCTACATTTCCACTTCTTTAGCAGCCTAATAAACCCAAACGTATATTGGCTTGCCTAACCGCCTGATAAAACCAATGGTATATTGCCTTGGTTGGGAAGCCTCATAAACCCAATCATATATTGGCTTGGAGGAACTGCCTGATAAATAAAATGGTGTGTTGGATTTGTTGTGTCTTAATGTGCATTTGGCCATGTGTGATACTTGGTTGGACAACCTGATAAACCCAATCGTTAGCTGGCTTGGCTGAGTATCCTGATAAACCTAGCAATGAGATGGCTTGGATGAGTGGCCTGATAAACCCATCTATTAGTTGGCTTGGTTTGTCATCAATGTGAATGTTGTCTTGACTACTTCCAGTCTGATAAACCCAACTATTAGATGGCTTGGGTGAGTATCCTGATAAACCCAATATTTTTTTGGCTTGTTTTCCTACAGCTTGATAAACCCAATTGTTTATTGTCTTAGCTGGACAGTCTGATAAACCCAACTGTATGTTGGCTTGACTGTGTTTGATATGTTCTGGCTATGTGTGAGTCTATTGTTCCCTATTTCCTTGTGGAAATCATACCCACCTTAGGAGTGGCATTTGTGTTGAGAGATTGATGAACACAACTGACCTATGGTTTGGTGCAATGTTGCAGTGACATAGCTAGTTGCAGTACATCTTCATATTCAAGATAAGTATTCTCTTTTGTATTATCTATGCAATGTATTTGCTTATGAATGTATTGAATATGTTGAATTATTATTAAATATTTAACTAGAGTTTAATTTTGTTAAATGTCTATGCATTTTTCAGTTGTATATGCCTTGTACTTTCCACTGCATTTTGCTTATGATCATGGAGGTTGGGTACCTAGCCAAAGAGTCAAAATGTGAATATCTTAAGGTAAGATGTGTTTTTTCCACACTCTGGGATCGACATGCGAGGTTATGTATTTGTAACTTCGGAATGTATTCACTTGTATATTTTATAATGTATTTCATTGTACCTCGATGGAGATGTTTGTTCCTCCAATCAGGAGAGTCATTCATATAATAAATTCATGTAAAGTCATTAAGGTAACCCTCTATTTTAAGGCAGGGAAATAGTCCCCACAGTTGATGGGTATTAGGGTTATTATACTGTCCTAGTGAGCTCGACCCTGTAGAGTAGTTGTCAAGTGGAAAACTAGTATAAATAGAGAGTGAGAATATCTATTTGAAACACACACTCACTCAATTGTAGTGCATGAGTGAGAGAGAAGGATCTCACACAAGTGAGAGAGAGAACAGCTGTTGAAGATCATCTTTGTGTTTTTGGGTTTTACTTTTTCTATTTGTGCTCATTCCATCTCTGAGGAAGTTGCGGGATTTTCTCCTTCATGGTTTCCTCGAGGAAAACTTTTTGTGTCTCTTGTCTCTTGTGATTATTGTTGTTCATGTTATTCTCTTAGATAAGATCCTATATCATATTGATTAAATGATAAAATTTAACATGGAATAAAAGCTAACCTAAGAAGAAGACACTATGCACCTGCAGAATATAGAGCTTCTTAATTTTTGGGTCTCTCTCTATAGATCATCAGCAAAAGGAGGCTAGGTTAACTCTCCATTCAAGGGCACATATTTCTGTCGAAGTAGAATCTCATTCCAAGAATTTTCAGTTTTTGATCTCTCACTACTGCAGGAAATTAGGGCTTGTCACAAAAGAGGAATTTTTGAGTAATCCCAGCATAGGATTTCTCTCCTCCTCAAAATCAAAATTTAGAGACCAAGGTCAAAGTTTTTGGTTGGGTAGAACTCCAGGAAAGTCAAAACCCAAGCTGGACCATAAATTAAACACTACAAAAGATCAACTCCAGATCCAGTTTTGACATATCAAACTGGTAAGATCTAAATCTTTTGTATTTCCAGTTGAGGTTCTCGTTAAAGATGTCTCATCACACAAAGCTTGATGAAAATTTTGAAGGAGATGAAAACTTCCGAGAATGGAAGTATAGGATCTCACTGGTTCTTGAAGAAAATGAATTAGACACCTACATGAGTGGAGAGGTTCCTGTTCCAGAGGGAGATGAGGTTAATTCCTTACACAAGAAGAACTTGGTTAAGGCCAAGAGGATTATTGCTGATTCTATCAAGGATCACCTTACACCACAAGTGTCTTCCCTAATGACACCTAAAGAGATGTTTGATTCCTTGACCAAGCTATTTGAAGGGAAGAATATAAATCAGAAGATGACTTTGAGAAATCAATTGAAGAATGTGAAGATCCAAAATGGAGAGACCATACAGTCATACTTTGCAAGGGTCTCTCAAACCAAAGAACAACTTGAAGTAGTGGAAGAAGAAGTAGAGAATAGATAAATTGTGATGACCACCTTGAATGGTCTCCCTAGGTCATGGGACTCTGTAATAACCCAAAATTTCATAAAGAAGTGAATTTTTAAAGTGACATAAAATGTCCTAAATTGCAGTTTAGTAACTGCTAGTGGTTAGCAGAAAATGAAACAGTTTAACAAATTAAGGATTAGTTTAAAATACAGAAAAACTAATACAACTTTAATTTTTATAAGTTAATTTAAAAATGACTTGCATTTAGTTGCTGCTAGTTGTACTGATGATTTAATTTTGTCAAGTAGGTGATAAACCATGTTTGAAATCGGGGCTTACTTAGCATTCTGCTAACTCAAATGGAGTACTGGTTCTTACAGGTTCAGCAGGTAAGCGTATAATCAAGTAGAATTTTATTTTGAATTAAGTCGAGAAGTACTTCTTTAGCATGATAATATGCTAGTATATAAATTGATTATTAAGATGCAAGACTCCGATGAGGTAAAGTAAATTACTTTGTTGTTTTGGATCTATGTCAGTAAAGTAAATTCCTGCTCCTTCCTTGTTTATTGGCTTCGTAGTCTGCATTACTGTGCGAAGTGGTTTAGGTATCATAGTTTGTATTTTCGGTTTCTCTTGTGAGTAAAGGATCACTATCTGAGTGGTTTAAGACTTCTTGAAGTGGATCGAGGCCCATAAATGGTTTTATCCTATGACTGTTCGTTCCTTGCCTTGGCATCATGGAATTTTTAGACTGTCTCCTTGTTGTCTCTGTTTCAGAGTTGGATTAAGGGTTTTCTTACTTCACAATCTAGTTCACTTGAGTTGGTGACTATTTTCTTCTTGGCTCCACTTTCTTCTTTACTCACAGGTATACATTTTTACTCTGTTTGCATTTCTTTTGCCATTGATTTACTAAGTTAGGGTTTTCTTATAACTTATGAACAACATTTGATTTATGTTTATTTCTATGTTCTTGCAGGCTCCTATTGACATCTCTAGAATTTGAATGGAAAGAAAGCTCGTGCTTCAGTGAACTTCGTGGGCTTCCAACTAGTAAGCCCCGGTCTCGTCATGGGTTCTTCCTGCTTGCGATTTTGGTTGTTCAACGAAGGTTCCTGTGGTTAGAAATATGGATTTGGATCCTCCATTCATTAATATGTTTAGTTTGTTGTTTAATACCCATATTTTAATTGAAAACCCTTGTGGTGCTTTGCCGGGTAACACAGGCTCTTGAGCCGTGATGTGTAAGTGGTTTTGGTTAAACAGTTTCAATCTTATCGCTTGATGATGTGATACTAATGTTTTAAGATTATAAGAACCTCCTTTATGCTCAGAGTTCTTAAAAGACCGCTGTCTCATTCGCTTCAGTTTTTATTTTACATTTTAACTTCAAGAAAATGAAGATTGTGAACTGGGTTTTTCTTAACCTGTCAGTAGTGTATTTTATTTACTATCAATATAAAATACTTATGAATATTTGGTTTATTTAGCAGGTTGGGGTTTCAACCCATTGTTTCTATAGGCTATATTCCTACCTTTGATTTAGGTTTTACAATGCGTATGGTTAAATATTAATGGTTTATTTTGCTCAAGATTTACATATGTATCGTATTCAATAATACTCTGTAATTATAATTGTTTTTAAACACTATTTTGAAATAATAATTTAAATTCTAGGACTCTTCTTTGAACATGTTGTTTAACCCTATAGTTTTTATTAAATTGTTGTTTATACTTACAGTATTAATAACTATGTTTTCCCAATAGAATAATGAAATATTATATGACTTAAAGTTATAAGTATGATGCTAACTCTATATGAAATGAAAAGATTCTAAACTGTTTTGCTTCTAGTTTTTAGTTAAGAAAAATACTTAGGTTTTTAGTGTAGCAATACTCGAAACTAGGGTAATATTGACCTTTAGTAATTTTTGTAAATTAAAGGATTATAAAAAATCCTTAGATCCTGCATAAGACATACTCTTGTGTAAAGTTAATATTTATAAACTGTTTTATTAATTCTTTTTCACATGTTTTCTTAAATATTAGTGTTTACTTTACTACTGTTAACTATACTATCTTTATTTTCTATCAGTATACTAATACTGAAATAATAATACTATTTACTATTTTCTTTATACCTGTGTTTCCATTTAGTTTCCTGAAGTAAATAAGTATAGACAAACATAGCACTGCTATTCAGTGAAATTCATAAATGTTGAAGTAAAATATATCTACTATTTACATTCAAATAAAGAATCATACCTACTGTTTACATTTCAATAAAAGAATAATTTCATTTACTTAAAACAATCCAACCTTGCTAGAGTACGACTTGAGTTTAGGTGTGGAAAAACACAGCTTGAAAATTTAATTTCTATCTATTTCACTATTTACATAATCATTTCCATTTCAACAATAATCTATAAATTTACTGAACTTAACATTACACGGTTACTTTTTCATTCATAAACCCTAAACACTAACATGCCTGTAATAGATAAACTAAGAATTATTTAACTGAAGACAGTAAAAACAAAATAGAACTTGTTGAGGACAAGACAACAACAGCTTAAGGAGGCTATTCCTCCCAACCAAACTCCTGGAGAGCGCTCAAACAATGCTTCCTTAGGACCCTCGATCTTGCTCCTGGTCTTCTTGGGTGAGAGCTGGGTGGAGAATGCAACTGTAAGACCTCTGTCACCTGACTAGTCCAATTACCTCAGCAATGAAAATATGCTCTCAGTAGTATTATCTTCAACTTAGAAGCTGCAACTAGATCAATCTTTGCAGTTATCCCCTCAAACACACTCCAAACTCCCCTCCATTGAATTTCTCTTGAGTAAAATTCATTCACCCTAAATAATCACTCCTCTAGAATGAGCAGCCTCAGATCTCTTCAATGGGAAATTTCATAGAGTTTCCTAGGTCTTCTAGGTCAGTTTTCATTAAATGAACCACCTACTCGTATTCAACTTTCTTGGGGAATTATGAGCACAAATATAGGGATGTTTCCACCTGCAACAGTTGGAAGTGGTTTGAGGATGCTGCCACTTGTCAATTTTCTCTCCACCGAGTCTCCTCCACCAATTGACCAGTAAACACTCTTTTAACAGCTTCCCTAAGTTGTTGTCTCCTCATTTATTTATTTATAAATAAAATGTTCTAAATTTACATTAAATATTGTTTACCCCACTGAGTCATCAATTACAACTTAGCATAAAATTTAACATAATGTTCCCCAAATATTATAAAATTGTTTTTGCAAATAGGGGTATGTGACATACACACCCCCTTAAATTATAAAATCGTACTCGATGTTATTTATTCCTCATCCTTAGATTTCACCTAGAATAGAGTTGGATATGCATCTCGCATATGACTTTCCAATTCTCAGGTGGCTTCCTCTGGACTAAGGTGCTTCAATTGCACCTTCACTTGACCAATGGTGCGGTTCCGAAGTGAGATCTCCCTCCACTCGAGGATATAGTCCGGTTCCACTAGAAAATATCCTTCGGGTTCCACCTGCACATCATTCCAGTTAATAACATGAGTAGCATCATGCACATATTTCTTTTATACAGAAATGTGAAAAACAGTGTGAACTCTTAAATTCGGTGGTAAAGCTAATTGATAGGCTACATGTCTGATCCTGGATAGTATTTCAAAAGGACCACAATAACGAGGTGCTAGTTTGGCACAACTACCCAACCTCAGAGAACTATTTTTGGGTATCACCTTAACGGAAGCATGTTCACCTACCTAGAACTCTTTTGGAGTTATTTTAAGGTCTACTTGACTTTTCTGTCGATATTGCGCAATTTTTCAGACTACCTTGTACCTGCTTTATAGTTACTTCCATTTCTTCCAATAATTCAGTTCCTAATACTAACCTGTCCACCAGATTACTCCAAGAGACGAGATTGTTACATTTCCTTCCATACAGAATTTTGAAAGGACTATATGTAGCTGAAGCTTGATAATTATTATTATAAGCAAATTCTACCAGGTGTAAATAATTTTCTCATTTACCTGGTTGTTCCTTTACATACATTCTTAGTATATCTTCCAGTACCTGATTTACTCTTTCAGTTTGTCCATTAGTTTGAGGATGAAAGCAGGTACTAAAATTTAACATGGTATTTAATCCTTTAAACAAAGATCTCTAAAAATTACCTGTAAATTTAGGGTCTCGGTCTGAAATTATGACCTTCGGTATCCCATGCAGTCAGAAAATTTGCTTTAAGAAAATATCAACTATATTTGCAGCTTTATAAGTAGTTTTTACAGGTATAAAATGGCCTTCTTTACTCAATTTTTAAACCACTACCATTAGGGAGTCATTTAAGTTCTGATTTTTAGGTAGTCCAGTAATAAAATCGAGGCTGATTATCTCCCACTTCCAACTAGGAATGGGAAAAGGATGAAGTAGCCCAGCTGGATGTTGATGTTTAGTTTTTACTTGTTGACATTCAAAGCATATAGCAATATATTCTACTAATTCATTCTTCATGTTTGACCAAAAATAATATTTTCTTAGCATGGTTATAATTTTTTGATAACCTGGATGCCCTGAATAAGGAGTTTTATGGATTTCGTCTAAAATTAATAACTTAATCTTAGAAAAATTAGGTACATATATTATGTCTTTATACAGTAATAATCCTTTTTCATTCAAGCTCTACACTGTACTTTGACTTTATATTGGATTTTCTTTTGCTTTTTCTTGTAACTTTAGGTAATGTTCTTCCAAATCTGTTGTGTAAGTGCTGATAGCTGCTGTAAAATTCAGCTTTGCATTTCTACTTAATGCATTAGCAACATTATTTTATTTTCCTTTAATATGTTGAATTTCAAAATCAGATTCACTTAGAAAAGCTAGCCACCTAGCTTGCCTAGAGTTCAGGTTAGGTTGATCTAACATATATTTTAATCCCTTATTATCTGTCAATAAAATAATTTTTTTTCCAATTAGGTGGTGATGCCACATCTTTAAGGCATGTATGACAGCAGCTAATTCAAAGTCATAGGCTGCATAATTATTTTCATGAATCTTCAATTTTCTAAACTCATAAGCAATGACATGTCCTTGCTGAGTCAATACCCCACCTAAACCGTCATTGCAGGAATCCGTACATACTATAAAATCTTTATTTGGATCACAATTCTTAAAATTGGTGTGCTAGTTAATAAGGTTTTTAACTTTTTAAAACTATCTTCGCACTTCTGATTCTAATCAAATTTCTTTCCCTTTTTCTGCAAAGAGGTTATCGGATTTGTGATTCTCGAAAACCCTTCGATGAACCTCTGGTAATAACTAGTAATCCCCATGAATGATCGAACATCAGTTACATCTTTAGGAATTGACCAATCTTCGATTGTCGTTATCTTTTCGAGATCCACCGAAATTCCTTCTTTAGTCACCACATGGCCTAAGTACTAGATTTTATTGTTAAAGAAGTCGCATTTACTAAACTTCGCAAAGAGTTTATGTTCTTGCAACTCTTGCAAGAGAATATTTAAATGTTCTTTATGTTCTTCTTCAGATTTTGAATAAATTAATATGTCGTCGATAAACACGACCACAAATTTATCTAGATATTTATGCATTACATTATTCATTAGACACATAAAAATATCTAGAGCGTTAGTAAGCCCAAATGGCATGACGAAAAACTCATAATGGCCATATCGAGTCCTAAAAGTTGTTTTAAAGATGTCTTCATCTTGAATTCTAAGTTGGTGATATCGAGATCGTAAGTCAATTTTCGAAAATACCGTAGCTCCACGTATTTGATCAAACATATCATCTATGCGAGGTAACGAGTATTTGTTCTCTATATTCATCTTATGTAATTGACGATAATCTATGCATAGTCGTAGAGTTCCGTCCTTTTTCTTAACAAAGATGATAGGTGACCCCTAGGGAGACACACTCGGTCGAATGTAATTCTTCTCAATAAGTTCTTTTAACTGTGACTTAAGTTCATTTAATTCAAGTATATTCATCTGATAAGGGGCCTTTGAGCTAGGCACTGCACCAGGTACCAGCTCAATGGTAAAATCTATATCCCTCTTCAGAGGCAGTCCTGGAATTTCTTCCGAAAATACATCTGCATATTCCTTTAGAACTAGTATATCCTCCAATTTTAATTTATCTATGTTATTTAGATTTTCTTCATTGGTTACTGCTACTGCATAAGCCTTACAACCTTTCCTAATAGCTCTCTTAAGCTGCAGAGCAGAAATATGCCTTACGATTGTTTTCCTAGGGATTCCCTTTACACTTATTAATTTTCCATCATTATTTATACAAGTAAAGGTTTTATCAAATCAATTCAATACCACCCTATGCTGCTCTAACCAATCCATACCAATTAATATGTTGTATGAACCTAAAGGTAGTACATTGAGCTTAACAAAATTTTCAAATTGATCCATAGTTACTACACAATTCTTTATAAAGGTAATTACCTTTCTCTTTGCACCAATAGCTAACTGAACTAACCAAGAACTTACAAACTTTTCAACTGGGAGTTTACACTTTTTTACCAAGTTAGGAGAAATATAGCTTAAACTAGCTCCTGGATCAATTAAATTAGATATGGGTGTTTGATTTATCTTACCTTCTACATCCACCATGGAAGTTTCATAGTCTACTTGTCAATTCTCCAAAGCTGCATTGATCCTGGGCATAGTCCTCGCTAAATGACCAACAGTCATCTCCTCCTGTATTGTGTGGATATTGCTGACAGTCTTTTTCCAATTAGGACAGACTGAGGCATAATGTGGACCATTGCATTCGCAACACTTTATGGGTTCTTTTCGTTCAAAGTTCTTTGTGTAATTATTGTGATTGTTAATAGACTCTTTATTCTTTTGATTGTTCTGATTGGTCTGTGAATTGTTCTTATTCCCCTGGAAATTCTTATTAGAAAAATTTTTGGTGTTATTTTTTTAGAATTTCGATTAGGAACAAACTCTTTCTTCTTTTGATCAAAATTATTATTCCTTTTGTTCTTTGAGTTGGCCATACTCTCCTTTTTAGGATTTTGTTCATAACAGAAATTCACTTTCCTCATGGCTTCTTCCAGGGTTTTCGGATTGTCATACTCAATCCTATCCTTTGTGTGATAAGGTAAACAGCTGAGAAACCACTGTACCTTCGGTTTCTCATCCACAATGTATGGCACATACCTAAGCAGACTTAGAAACTTACTGTTCAATTCTTTCAGATTCATTGTACCTAGTTTTAGCTCATAGAATTCTTTAGCCCTCTCTTCATAGTACTATTCAGATAAAACTTGATTTTTGAAGTATTTATTGAATGTACTCCAATTTATATTCTTCTCTCTTATACCTTTCACTCTCTTTAAATATTGCCACAATATATCAACTTTCCCTATAAGATTATAAATAGCCATCCTAGACTTTAATTTGTTAGAATAGTTATAAATCTAGAAGTACTTCTTCATCCTGGATAACCAGGATTCTGCTTCCTCCCCCTTTTCAGTTTCTCCATTAAATGTTGGCGGCTTGATCTTCTTAAACTCCCAAGAGATTTCTTCACAAGGTTTATATTTTCTTTTCCTGATATGGTGGTTATCCTTGCTACTGTCACTAGTATAATGAAAGTTGCGTTGATCACCAAATACTTCGGAAGATTAGCTACTTTCATTTATAATATGTTTAGTCTTTTTATACTTATGTTGATAACTTATATCTTCTGAATCAGCTCTTTTATCCTTTCCCTCTATATGAAATCTTTCTATTAAGATCTGATTTAGCTGCTCCTGAGCTCTCAGAATCCTCTCATTTTCTTTCTTAACAAATTCCATTTTAGATTTTAATCCATTTAATGTTTGTAATAGTTCTAAAGAATTAGTGGTTATGTCTTCTTGTATAGGTTCTCATTGTAGATTATCTTGTTCAGTATAAGGAGATTCCTCTTCCGCATATTCCTTCAATCTTTTCATGCATGTTGTTAAACTCATAAACAAATTTCTCTGTTTATATCATTCAAATAAAACAACATCGGCAAAATGATTTAAATTTACTGTTCCATATAAGCAAGTTGAGCTTCATCAAGTCCTAGTGTTTGAACCTTGTGCTCTGATACCACATGTAAGAACACAAAATTTCATAAAAATTTAAAATTTTTAAAGTGACATAAAATGTCCTAAATTGCAGTTTAGTAACTACTAGAGGTTAGCAGAAAATGAAATAGTTTAACAAATTAAGGATTAGTTTAAAATACAGAAAAAATAATACAACTTTAATTTTTATAAGTTATATAAAAATGACTTGCATTTAGTTGCTGATAACTGTATTGATGATTACTTTTGTCAAGTAGGTGATAAACCATGTTTGAAATCAGGGCTTACTTAGAAATTTGCTAACTCAAATGGAGTGTTGGTTCTTACAGGTTCAGCAGATAAGCGTGTGATCAAGTAGAAGTTTATTTTTAATTAAGTCGAGAAGTACTTCTTTAGCATGATAAGATGCTAGTATATAAATTGATTATTAAGATGCAAGACTCCGATGAGGTAAAGTAAATTCCTTCGTTGTTTTGGATCTATGTCAGTAATTATATTTAAGCCATAATAACTTTTATTCTTAACATAATTAATGCTATCTACAAGAATGAGTTCTTCCAAGATTCTTTCTGTCGTAAAGATTATAGTGCCTAGTCTATTATAGATTCTTACAATGAACATAGAGCTCATTATCTTGGCATATAATTACTTCTACTGTTTCATAATCTTACTGCTATTGTCATGTTTAATACTCAAGTGTACTTCTCTTTTATGTATGAACATACTTCTATGTTTTTCAAAGGTAAAGTTTACAATGAAATAATAGTTACTTAATAGAAACTCTTTCCAAAGGTTAATCTTCAGTCTTCTTGAAGACTCCTTCATTTATCAGCATCAACTCTTTATGTGGAGAAGTTTAGATCTCTTTAGTATATAAAATAAATCATCATATCATTATATTAATACTCTATTTATCCTTTACTAGTCATGTAACAATACCAAACCTATTGGATTGTTTGCAATTATGATTATTTTCTTACACAGCTAGTAGACAAGCTGTATTCTTAATCTCTAGATCATAACCATGATAAATGTGTTAATTGCAATATTACAATACTATATTGATTTATGATTTAACAATATTAGGTTACAACAAAATACTACTTGAAACCTAAGGTATTTTTACTACCTAGTAACTACTATGGTGTAGTTGAACTATTGGCATTATATATAATAAGTTTCATTCCTTATATAAAAAAAATACTAGTTTCAAGCATAGTTTAAACAATAGCATGATTTATGTGCAATCATATGAAACGTTATATTATGGTTGACAATGTTATTTCTATTATTGGAAAATGATATGCTCTTTTATACTATAGTCGAAAGCATGGTTTATATTATTGGGAATGATATAATTTAAAATCGATTGTGCAGCGTTGACAATAGAACTTATACCCACACTTGGTTAAATTTTTGGAAGGGCACGTGGAAAATCCTCATCCATGCATTGGTTGACTTAAAACAACAGAAACCCTACTCCTTTGCATTTGGCTCCGAGGGTTTGTCTACCTGTAGGCTACGCTGTGAGACTCATTGCGGCCATGAGAGGCCTGCTCCTTCCTTGCTTGTTGGATTTGTAGTCTACATTACTGTGCGAAGTGGTTTAGGTATCATAGTTTGTATTTTCGGTTTCTCTTGTGAGTAAAGGATCACTATCTGAGTGGTTTAAGACTTCTTGAAGTGGCTCGAAGCCTGTAAATGGTTTTATCCTGTGACTGCTTGTTCCTTGCCTTGGCATCGTGGAATTTTGAGATTGTCTCCTTGCTGTCTCTGTGGCAGACATGGATTAAGGGTTTGCTTGCTTCTCAGTTTAGTTCACTCGAGTTGGTGATTGTTTTCTTCTCAGCTCCATTTCTTCTTTACTCACAGGTATATATTTTTACTTTGCTCGCATTTCTTTTGCCATTGATTTACTAAGTTAGGGTTTTCTTATAACTTATGAACATCGTCTGATTTATGTTTGGTTCTATGTTCTTGTAGGCTCTTGTGGACAAATCCATACTTTGAATGGAAAGCAATCTCATGCTTCAGTGAACTTTGTGGGATTCCAACTAGTAAGCCCCAGTCTCGTCGTGGGTTCTCCCTATTTGTGATTTGGGTTGTTGGATGAAGGTTCGTGTGGTTGGAAATATGGCTTCGGATCCTCCATTGATTAAGATGTTTAGTTTGTTGTTTAATGCCCATATTTTAATTGAAAACCCTTGTGGTGCTTCGCTGGGTAACATAAGCTCTTGCGTTGTGAAGTTAATGTGGTTTCGGTTAAACAGTTTCAACCTTACGACTTGATGATGTAATACTGTTGTTTTCAGATTATAAGAACCTCCTTTACGCTCAGAGTTTTTAAAAGACCTCTGTCTTGTTCGCTTCAGTTTTTCTTTTACATTTTAACTTAAAGAAAATGAAGACTGTGAACTGCGTTTTTCTTAACCTATCAGTAGTGTATTTTATTTACTGTTAATATAAAATACTTATGAATATTTGGTTTATTTAGCAAGCTGGGGTTTCGACCCATTGTTTCTAAAGGCTATATGCCTACCTTTGATTTAGGTTTTACAATGCGTATGGTTAAATATTAATGGTTTATTTTGCTTAGGATTTACATATGTATCGTATATAATAAGACTCTGTAATTATAATTATTTTTAAACACTATTGTGAAATAATAATTTAAATTCTAAGACTCTGCTTTGAACATGTTTTTTAACCCTATAGTTTTTATTAAATCCTTGTTTATATTTGCGATATTAATAATTCTATTTTCCCAATATAATAATGAAATATTATATGACTTAAAGTTATAAGTATGATGCTAACTCTGTATGAAATGAAAATATTCTAAACAATTTTGCTTCTAGTTTTTAGTTAAGAAAAATACTTAGGTTTTTAGTGTAGCAATACTCGAAACTAGGGTAATATCAACCTTCAGTAATTTTTGTAAATTAAATGATTATAAATAATCCTTAGATAATGGATAAGACATACTCTGGTATGTACAGCTAATATTTATAAACTTTTTTATTATTTTTTTTTCACATGTTTTCTTAAATATTAGTGTTTACTTTACTATTGTTAACTATAATATCTTTATTTTCCATGAGTATACTAATACTGAAATAATAATACTATTTACTATTTTCTTTATACCTATGTTTCCATTTAGTTGGATGAAGTAAATAAGTGCAGACAAACATAGCACTGCTATTCAGTGAAATTCATAAATGTTGAAGTAAAATATATCTACTATTTACATTCAAATAAAGAATCATACCTACTGTTTACATTTCAATAAAATAATCATTTCATTTACCTAAAACAATCCAACTGTGCTAGAGTACGTCCTGAGTTCAGGTGTGGAAAAACACAGCTTGGAAATTTAATTTCTATCTATTTCACTATTTACATAATCATTTCCATTTCTACAATAATCTGTAAATTTACTGAACTTAGCATTACACAGTTACTTTTTCATTCATAAACCCTAAAAACTAACATGTATGTAATAGATAAACTAAGAATTATTTAACTGAAGACAATAAAAACAAAATAGAACCTGTTGAGGACAAGACAACAACAGCTTAATTAGGTTGTTCCTCCCAACCAAACTCTTGGAGAGCACTCAAACAATGCTTCCTCAGGACCCCCGAGCTTGTTCCTAGTCTTCTTGGCTGAGAACTAGGTGGAGAATGCAACTGTGAGACCTCTGTCACCTAACTGGTTCAATTACCTCAGTAATAAAAATCTTCTCTCAGCAGTATGATCTTTAGCATAGAAGCTGCAACTAGATCAATCTCAACAGTTATCCCCTCAAACACACTCCAGACTCTGGTCCATTGAATTTCTCTTGAGTAAAATTCATTCACCCTGAATGATCACTCCTCTAAAATGAGCAGCCTCAGTTCTCTTCAATGGGAAATTTCATAGAGATGCCTAGTCTTCTGGGTCAGTTTTCATTAAATGAGCCACCGGCTCTGTTTCCACTTTCTTGGAGAATCATGACCACAAATATAGGGAAGTTTCCACCTGCAACAGTTGGAAGTGGTTTGAGGATGCTGCCACTTGTTAGTTTTCTCTCCACCTAGTCTCCTCCACCAATTGACTAGTAAACACTCTTTTAACACCTTCCCTAAGCTGTTGTCTCCTCATTTATTTATTTATAAATAAAATATTCTGAATTTACATTAAATATTCTTGACCCCACTGAGTCATCAATTACAACTTAGCATAAAATTTAACATAATGTTCCTCAAATATTATAAAATTGTTTTTGCAAATTGGGATATGTGACACCTTCATTCAAGGAATTTGTGGTAGAAGAACACTAATCACTTTAAGTAGAATGTGGGATGAATTCTCACAAGAAGAAGATCGGATAGTAGCACGAGAATAAGATATGGGAAATGAAGATAAATATCTCATAGTACACGCCAATAAAATCAAAAGGGACTACCCTCATCCCAAAGGTAAGCATTCTCACCAGAAAGATAACCCTATAAGATCTAACAGAGATCTGTCAAAATTCAGATGATATACATGTGATGAGAAAGGACACTTCGCCAGAGATTGTCCTAGAAATAAAGGTGGCTCTCAAAAGAAAAAATACAACAAAATAAGACATCATGCTCACTCTGCAGAGGATGGTGAACCTCCCAGAAAGAGAGTCAAAGAAGAAATTGAGAATGCTTTAAGTGATGAAGAGTATGTTTTGATTTCTGTCCTCACAGGAACTGTTTCACATGGAAGCAATGATTGACTCATAGATAGCGGGGCTTCCAGGAATATGGCAGGATTTAAAGGGTCCTTTTTTAAACTATTCTAGCATGAGTCACCCCACAAAGTGAAACTTGTGGATGACTACCAGTATCCCATAAAAGGTAGTGGTGAATCCTCCTATAATATAGACTCTGGAAATTCTATGAAGATGAAGGATGTCTTGTTTATAAAAATACTAAAGAATTTATCTCCTCTCCATATCTGCATTGGATGCCACAGGCATGAGGGTTTCATTTGTAGATGGCCAAGTCCTTATGTGGCCAAAGGAAAAGACTATAGATGATACAGTAGTGATTGGAGAGCAAGAAGGAGGCTTATACAAATTAAAGGGTGAACCAGAACAAGCTTTGGTCCATGACTCACTAGAGCCAAGTGAACTTTGGCATAGAAGGCTTGCACATGTGCACTATAGGGAACTACCACTTGCAAGCAAAGTTGTTGAAGGTCTTCTAGAAATATAGGAAAAGCATGAAGGTGTTTACAAAATATGTGTGAAAGGAAAGAACACAAAGAAGACATTTCCAAGTAGCGAGAGCAAGGAAAAAGGAATCTTGGAAATCATTCACTCCGATGAATGCACTTCGATGTCATCAATCTCATTAAGTGGGTATGTATATTATGTTTCTTTCATTGATGATTTTTCTAGGAAGACATGGATTTATTTCTTAAAAAGCAAGGATGAAGTTATTAGTAAGTTGAAGGAATTCAAAGCCTTAATCGAGAACCAAACAAAGAATAAAATAAATACCTTTTGATCAGACAATGGCGGAGAATTCACATCATATGAATTCAAGTAATTATGCAGAGATGTTGATGCCTCAGGTGTGTAGGTGCTGGATTGGTGTCCAAGGAAAACAATAGGGGATGAAAACCCAGCCAAAGGCTTTAGATAATACTATGTAAGTATTACCCTATCATCAAGTTGTTTGGTGTGGTTAACACCGATAGATATTTGGCCTCTACTGGAACTCTATGAGTTGGTGAGTTTTCTCCTCAAAAGGGAGACTTTGAATTAGATATGAAACAAATCCTAAATGTGATTTGAATGCAATCTACAATTAATAATTCTGCAACTATTAGAAGAAATTCTATTGTTACATAAATACATATATGAACCAGAAAAACTAACCTATCTAAATGTTAATTAAACTAATAACATTGTCCCAGGAGAGAAGTAATTTAATGTGGAGAAAATGATATAATTATCAAAATAATAATTGCATTGTCAATAAATTTAAAAAAAAATTAAATCATTAACATCATCAGCACATCAATTCTAACACAATAATTAAAATATTATCTTCACTATGTTAAAATTGTTTGAACGTGGAATCATTTCTGCAAATCATTAAACATAATCAGATTAACTAAAACACACAAAAATGCATAAATTTTAAAAAATTTAACTAATTCAAATCTTGGCAAAGACATAGAAACCATGAATATATGTTATGGGGACCCCAAAATGACTGAAAATTTTGAATATTACCTTTGTATATAAAAAAAGGGGCTCTCGTGTTTTATCCAAAACATTGGATCTGTTGTATCTACAACAAATGGCAACTAGCTGGGACGAACCAGTTATCTCTTTCAATAAGAACTTCCTTGTAAATAAAAACATGTTAGTAAACAAATAGTTTAGCTTGAAATTATAGAAATGTTTATATAAGGATACAACCAAAAAGCAGGATCACCGAAATGATTTATACATTCCCATCCATGATCAATTAAAGATGATGCAAATTTGATTAGGAGGTATGAAGAATAATAAGGATCCCTTACCTTAAGGCTATCATAAGCATACGGTTTAAGTTGAACCTAGTGTTGGAATATCATAAAACCACTCATAAAATAATTAATAATTATTTGATTAATCTCCTACCCACTAGCTTAGATAGTTGGAATCTACTTGCACCTTAGAGTCAACACTTGCCATCTATATCCTAGGAATGATTTATTTCTGATTCTATATTGATCTTGACCACTTTATGGCCATCCAAAATTGTTAATTATGCTTTACAGTAGAATCTGCTTTATTCTGCTTTTTGTGCTTTATCCTGCTTTTCTGTGGATAAGATAAAGCTAGTCAACTAGGAAACTAGAAGCTTTTTTTTCCAACCAATTCTCCATTATTTTATCTCCATGTTCTAGGATTGGCAAGTCTTTTCTTCACTCATCATCACTCATACATGCTATTGCTTATTCATGAGGTGCTAGATAGATTAGAAAAGTGCTTTAGCCAACTATGGTGTTTATCATAATTAGTAAGCCTTATTTATGAGCTAGCTTGAGTTGTCTTCTAGAAATTCTATTGTCCTTTATAAGGATGTATTACCTATGTAATAATATCAATTATCATTTATTGATCATTCATTAGTGTGTGTGTTCATTAATTCTTCTTCTTCTCTCCTTATGCTAATTCTCTACAATATTCTGTGAGGTTAATTGTGTGCCTAGATCCTTAGCTTTTTTATGAAATTCCTTATTCCATCAAGGCTTTATAATTTATACGCGGTATAAGAGCTGAGGATATAAATTATCTACATGGTATCAAAGCTGAGAATATCAAATCTCTACATGATATCATATCTTTAAGAGTTCATTAATTAATCCTCCTTTTTCAGATTTGCAGGTTCAACTTCGAATGGATTCAAGAGTATTAGTTCTTCTTCTTTCTCCATTCACAAGCTATTCAGAGTGGCAATTGAACATGATTTCATATCTAAAGAGACAATGTCTCTATGAGATATATATTGGAGCTGGTGAAGATTCTTATGAACATCCAAGTAACTGGTTGAATGACTCTGATAGAGAAATTGGATCTATTTGTCTAGCTATCTCTCCAAGAATTCACTACCTTATTGATTATGTTCAATACCCAAAGGATATCTGGACAACATTGGATAGAGTTTTGGGAAAGGACAATGAGGATCCTTCTAGCTATGTGGAGAGTTCCTTTAGCTCCTCAATGAGTTCTCCCTCTTAAGATGTCTCGGCCTCTACAGTCTCTGATGTAGTTGATCATGAAGAAAAAGTTTCTCATACAATTATTTTTGCTACTACTCTCTTTGATTCAAATGCTTCCTCTTTCAATCAAGAATAAAATATTGAAGAGCCATATTTTTATGTGTCCCTTGAAGTAGAAGATCTTGATTCATCTTCTTATGATGTTGTTGATGAAATGGAAGTGGCAAATGGAGCTTCTATTGATATTGATACTCACACATTTAGTGTTCTCTATGTCTTCTATCATGGATTATGAGATCCATATGCCAGACCTATCACACTTTGTGCATTCCTTTATCCTTGATGGTGCGTAACCCAGTGACTTCCAGGATGTTAATTTAGCCAATTCAAGTTCTTTTAGTGTCTTACCACTTACCATACTTGATCCCATGTGCTTCTGAAACTCCTCCTTTGTTCTTGGCACTCATTCTGAGAGCCTCCTTGAAGATTTTGAACATCACTATATTTCCTCCTCTCATACTTATACCATAGAGGATTCTTTACTAGTATATTGTTTGGAAGCTAGACAAACCCATGGATCCCATGCATTCGCACTCTTTGATCCTATGCCTTCTCTATATTTCTACAATATCACTTGCACACATCCTCTCTGTGTAAATGAAGATAGAGACATTATACATTCGCTCAGACAGTTATTTCACCTATCTGGAGATCATTTCATCTCTACTGGTTTGAATTTCAAGTCATCTCATCATCTTGGAGCTAATTACAAGTCTCAAGATCCTCCAGTATTTCCTTCACTTCATTGGATCTCAGCTGTTCTACATGGTCCTAGTTTCCATCCTGCAGTTGTCCTTGATCCAAGTGAGCAGATTTATCTTCTTCTCAAGAATAAGATTCCTCCAGAAATCAACATTTAGTTTGGAGTAGAAGAAACACCAGCAGTTTAGCATTTTTGGTATTTCTTTTCATGTCCTTTCTTGAGGGAGGATTTTCCCCTTGAGGTTTTGCCTCTTTCCTCATTTCTTTGGACAAGATAAATTGTAAAAGGGTGACCATAGCCTTGTTGATGGGCCCTATATGCATATATAATTCTGATTAGTTCAAGGATATCATCATAAATTCAGGCTTAAAGGGGGGTGTTGGAATATCATAAACCCACTCATAAAATAATTAATCATTATTTGATTAATTTCCTACCCACTAGCTTAGATAGTTGGCACCCACTTGCACCTTAGAGTCAACACTTGCCATCTATATCCCAGGAATGATTTATTTCTGATTCTGGGTTGATCTTGACCATTTTATGGCCATCCATAATTTGTAACTGCACTTTACAACATAATCTGCTTTATTCTACTTTTTCTGTTGTATCCTATTTTTCTATGGATAAGGTAAATCTAATCAACTAGGAAATTGTCAGATTTTCTTGCCAACCCATTCTCCATTATTTTCTCTCTATATTCTAGGATTATCAAGTCTTTCATTCACTCATCATCACTCACACATGCTATTGCTAATTCTTGAGGTGCTTGATAGATTAGGAAAGTGCTTTAGCGAACTATGGGGTTTATCATAACTAGTAAGCCTGCTTTATGAGCTAGCTTGACTTGTCTTCTAGGAACTCTATTTTCCTTTATAAGGATGTATTACCTATTTAATAATATCAATTATTATTTATTGATCATTCATTAATGTGTGTTCATTAGTTCTTCTTCTTCTCTCCTTATGCTAATTCTCTACAAGTCTATGTGAGGTTAATTGTGTGCATAAATCCTTCGATTGTTTATGAAATTCCTTATGCTCTCAATGCTTTATAATTTCTACACCTGGGAAAAAACCTAGGACCACCCTAGAAATCCAAACATGGGTCACCTTGATTTATTATTTATATTTTTTTTAAATATAGACCTGTAAGACCTTATTGACATAAGACCACTTCCCTGATTTGGTAATTAGTGCCATTCACAAACCTAATCTGGAAACTGAACAAGCCAACTCGATAAGGACCACTTGTCTTCTAGCTGTACCTCTGAAAGAAACTATCATAGCCTGGTAACCATCTAATGATAATTCCATTCCAACATCAAACCTATAATCATGGCAGGGATGGCTTGTAATAAGACCCCCATGCCCTTATGTACAACAATTGCCTTACAGGGACAAACAAGGATTTATTTGAGTATGTATTACAAGACACTACCATGGCTTCATATTAACATAATATTAGTGTTATTCATTAATGCTTTGTATATCATCAATGAACTGACCTGTGATAGGATCTTCCATCTTTCAGCAGAGACTGAAAGCCACCCCCACCGCCCACCCCCCAGTTTGATGGTGAATATGTCATTCCACCAAGCATCTATGAACCTAATGGGTTGGCTCATGATGAGACCCCCATCTTGCAATCAACAAATGTTAAAGAAAATTATTTTCAATGTGACTATGATAGGATCTAGGGCATACAAGGTTGACCAAGTTATAAGGATATGTTGTAGTGCACTAATGAAACTTGAGATAAGAAGAACCAGTTACCTTCACAACCCCGATTACATGAATAAAACATATGTAAAAATGTTGACCAAGATGAGAATGTATCAATCTAAAATCTTACAATTATTGGTTGCCAATTGTATATAAAACAAATGTCGACATAGCCTAAAAAGGTTGAAACCAACAATGTATTTAGAATTCGAAGTAGTACAATCTTAAGACAACTGATCAACTACCATTACGAAATGTGCAGGCATTATTAAAACTTCTACCAATATTAGAAAAATCAATCTATACAAAGGAAACAAAAAAAATGCACACACCAAACCTATATACAACTGGAACAAAAAGTAATTCAAAATCTCACAACTATATCACTAACTAAAAGAAAAATAAGTCATTTAAAAAAAAAAATTAAATAAGTCATGCGATATCAAATTTAATTAGGTCTTTATTGAAAACAAATAAAGAAGCCTAAAATATTAAAATAAATTAAAATGTGAAATAAGCCTTAACAAATCGTCTTATGTGAACAAAAGATTTGTTTATTGTGTTTGTAAAATTGAAGGAATTTTTATATTGTAAAATAATAACTATATCAATTCATATATGGAAATGTGTTGAATCTGTAAATTGAATTGATTATAATAAAACTATTAAAATAAATTTATTCTCTTTCAGTTGAAGAATTACGATCAACATTTGTTTCTTTGCATAAGGTTGTTTAGGACAAAAAGGCATTCTTTATTAAAAATTATGTATAGAAAGAAACTAAACTCAATTGTATTCAATTTCCAACAACAAAATATGTAAAAACCCCTATTTTGAGTGGATTGCTAGGAAATATCAGTATTCGCATAACGTTATAATTTTAATTACTTTATCTCATGTCAAAATATTCTTGCTCTTAAAACTTGGAAAATAATCAATTCAAAACATTTTATGACAAGATCATTATGATTTAAAACTAAAAGAGGTAATTCAAACATGAATGCCTTGAACCGATAATTAGCAAGAGCATGAATAAAGTGAAAGAGGATAAGAAAACA
Organism: Pseudotsuga menziesii; assembly: GCA_001517045.1. Taxonomy (NCBI): domain Eukaryota; kingdom Viridiplantae; phylum Streptophyta; class Pinopsida; order Pinales; family Pinaceae; genus Pseudotsuga; species Pseudotsuga menziesii. The sequence continues at coordinate 59,258 of LPNX010460726.1, read as the reverse complement.
CTTCCCTGAATGCATCTGAAGAAGCGTCATTTTCAACTTGCAATTGGCTTGTTGTCACAAATATTTTATCAAAAAAACCAAAAGAGTAATATAATATATTAAACACATGATAAAACCAAACTATTCTATACCTACTCCTACTCCTACACTACTCTAAAAACAAAACAAAACTAGGTATAATCGAATTTCCAATGCAACCATGAAAGCATATGGAATCCTACAAAGAGGAAGAAGTGAATAATCGGGAAGCATGATATGAATGCTTGTAAATAAACATGAAAAAATAATGCATTAAACCAAGTAATATTAAATTTATGTACAAATAAAGAGAATGAAACCTTATCATATTTATATACAAATAAGAAGAACAGAGTTTTACCATAATGGCGAAATCTTGCTAAGAAATATTTCTCAAGCTAGTCAGCAACCCAATCATGGTATGCAGAATGAAAATCAAAAGAATGCTATAAATATTTCGAAATATTTATGCAATGAAATGGATTATCTGAAAGAAAATCAACATCAATATTATAAGAATCCAAAGCCTCTTCTTGAACAAGTATCTCCTTAGGAATGTTTTCTTGAATAAGATCAGCAAAATCAGATCCAATTTGTTCTAATTTATTATCATAAAGATCGTCATAAATTGGTTGATTAAATTGGAAATTCTCAAAGAGATCAAATTTCCTTTAAGTATTTACTTGAGAAGAACTAAATATATGAGAATTTATAAATGTAGGACTAGTATCCTTAACTTTCTTATAAGAATATTCTTCATCAAGTAATTGATTGTAAGAAGAAAATGTTTCTTTATTGAATGATGGATCATAAAAGGAAAAAATCTGAAAATAATCATTAGAAATAGTATTCATTTCCAGCAAAGAAAAATGACAAGAAGACATGGATTGATGACAAGGATAAGAGTCTTCTTGATCTTCTTTATGTATTTTATAATTGACTTGTACCTCTTTTAGACTTAACAATGGAGACTTAGAATCTGAAATATATGATTGAATGCCATTGTTATCAAATAGATCAGGATACAAAGACAAATATGAAGAGGAAATAAGTGCATGAAATTCATCTCTTTGTAGAATATTTTCAAGTTGAGATTCCTTAAGGGGTATTTTCTCTTCAGAAGAGATATGTATGAAAGGTCTCAAATCAAAATATGCTTTTTCTTCTAATGCAATATCATCATTTTGTGAAATATGCTATCCTATAAAATCATTTACGTCATAAAATGGTAATTGGGAAAACATATCACATATTTCAGAACAATTAGTTGATTCAAGATCTATTAAAGGATTAACAGAATAATAAATATCAGAATCTTGAAGCTCTTTACTTATGCTAGAAGAAGATGGTTCAATATTATTATTAGAACTATTCTCTTGTACTTTAGAATAATATTCTATAGAAAAATAATATCCTTCATGATCAATTAGACTTTGAATTTCATGTGAAATGGACATGGAAATATCAACATTTAATTCAACCGAATCATCATATTGATTATGATCCATGTCTACGAAAGCAAAGGAAATAGTTTCTACAATTTTTAAATCCTTAGATTCTTCATGCAAATCTAAACCAAGAGGTGGATGATTATCAATGTATAATTAAGATTTATCATCTACTAATTGATCAGATTCATGTGTAATAGAACTATTGTGCTCAAACCATTCATGTATCATAGGATGATTTGTTAAAGGAAATCTACAATAGAGATTAAAAATTCTAATTGTAAAATCTTCTAATGATTCACCCTTCTTTATAGTGAGTTGTTTCCATTCATTACATAATATAACAAAGTCATAATGTCCAAAAGAAAGTATGAAAATATCTACAAATTGTTCAAAGGAATTCACAGAGGAAAAAGGTAAAGTTACAAACCATTCTTTAACCCGTCCCTCGAACATCAAGGATAACAATATGCACAAAACATATAGATCTAGAATTTTTTTATCAAAACAATTATAGGTAAATTGAAGAACATGTTCTTGTGCTAAATTTTCTCCCTCGCCATCGAATTTTACTTCTATTAGTTGCTTCAACAAATCTGTTTGAAAATGAAAACTAATTTGCCCAGAAAAACAACTAAATACATATTCATGAGCAGAAAAGGAACTATATATAGATTTTCGGGCTGGAGCCATTTTAAGATTATGTGATTAAGATAAATCAAATGACCTTACATGTCTGATGGCCCTCTTTCGAGCGCCATTTGTTGATGCCTCAGGTGTACAAGTGCTGGAATGGTGTTCAAGGAAAACAACAGGGGATGAAAACCTTAAGGATTCATATAATCTTACGCATGTATTACCCTATCCTCAAGTTTTTTGGTGTGGTTAACACCCACGGATTCAGCCGTCCCTAGCACTCTATGAGTTGGTGAGTTTGCTCCTCAAAAGGGAGACTTTGAATTAGATCTGAAATTAATCCTAAATGTGATTTGAATGCAATCTACAATTAATAATTCTGCAAATATTAGAAGAAATTATAGAGTTACAGAAATACATATATGAACCAGAAAAAAAATAGCCTATCTAAATGTTAATTAAACAAATAACCTATCCCAAGAGCAAAGTAATTTAATGTGGAGAGAATGATCTAATGCTCAAAAGAATAATTGGATTGTTAATAAATTTAAAGAAAAATCATTAACATCATCAACACATCAATTCTAATACGAGAAGTAAAACATTATCTTCACTATGTTAAAACTATTTGAACATAGAATCATTTTTGCAAATCATTAAACATAATCAGATTAACAAATATACTACATAAATGCAGAAAAATGAATCTAATTACTATTCAAAAGTACGTAACTATTAGACAGGAATGAACAAATGAAGAATGAATGCAGAAAAGGGAAAGGTTCACATAATAATTTTAGTTTCATAAATAAATTTACAAAGCTAAACATTGATGATCAGCAGCCTCCTCGGTCTAGCTCTCTTCCAAGCAGAAATACACAGAAACAAGTTTACCGGAAAAATTACAATCCTTCTGGTCTGCAAAGACCACCTCTCTTCCCCCTTTTCCTCCTTTTCCCCTCCCTTCTCTCTTATAAGGTAGGTATTTATACAAACAAAATTACAGGAAAAGATAAGATTTATTCCCCCAATAGTTGAGCTAACTGGCTGAGTTGTTTTAATTTCCAGATTAGTCCATGAGAGAAATCTGGGAAATTCCATTTTGAAAACCAGCTGGATCTCTTAAATGAAGAACTTTCTCTAGATTCTGCTTGATAACAAACTAATTGGGTATATTATGCACAAAACCCATGTCTCATATTTTCTAGAATCACATCCATCACTCCAGAAATCACGTCCAAAGATCACTTCTTCCAACTTGATGCTTTTTGATCACTTCGAAGTTGGGATATAAATTGTTTAATTTGATTCCTCAAAGACCCAAATCCACAAATGTTCAATTCAAAAGATAAATTAAAATATGATTCCAAATCTAATGAAAGAAATCTAAAACAAATAACAATTCATTTACAAATAAAAAATAATGAAAATGAACAAATCTTATGCAACTAAAAAATTGACAGTTTAGGAATATTTTCGGGGTGTTTAAAATATTCAAATAGAAAAAATAATCTTCTTAAATCATTCATCATTCTTTCATCTTTCCAATGAGCTATCTCGGGCTTGATTTGGATTCATAAATCTCAAGATATTGTTATTGGTAGTTAAGGCTCAGTAGCCATTGATTTTATGGTTGGGTGAATCATAACCATTGATATTAAAAATTAAATCTATTATCCATGTTGATTGTTTTCCAAATGAATAAAACTAAACAAAAAATCCAAAATCAATATTCACAACAAAATCAGAAATCACATGTCTGGAAGGAAAATTTGAATTTAAAAAAAACATTTAAAAAAATCAAAATCAGAAAAAACCAAAGATCAAAACCAAATTATAACCCTAAGTGAAAAATGAAACTAGTAAAATTTACAGACCCGAAATCAAATTAAAATATAACAACCTAAGATAAACTTAGGGCTTGAAAAAATGCACGAATGAAAATGTAAAATTGATTTCCGCAATACGCGTCCCGCATTGCGGGTTGCGGGAATGTTTTATTAAAAATATGAATTTTTTATCTCTTGCAATCTGTAATTGTGGATTGCGGGTTGCAGAAACATGCAAATACAATTATCAAATTAAAGCTTCTACAATCCAGAATTCCGGGTTACGGATTGTGGAAAGGTTGAAATTTAAAAAAATTAAAGGTTCCGCAAACACATAAATAATAATAGAAAATCTAATTGCAAAATGGAAAAACAGAAATTATATTTTCAAAATAACCTCAGTTTATTGAAAATAAAAGACTTATCCATGATCAAATTAATTTCACATTCGTGAATGTTGAATTTTAATCCCACTAATTTCCAAATAATCACAAAACCAAGTCTCATAGAAATTAGGACTCAAACAAATTAAAACATGTGTTCTTTTAATTTTCATAACATCATATTGTGTATAAATTTAATATATGGATTTAATGAAATTCAAAGCAAAACCATGAATAGTTAAAATATTTCAATAAACTTAATCCAAACTTTAAAAATATTAAACTAACATAAGCAAACAAACCCAAAGACTAAAACTATTTAAAATATTTACATTATGATTATAGGCATGCAAAAGTTAAAATAAAAATCTATCAAGCTCAAATATCAAACTAATGCAATATTCAAATTCATGAGAGAAGAAACCATAAAATCAACCAAAATCCGAGAGTGAAGCTAATAACTGCCCATCATTTCGGATAATCAATTTATGCAGTGAAGACCAAATATAGGTGGGGAATGTGAAGAACAACATGATAAGTTAAACACCAAGATAATGAAACCAACTCAAATGAATCAAAAACCAAAAAAGTAATATGAAAATAATGCGCATTCCATAATCCGCAATCAACAAATTGCGGGTTACACGAGGCAGGAGTAAAAACCTTAAAAATTTAACTAACCTTTTTACGCAATCCGCAATCCACAAATTGCGGGTTGCAGGTTGCGGAAACAGACAACACAAATCATAATTCAAACTACTTTCCGTAATATTCAATCCATAATTGTGTGATGCAGGTTGCGGGATGACAAACTACGATTATTGAAAAACGTTTCCACACCCAGAAACTGTATTGCGGGTTGTAGAACAGAAAATTTTCAAACGCAAAACCAAGCTCCCGCAATCTGCATTGCGGGTTGTAGATTGCGGGTTGCGGGTAAGACACTTTTGGGAAAAAATAGTTATTTTTGCAACTCACAAAAACACTGAAAAATGCATAAATTTTAAAAAAGTTAACTAAGTCAAATCCTGGAAAATACATAGAAACCATGAATAGACATTATGGGGACTCCACAATGACTGAAATTTTTGAATATTACCTTTGTATATAAAAAGGGTCTCCCGTGTTTTATCCAAAACATGGGATATATTGTATCTACAACAAGAGAGTCATGGATTAAGAGGGAGTTGACCACTCCATATAAACTACAATAGAATGGGGTTGCAGAAAAGAAGAATAGAACGATTATGGAAGTAGCAAAGGCAATGCTTCATGATCAATATCTCCCTATGCATATATGAGAAGAAGCTGCTATGACAGCTGTGTATGTATAGAACCATACTCCGCATAGAGTACTTGAGAACAAGACACCAGAAAAAGTATTCTCCGTCAACAAACTAGAATCCAGTCATCTTAGAATATTTGGATGTCCAGTGTACATACACATTTCGAAAGAAAAGAATATGATGTTAGATCCTTCAGGAAAAAAGGGATATAGTGAAATATCTAAGGCTTATAGAATATGTTTCCCAGGATTCAAGAAGATCTACATCAGCAGGGACGTAACATTTGACAATAAATCCAAAAAAGACCTGTTGTAGAACTTGAAGAAATAGAAGTACCCAAGATCTAAGATACAACTATGAATGAAGCAACTCCAGAAGAGGATCGAGAATTGGAAGAACCTCAGGAACCTGTAGATCCACCCAAAGAGAATAATCCTTACAAAAGGAAACCAACATGGGTACGAGAGGATATTCAAGGTGCAAAGAGACATGGGGCTCTAGAAGAAGTACACAGAGAAAGGAAAAGAACTAGGTCCCATTCCGGTTATGTAGCCCTATTCTGTGACATCATTGATAAATAACCTTCCAACGATGAAGAAGCAAAAGAAAAGAAAGAATGCAATAATGCTATGATCGAGGAGTACCAATTGATCATGAAGAATGATGTCTGGGATGTGGTCCCAAGACCACAAGGGAAGTCTGGTGTGACTTCTGAGTGGATCTACAAGATCAAGCATGTTGTAGATGGCAGCATAGATAAATATAAAGAAATATTTGTGGCACGTGGCTTCTCCCAGAAGGAAGAGATAGATTATGAAGAAAATTTTGCAGCTGTAGCCAGATACACTTCCATCAGATTAGTACATGCTTTGGTTGAAGTGATGAAATGGAAGATACACTAGATGGATGTCAATACCATATTCTTGAATGGTGTAGTGGAAAAGGAAGTGTATGTGGAGCAGCCACTCGGATTCGAGACACATGATATGGAGACTCATATGTGCAAATTGAAGAAGACCCTCTATGGTTTGAAACATGCACCCACGACCTGGTACGGCAGGATTGATAGTTTCCTGACTAGCTTGGGCTTTACCAAGAGTAAAGCGGATTCCAACCATTACTATAAGGTTGAGGAAGAGAATCCAGTGATACTCCTACTATATGTAGATGACCTGTTTGTGACAGGTGAGTATGGGTTTATTACTGACACAAAGAGGAAGCTTGCTGCCAAGTTCAAGATGAAATAATTTGGTATGATGCACTACTTTCTAGGCATGGAGGTGTGGCAGAATGCTGATGGAATCTCCCTTGGACAAGGGAAGTATGCAGTGGAGATCCTGAAGAGGTTTAGGATGATGGACTACAAGGCCATGACCACACCTATGGCATCGAACCTAAATCTATTGAGTGATGCTTCATCCTAGTCAGTTGATGCTACGATGTATCATGAGATTATTAGGTCATTGATGTACCTAACGAATATGAGACCAAATATTTTCTTTGTTGTGAACACATTGAGCCAGTTCCTGACGGATCCGAGACATGTCCACATGATTGCTGCAAAGCATATTCTGAGGTACTTGAAGCGTACAGTTGATTATGGGCTCAAGTATGAGGTGAATTAGAATATTAACCTGGAGGGTTATGTGGATTCGCATTGGTATGGAAGTTCCATTGATAGGAAGAGCACTTCGGGGTGTTGCTTCAGTATGGGATCATATGTGATTTCTTGGTTTAGTAGGAATCAGTCCTACATGGCATTGAATATAGCTGAAGCAGAGTATGTTGCAGCTTGTTCAGGTATTTGTGAGGCAGTGTGTTTGAGGAAGCTACTATAGGACCTATTTAATATCCTATCGGATGCTACTTGTATATATTGTGACAACCAGAGTGTGTGAAGTTGTTGGAGAACCTGGTGTTCCATGACAATTCAAAGCATATCGAGATCAAATATCACTATATTAGGGATATGGTGCATAGAGGAGCAGTGAAGCTCTAGTATGTTGAGACAAATGAGTATATAGATGATGTGTTGACCAAGCCATTAGCCATATTGAAGTTTGAGTACTTCAAGGGAAAGCTTGGTGTTCTCCAGATCGAGGTTCCTTCTAAGGGGAAGTAATGAGTTCGTGAGCCTTTCTGACATGGTGGTAGGTTACGCCTCCCATGCTCAGATGTAAGTGCTGAGCCTTTCTGACATGGTGGAAGGTTGTGCCTCCCATGGTCATATGTAAGTGCTAAGCCTTTTCGACATGGTGGCAGGCTGGGCCTCCCATGGTCGAATGTAAGTGTTGAGCCTTTCGACATTGTGGCAGGCTGGGCCTCCCATGGTCAAATGTAAGTGTTGAGCCTTTCCGACATTATGGTAGGCTGGGCCTCCCATGGTCGGATGTAAGTGTTGAGCCTTTCTGACATGGTGGCATGCTGGGCCTCCCATGGTGAGATATAAGTGCTGAAGATGAAGAACCACATGGAGGCTAGGCCTACATCTAGCATGAAAAATGGTTGTCTCTGTAGAACTTCCTATGACGAGTAGAATTGAGAGATAGCACCATTTTTTTGAGATAGCGGGAGCAGTGATGATGATGATGATCTAGCTTTTATTATGATCAAGTAATGAAGACTTGTGTTGATAAACTATGTCAAGAGAATACCTTCCTAGTTAAGAGGGAGTGTTGATGTATTTGTAACTTCGGAATGTATTCACTTATATATTTTATATTGTATTTCATTGTACCCTGACGGAGATTTTTCTTCCTCCAATTGGGAGATTCATTAATATAATAAATTCATGTAAATTTACTGAGGTTAACCCTCCATTGTAAGTTAGGGAAATAATCCCCAGAGTGGAGGGGTATTAGGGTTATTAGACTTTCCTTGTGAGGTCAGCTTTGTAGAGTATTTGTCAAGTGGAAAACTAGTATAAATAGAGAGTGAGACTCTCTATTTGAAATACACACTCACTCAACTATAGCACATGAGTGAGAGAGAAGAAGCTCTCACAAGTGAGAGAGAGAGAACAACTGTCGGACATCATCTTTGTGTTTTTGGGTTTTACTTTTGTTATTGGTGCTCATTCTATCTCTGAGGAAGTTGTGGGTTTACCCCTTTATGGTTTTCCCAAGGAAAACTCTTTGTGTCTCTTGTCTCTTGTTATTATTGTTGTGCATGTTATTCTCTCAGATAAGATCCTTGGTCAAATTGATTAAATGATAAAAACATAACAATGCGGAAGGTGAAAGTTGGAAGTTGGAAGGAGGGAAATGGGGAAATATTCAAGGTAAATTGTAGATTTCCACACCTTGAGCTCACTGTGAAAGGAGAAAGTTAGAAGGTAGAAATTGAAAAATAGAAAAAGCCTAAGGAAAAAATATGGTTTTTCACGATCCCAAAATCCATAGCGGAAGGTGGAAAGCGGAATGCGGAAGGTGGAATGTGGATAAATTACTTTGTCGTATTTTAATTTTTCGATTCCTGAAGTCCATAGTGGAAGAAGGAAATCGGATTGTGGAAGACATAATATGGATAAATTATTCCATCGTATTTTAAGTTTCCGATCCCTGAAGTCCGTAGGGAAAGGAAGAAAGAAGAATGTGGAAGGAAGAATGTGTTGATGTATTTGTAACTTCGGAATGTATTCACTTGTATATTTCATATATTCTATTTCATTGTACGTTGATGTTCCTATCAATAGATTCATTAATATAATAAATTCATGTAAATTCAATGAGGTTAACCCTCTATTGTAAGTCGGGGTAATAGTCCCCACAATTGAGTTGAGGCTAACCCTCCTTGTTGATCGAGGGGAAAAGTCCCCACATTTGCGGGGCACTAGGGTTATTAGACTCTTCTAGAGATGTTGGCCCTGGTAAGTGTTATACCAAATATTGTCACCATCATGTGATAAAACATTTGACATACCTACTTTCCCTAAATCCCAGCTTCTGGAGTGGAAACTAAATGGTTTCTCATCAATATTACATGAAAATTCCCAGCACCATGCATGCCCCTTTATCCAGGAGTGGTACCCTTGTTCACACTGCCCATACTCGGTTTCCCATAAGCGGTGCTACCGCTTATATCCCTTAGTCCATAAGTGGTTATTACTAGAACTATTCTGTCACTGAAGGAAAAACTTGGTACCCTGGGTAAAAAGGGAAAAAGAGAAGCTTCTCGAGGCTTTTAGATGATAAGCCTAGAGATATCCCTTATCCCTACTATAGTGGGTCAGTTGAGCATAAGATCCCCCATCCTAGGATCTTGGAGGCCACCTCACCCACAAATCTCTCAAACTATCCTATTCATATAGCCTTATAAATACAAGCTTATGGCCATGGCTGAGGGGAGGGAACATTGAAGGTATTGTTACGCTGTTGGATTGATCCTTGGCCCAAGATCATTTGGAGAGAGCATAGAGAGCTAGAGTCAGAGCTTTTGGGGATGAGAATTTGGTTTCACGGAGATGCATGTCAACACTAAGGCTTGGTTGTAAACTTCTTCATATTTCATTAATGCAAGTTGATTCATGTCCCACATATGTTGTTGTTGTTATGATTTCGCATATATGTTTCTAGATTCCTTAGTCACTAGCATAGATTAGTAGATCATATTCTGGTTGCTTTGATCTGTTTCATGTTGAGCTTGATTGCAGGTACACAGGTGGACTATCAGAGCCTTGTATTCCAGATATCTATGGCGTCTAGGGAGAGTCTTCAACCTCTATCCTCTATTTGTTCTGGATCTGGACCATTCAGACCAGTGGAGCACCTTTCTGTCTGCAGGAGGTGAAATATTCTAGCTAACAAATCTGGTGACTCTGCTGGGGAGCATGCATATCAGTTGCTCTGATCTTCCTCAGTCTGCAACTCTTGTCCGAATCCAAGCTCCATTTTCTTTAACTCTCTTCAGTCAGATCTACTTTTTGACTTGCATTATTTGGGTTTGAAGTTTCCAGATCCATTCAGATCTGAGTCATTTCGGTCTTTTATGCTCTGTTTCCATACTCAATTCATCAGTATTTTCCTTGATATAGTCTTTTCTAATCTAATCCATCATTCTTTTTTTGTTTTGGCCATCTACAGGGAATTGCGCCCATGCTATTTATGAGGAGCGGTGCCACCGCCTGAACAAAGCGAGCAGTGAGCAGTGCAACCACCTGTAACCTATTTTCCAGGAGCGGTGCTGTCTTGGAAACGCTCTGTCAAACACCTCCGAGGCGCGGTGCCAAGTAGGAATCATCCCAAAACACTTTTTCCTCATTTTTATTTGCAAAAATTTGGATTTTGATTGGTTTCAGTTCTGTCATCAAGCTTGTGTTACTGAATCTGGTGTGTTTGGCTCACTGATTTGATGGTTTAAGACTGATTTGAGTGGAATTTCAAAATTTTAATTAAGTCTCTTTTATTGTTCATCCGCTTCTATGCTTGATTGGTTGTGTTTAAATAAGGATTCCTTGTTTTCTAAAAAGTTTGGGGTGTTATTGAAATCTATTTTCATCGCATAAATTGAAAGAAGAACACTAGATTAGCTTCTAGGTTTCATTTCTTACTTGCATAGTAAACTTATTTTTCCTTCCTTCAAAAAAGAAAAGTTTTGACTGAGACTAGGACATCATCTTCGAGCGTTGTATTTGAGTTTTCTGACTGGATTTGCAAGCTTTCAGGACCTTCATGATCTTCCGTCTCTCATGCATCTAGGACTATATCGATAAAAAAAAATGGTAGTTTTAAGTTAGATTTGCTTATGTTTTCAAGAAAATTGAAAAGATAGAGTGCATTTGCATATAGGTGTGCCTTTTGTTTTTCTTTTAGGAAAAGAGATCCTCACCCTTCTCATTTGTTTTCAAAAAGAAGAAATCAGTTTTGTAAAAGTGTTCGATTGTCTTTAATTTGATTTTCATGACTGTTGTTTGGAATTCTTTTTGGTTTTGAAACAAAAGAAAACACTCTCTTCCCTCCAGTAAGTAGGCATACTGAATGGTAAAGTGAACATTTACACAAGCATACTGCATGGCTTTACTTTTCTGTCAAAATATCATGCATTCACCTAACCGTACCAGTTAAAATTAATGGTAGTTATAGGTTAAAATTTATGTAGTAACTTGAGTGATAGGTTAGAGACGTGTTCGGGTGTCGTAAAATGTAGGAGATGTCTTTATTTGTTAGCATTACATTTCGGGACTCATCGTATATCAAACGGACTTTCACATACCCTTGAGGTATATAGAAAGGTACTTCACATACTCGATTGTATATCGGAAGGCCCCTTGTGTACGGTTATGCATTAGACAGCACTACTACCAATTCGAGCTCCCACGTACCTTGACTATATCAAGAGACCCCACTAGGGTACCTTATCCATCTAAGAAAATCCCTTTGGCCGTTTTGTTTGGAGCCATACACCGAAAACAACATTCAGGGAGATTACTACGCATGTACCCTCGAGGTATATCATGAGTTGTGCCCTCTTGACAATCCTAGTGAGAGACCTAACTTTTAAACTCCTCCTGTCATTTTAAGTCTACTTGTTTTGACCTATAGTTTGTGTAGGGAATTCTTTTGGTGTGTTTTCTAGATTTTCAGACCCTAGCCTAGATAGGAACTATATAAACTAGCTGAATTAAGACAGTTTAGAAGAGTATGGGGCTTGCCACCTGATTTTATTCCTGGTTCAGGAGAAAATCCTAAGTAAGCTATCGACCAAGGAGCTGCTACCACCTTCCATGTAGGAGATAATGTGGTTGTGGAAAGTGGAGTACCATATTCTTCACACTCACCTCCCTTGGTCCAATAGCCTTCCCGGGAAGATTCATTGTTCCATTCTCCTAAGGAAGGATGTGTTGATGATGTTGCTCACCCAGATTTTCGTCCCAATGCTTCATTTTGGGAAACCCCTATAGGTCAAGCCATTGCTTCATTTGGAACCCATGGAATCTCTTTTGAAATTGAAGAAGAACATAGGAAATACCGTTCTGCCATTATCCGCGTGAAGGAGATCGATAGGCAGATAGATGACATCTTAGGTCCAACACTACCAAGGTATGCATCTGTTCCTAGGGGATATCGTTCACTCACCAAATCTATGAGACCCATTGAACCGATTATAGATCATCCATTGACACCCCACAACCTAGTTCAAGATACCACCCCTATCACCTCTCGTGTTATGTCTATCCCTAATCTTCGTAGGTCTTCTACACCTAAGATTCAACCTTCAATTCCTGTTTCGTCAGTACCTTCTAATTCTGAGGGGAAACCCCCAACACGACCTATGTTATCTGACACCAGAATTGTGCTAGTCAAAGACAGACCTCTAACATAGAACCATATATAGTTTATGTCCCTCCCACCCATACTAATGTGGTAAATCCCCCATCCAGATTAGGTCATCCCTTGGGGGCACAACCTGTTATCGTTCAGTCTTCTGGATGTTATGGTTATCAAATACCTGTAGGTAATCATCCATTTAATCCTACAGGAATGCATTATGCTAGAATTCCATACCCTAGTAACATTTTTACACCATGGGGAAAAACCCAACTAGTCTTACATGCCAGCTATGGGAGGGATACCTATACATACTGCGGGAGGTGTGGGAGGACCACCTTATGGAGGTCCTCCCCCTGGGGGACCTAATGGTCCAGGAGGATCTGGAAAATTTCCTCCTTATGGTCCTAGTGGTCCTAGTGGTCCTGGGGGACCTGGTGTCTTTCCTCCTTCTGGATCTGGAGGGTCTAGTGGCCCTCCACCTAGTGCTTCTGGTGGCTCTGGAGGTTTACCAACTCCTGGAGGCTCCGGACAGTCTGGTGGTCCTGGTGTTCTTGGTGGTCTTGGTGATCCTGGTGGTCCCGATGGGCCCAGCTATCCTCCTCTTGGAGGCCCTGGTGGTCCTAGAGGTCCTAATTCCATAAATCAACCCCTCGTGGGTGGATCTTCCGGTGATTCTTCCTCACACCAACTTGTTTATCAGTCTACCTATGGTCCTACTGGTAATTATATGCCATATCAATATTACCAGTATGTGCAACCCAATAGACACTTACCTTTCCTAGAAAACTTGGACTTGCCTGATTTGTCCAAGTTGATTAATGATCCCATTTGACACAATCCCTTGTGGCCTCCCATTCCAGTAAAGTTACCATCAGATATTCCAAAATTCGATGGAAAGCAGGGTGAAGATCCATGGAACCATGTCATGACATTTCATTTATGGTGTTCTTTGAACTCCCTCATGGATGATTCCGTTCGGTTACGACTCTTTCAACAAACCTTGACCGGCACGGCCACGAAGTGGTACATTGAACTCCCACAACATTCATTTGTGGATTTTGGCTCATTGGCAACCGTGTTCCTTACAAAATTTCAACTCCCTATCCCTTATGAAACAGGAAATAAACTTTTAACTTCTCTACGACAGAACACCTCCACCCACATTTATAATCACATTCATGAGTGGAGAAGGCATAGAAGGCTTATTAAGGCCCGTATTCTGGATTAGTTGTTAGTTGATTGATTCATTAAGTCCCTGTTGCCTCCTATTGCCTAAGATGTAGCTATGGGCGGTGCTGTTACCAAAGCGCAGGCTATTAGTTGGGATCAATACCTAGACTTGGTCTATTCCCAATCTGGAACTCTTTATGACCTGATTCCTCAAGCTCCTCACCCCAGCACTGATCCTACCAAGCCACCAGCAGAAGTACCTATTGATGGGGTTGCTAGTTCAATCCAGTCCCCATCCGTAGCTAAACCTACCAAGAAAACCCAAACTGCTACTCCTTCAACTCCTAAGGTTTTCGCCGAGGTCAATTCTATTCAAAGTACTCAAACCTCGGGTAATAAAAAGAAAGGTAAAAATAGAAATAAAAAACCTAGAAACCAACAGGAAACCCCACAACCAACCAATAATGACAATGACAAAGGGAAAAGGAAGGCTAAATATCCCTATCTGTTATGCGGTGGTGACCATTTTTCAAAGGACTGTCCCCGTTGGGATGTAATTTCCTAGTTTTTAAAGTCTAATCCCAGATCTGCAGTACTTATGGATCCCTTTCCTTCTCAACAACAACTAGTAGGCCACATGTCTAACCTAGGAAACTCTAGTTCATCCAAGGAAATTCATATGATTTCCTCAGATGCCATCCATCTGCAAACTCGAAGCCAGAATTATGATAAACCCACAGATAAGAAAGAAGATCAATCTTCTTCAGGGAAAGCTCCCTCTGCTAGTTCTCCGGAATCCTCATCTACTGTCCCTTTATCTATCGAGAAACTTATTCTCGACATGATGTTTTGCCCACCAAAGAGCACTCTTCAAAAGGTTGTCTTTAATCCCAATGCATGAGCTGCTCAATTCTATAATGTGGTTGAAGATCTCGCTCAGGCACCTTGTGCGATGTCTACCCTAGAAGTACTCCAAAGTTGGCCCACACAGCGTAGGAACTTATTGACAAATTTAGGAGCTGTAGACCCGGATAACACTAACTTAATTCATTTCAATGGTGAGAACTATAAACCTAGATTACTACATAAACATGCTTTTCAGATCATTACAAAAGTAGTGGGAAAGAAAGTCTTTCGAATGGTACTAGATGAAGGAGCTTCGACCTCGATGTTGTCTCTGACTTGTTGGAAAGATCTTGGCTCTCCCAAGCTTTTCACATCACCTATGACCCTTAAATGCTTTGATGGATGGGGTTCTCAACCCCATGGTGTCATATCAGCCCTTGCGATTGAGCTAGGGGGAAAAACCATTTCCATTCAAGTAGAAGTGGTAGATGCCCCTTTAGATTACAACCTCCTTCTAGGAAGGAATTGGTTCTATGCCATGACTGTTGTTGCTTCAACAGTATTTCGAATAGTCCAATTCCTACACCTAGGGAGAATTGTCACTATTGATCAGCTTGATTTCTGTATGTCAGATGTCACTACCTCCATAGCTAATAGCATCCCCATGTTACGCCAGTCGCCTCCTCCTTACTAGTCGATTGGGGTAGGCATGCTGAAGAACTCATCCCTTATGGGGATTTTTCCATCTACTCCTCCTAGCACGGATACCGTGACAATACATATGATCACCTCATTTGATTATGAGCCTAAGGAAAAAAATTTTGTTGAGTCCACCTCATTGAATCCTCATGAAGCTATGTATGACACCATTCAAACTTTTTCCGATGATCACACTGATGACTTTCGTCTAGTGGCTTTGGATTCTTACCATTTACCGTACTAGTTAGAACCTTCTCTTCCGGTTCTATATTATCTCTCTGAGAATTTTCCTTCCGATGAGTCCATTATGAAGATCATGAATATGGATGAGCCCATTTGGGAGGATCACCATCATAGATCCATGTTCCTCCCCAATACCAGTTCGGGTAGCCATGATTTTGCATCCTTGTTTCCTACTAATATTGTCAACGTTCCGCAAAGTCCTATATTGTTGCAAGATACAGATTCTGAAGGAAAACTTTGAAACATTACTTACACGAACCCAATTGACATATTAGCCAAGCCTGATGTTATTGAGCACGTTCATGTTGGGCAGAACTGCTCCACAGATGAATCTGAAGCATATAAGGCACCTTTTAAGGAATTCCAAGATATTTTTTCCTGGTCCTATGAAGAGATGCTAGGGATTGACCCTTCCATTGTGGTCCATGAAATTATAACTTATCCCACGACTAAACTTGTCAGGAATAAACTTAGGCAAGTCTATCCTCGGAAGGCCACAACTATTAAAGCTGAGATTGAGAAACTTTTGAAAGATGGTTTTATTTATCCTATACCTTTGACGAAATGGGTATCAAACGTTGTCCTTGTCAATAAAAAATAGGGCACCATTAGAGTCTACATAAACTTTAGGGATTTAAATAAAGCTTGTCCCAGGGACAACTTTCCTACCCCACACGTCAATCAGATTATCGACAACAGTGCTGGAAGTGTCATCTTTTCATTCATGGATGGCTTCTCTGGCTATAATCAGATTGAGATATTTCCCTCTAAGCAGCATAAGACGACATTCATTTTCCCATGGGGAACCTTTGCGTATAATAAGTTACCTTTCGTCTTGAAAAATGTTGGAGCCACATTCCAGCGTGCGATGTCCTATGCATTTCACGACATTAAACATATTGTTGAACCATACCTTGGTGACCTCCCTGCTCATTCACAGTGATGGGAGGACCACCCTGGTCATCTTAGGGACATATTCCTGAGATTCCGTCATTATAATATATGGCTCAATCCACATAAATGTGTTTTTTCCGTTGAGATGGGACGTCTGCTTGGCTTTGTGGTATCCAAATATGGCATCCAGATCGATCTTTTCAAGCTTGTTGCTAGTCTTGATCTACCAGCCCCAACCAACCTCCTTGAACTCCAAATTTTATAGGGGAAGGAAAACTTTCTCCGTCGTTTTTTGTGCAATTTCGTAGAGAAAATGCACGGTTATATGCATCTCCTCAAGAATAACACTCCATTCTTCTGGGATGACTAGGCCCAATGCACCTTTGATAATCTTAAGCACCCTATGACTCTTTCAACAAACTTTGACCGACACGACCGCGAAGTGGTACATTGAACTCCCACAACATTCATTTGTGGATTTTGGCTCATTGGAAACCGTGTTCCTTACACACTTTCAACTCCCTATCCGTTATGAAATAGGCACTGAAATTTTAACTTCTCTATGACAGAACACCTCCACCCACATTTATAATCACATTCATGAGTGGAGAAGGTGGAGAACGCTTATTAAGGCCCCTATTCTGGATCAGTTGTTAGTTAATTGGTTCATTAAGTCCTTGTTTCCTCCTATTTCCTGAGATGTAGCTATGGGCAGTGCTGTTACCAAAGAGAAGGCTATTAGTTGGGATCAATACCTAGACTTGGTATATTCCCAGTCTGGAACTCTTTATGACCTGATTCCTCAAGCTCCTCACCCCAGCACTGATCCTACCAAGCCACCAGTAGAAGTACCTGTTGATGGGGTTGTTAGTTCAATCCAGTCCCCGTCTGCAGCAAAACCTGCCAAGAAAACCCAAACTGCTACTCCTTCGACTCCTAAGGTTTCCGTCGAGGTCAATTCTATTCAAAGTACTCAAACCTCAGGTAATAAAAAGAAAGGTAAAAATAGAAATAAAAAACCTAGAAACCAATAGGAGACCCCACGACCAACCAATAATGACAATGAAAAAGGGAAAAGGAAGCCTAAATATCCTTGTTTTTTATGCGGTGGTGACCATTTTTAAAAGGACTGTCCCCGTTGGGATGAAATTTCCTAGTTTTTAAAGTCTAATCTCGGACCTGCAGTACTTATGGATCCCTTTCCTTCTCAACAACAACTGGTAGACCACATGTCTAACCAAGGTAACTCTAGTTCATCCGAGGAAATTCGTATGATGTCCTCAGATACCATCCATCTGCAAACTCGAAGCCATAATTATGATAAACTCGCAGATAAGAAAGAAGATCAATATTATTCAGGGAAAGCTCCCTCTGCTAGTTCTCTGGAATCCTCATCTACTGTCCCTTTATCTATCGAGAAACCTACTCTTGACATGATTTTTTTCCCACCAAAGAGAACTCTTCAAAAGGTTTCCTTTAATCCCAATGTCTGAGCTGCTCAATTCTATAATGTGGTTGAAGATCTCGCTCAGGCACCTTGTGCGATGTCTACCCTAGAAGTACGCCAAAGTTGGCCCAAACAGTGCAGGAACTTGTTTACAACTTTAGGAGCTGTAGACCCGGATAACACTAACTTAATTCATTTCAATGGTGAGAACTATAAACCTAGATTACCACATAAACTTGCTTTTCATATCATTATGAAAGTAGTGGGAAATAAATTCTTTCGAACAGTACTAGATGAAGGAGCTTTGACCTCGGTGTTGTCTCTGACTTGTTGGAAAGATCTTGGCTCTCCCAACCTTTTCACATCACCTATGACCCTTAAAGCCTTTGATGGATGGGGTTTTCAAACCCATGGTCTCATATCACCCCTCATGATTGAGCTAGGGGGAAAAACCGTTTCCATTCAAGTAGAAGTGGTAGATGCCCCTTTAGATTACAACCTCCTTCTAGGAAGGAATTTGTTCTATGCCATGATTGTTGTTTCTTCAACAGTATTTTGAATAGTCCAATTCCCGCATCTAGGGAGAATTGTCACTATTGATCAGCTTGATTTCTATACGTCGGATGTTACTACCTCCATGGCTAATAAATTCCCCATGTTAGGCCAGTCCCCTCCTCCTTACTAGTCGATTGAGGTAGGCATGCTGAAGAACTCATCCCTTATGGGGATTTTTCCATCTACTCCTCCTACCATGGATACCGTGACAATACATATGATCGCCTCATTTGATTATGAGCCTAAGGAAAAAAATGTTGTTGAGTCCACCTCGTTGAGTCCTCATGAAGTTATGTATGACACCATTCAAACTTTTTCCGATGATCACACTGATGACTTTCGTCTAGTGGCTTCAGATTATTACCATTTACCGTACTTGTTAGAACCTTATCTTTCGGTTCTATATTATCTCTCCGATACTTTTCCTTCCGATGATTCCATTATGGAGATCATGAATATGGATGAGCCCATTTGGGAGGATCACCATCATAGATCCATGTTCCTCCCCAATACCAGTTTGGGTAGCCATGATTTTGCATCCTTGTTTCCTACTAATATTGTCAACATTCCGTAAAGTCCTATATTGTTGCAAGATATAGATTCTGAAGGAAACCTTTGAAACATTACTCACATGAACCCAATTTACATATCAGCCAAGCCTGATGTTATTGAGCATGTTCATGTTGGGAAGAACTGCTCCACAGATGAATCTAAAGCATATAACACACTTTTTAAGGAATTCCAAGATATTTTTGCCTGGTCCTATGAAGAGATGCCAGGGATTGACCCCTCCATTGTGGTCCATGAAATTAGAACTTATCCCATGGATAAACCTGTTAGGCAGAAACTTAGGCAAGTCTATCCTCGGAAGGCCGCAACTTTTAAAGCCGAGATTGAGAAACTTTTGAAAGCTAGTTTTATTTATCCTGTACCTCTGACGAAATGGGTATCGAACATTGTCCCTGTCAATAAAAAATAGGGCACCATTAGAGTCTGCATCGTATTTAGGGATTTATATAAAGCTTGTCCCAGGGACAACTTTCCTACCCCACAGATCAATTAGATTATTGACAACAGTGCTGGAAGTGTCATCTTTTCATTCATGGATGGCTTCTCTGGCTATAATCAGATTGATATATTTCCCTCTAAGCAGCATAAGATGACATTCATTTTCCCATGGGGAACCTTTGCGTATAATAAGTTACCTTTCGGCTTGAAAAATGTTGGAGCCACGTTCTAGCATGCGATGGCCTATGCGTTTCACAACATTAAACATATTGTTGAACCGTACCTTGACAACCTCCCTACTCATTCACAGTGATGAGAGGACCACCCTGGTCATCTCAGAGACATATTCCTGAGATGATGTCATTATAATATACGGATCAATACACATAAATGTGTTTTTCCGTTGAGACAGGACGTCTGCTTGGCTTTGTGGTATCCAAAGATGGCATCGAGATCGATCTTTTCAAGCTTGTTGCTAGTTTTGATCTACCAGCCCCAACCAACCTCCTTGAACTCCAAATTTTGTATGGGAAGGAAAACTTTCTCCACCATTTTGTGTGCAACTTCACGGAGAAAATGCATGGTTATATGTGTCTCCTCTAGAAGAACACTCCATTCTTCTAGGATGACTAGGCCCAATGCACCTTTGATAATCTTAAGCACACTCTGACTCATTCACCAGTGATACACCCCCCAAATTATTCGAAGGACTTTCTCTTGTATCTTGCTACCTTTGCTACTACCATCGCCATGGTTTTAGTGTAGGGCAATCTCCACGATCAGGAGCATGTGATTTTTTACGCGAGTAAGAACCTCATCGATTCTAAAACCTGTTATTCACATGTAGAGAAGTTAGCATTGGCCACGGTCATTGCTGTGCAAACGTTTTGTCACTACATTCTGCTTCGTACTACCACTGTATTGGCAGGCGAGAACCCGATGTACTACATTCTGACTCGTCAAGTGCTCAGGGGCAAGTACTCCCATTGGATCGTCATCCTTCAGGAGTTCAATCTGGATTTTGCCAAGGCCACATCAAAGAGATCCTTGGTTTTTGCAGAGCTTATGTGTGATCTTCTCTATGCTACAATAGAATCTGAGCCTAGTGATTCATTTCTGGATGAATTCCTATTCCTGATTAGCACTACTAATCCTTGGTATGGAGATCTACTGATTTATCTCCAAACCCAGTGTTTTCAGTCGCATTTATCTCATAATGATCATCGTCGTATCTGCCACCACGCGAAATACTCTCTTATCTTGAATGATACATTGTATAGACGAGGGGTTGACTCCATTCTCCGGTGATGCCTCACCCATCAGGAGGCTGAACATGTGTTGAATGATTGCCATTCTAGAGCATGTGTTGGTCATTTATCTTGGATGGATACAGCCTAGAAAATCCTTTGCGCCGGCTATTTCTAGCCTTTTGTCTTCAAAGACTGTCATGAGGCTATTAAGAAATGCCCACCTTGTCAACATTTTTATCCTAAAAAGTGCACACATCCTCCTCCACTTCACTCCATCATTGTTGTTGGCCCATTCGCCAAATGGGGGATTGACTTCATGCATTGTAATCCTACCTCAGCCAAGGGGCATGGTTACATCATCATAGCCGTGGATTATTTCACAAAATGGGTTGAGTCCATGCCTACATATGCAGAAGATGGTAGGACTTCCACTCTCTTCTTGTTCAATCATATCATAGCTAGATTTGGAGTTCCACAGTCCATCATTACTGATCATGGATCCCATTTTCATAATCAGATGATGGAGGAATTGAGTTCCAAGCTAGGGTTTCTCCATGAAAACTCTATGCTATATTATCCACAAGCTAATGGTCAGGTAGAGGCCATTAACAAGGTTTTGAAAACTATGCTTCGTCGGATGGTTGGAGATGATAAATCAAATTGGAACCTCGTCCTTTTTTCCACTCTTTGGGCTTATCAGACTTCTGTGAAAATAGTTATTGGTTTCGCGCCATTCCAGCTTGTCTATGGACTTGAATCTATCTTGCCAATCCAATGTCAGATTCCATCTTTACAACTTGCCGTCGAACCTTTCCCAGACACTTCTGCAGAGGAAGAGAGATTTTTGAACTTGAATAACCTTGATGAGACTCACAAAGATGCTGCTTTGGCTAATGAGGTGCATAAGAAACGCGTCAAGGTGCAGTCCGATAAATATGTCCATCCTTGTGTTTTCAACGAGGGTGACCTAGTATTGACTTATGACCAAAGATATGACAAACTAGGGAAGGGTAAGTTCGAGTCCATGTGGTATGGACCTTTTGTTATTTATAAGGTGTTAGAGAAAGGATCTTATGAGTTAGTTGATTATGATGGAATCCCTTTGGGGAAACCTCGCAATGGGTTGTACCTAAAAAGGTGCTATGCCTAGGTTTTCTTGGATACTATCTTGTATATATGTATATTGATTGAATTTCAATGTGCTTTTAGTATTTTCAAGAAGGTTTTGAGTTTTATTGTCCGCATCTGTTTATACCATGTTTTGGTCATGCAGATGGCTTTCTATGATTTTGCTGATGGTGCTTGCCACCACACCTTGAATCTAACCTCGGCTGCATGGGTTCTCTATTCCCTAGTTGAAGATTTGGTTAGTTCAGGAGTGGTTTGTTTAGGTCCCGCTACTAATAACATCACAGAGTATGAAGCAGTCATTGGTCTTCTGACTAAAGCTGCCTCCCAGGATGTTTGTGATCTAGTAGTCTTGATAGCATCATAGCTTGTGGTTCTCCATTTGAACCATGTCTACACCATTAGGAACCCAGTACTCCTCCGTTGCTTTCGAAGAGTGCATTTGTTAGAAAGAGGATTTGAAAATATTACTTATAAGCATATCCCTAGGGAACAAAATGTAGCTACTGACTCATTGGCTAATTACATCCTAGATTGGCATATTTCCCATTCATGGCATTAAATCAAACATGGTCCATTGTAAATAAACACTTAAAGACACATAAAATTCATAGAAAAGCATTGTCCATTTGAAACATATAAACACTGTGTAAAAGTATGTATATATATAGGAAAAAGTTTTACAAAAAATAGGTCCTAAGACCTCATCTAAAGCACGTAGGCTTTCAGGAAAAACCATCATACAAAATCCTGAAGCTATTAGCTTTCAGTATACATGTCTCATACACTAATGGTGCTTGTGATAGCACATAACTGCTTGAGCCACTCTACGTAGTAGCCTGCTAAATCGGCACGGTACTCCCACTGTAGATCTCTGATATCTAGTCGGGAGGTCATCTATGTCAGCATCTGGGATGTCCAGAGTTAACCTCTCTAGGTTCTCCTCTAGCTCCCTGATGATATCATCACCCTATGGTACGAAGCGAGCTCATGCTTGCCTATCTAATGGAGATGCTCCTCCAGGCCTCGTTGCTCCAACATATGGATGAGAACAAACAGGTCTTGTCACTTATCATAAAAAATATAAAACATAAAAAACATAAAAACATTATCCATTTTAGGGTTTCTTGCTTCTTACCGATGTCATCCCATTTCCCTCTAGGTGGGAGTGGTAGGTAGGGATCTCCTGTAAATTCTGTGCCTGCATAGGTATAGTCCTTGACCATGAGCATCTGATTCCGCAGCCATCTGAAGAATGGATCACCAAACTTTACTCTGCCCATACCCGCTCCTATGCAAGCCATGACCTAGACCCACCTCAGCATACAGGGGTCCCATGCTCTTAGACTCTGGAAAGTCACTTGGGGCCCAATCTGTGGGACCCGCTATAAGAAGAAGCAGGTTAAGATGGAACCAAAGCCAAATTATTTTAGCTCTCCCTACCGACATTTAGTCAGTTGATTCTTGAATATTGGAAGCATAGCTTTCACCCAGTTGAGCACCGTAGGTGCCATGGCCTCTAGGGCATACAACATATGTGCCCTAGAATCCTAGTGCACACCCTGACTACCTACCACCCTCTGCATGGTGAACAGAACAATCCATAGAGTCCTATCTATCACTCCTTTGATAGGGAGTTTCTTCCCCGATGTACCTGTTCCTGGTACACAATGCCTATGTATAAGCTCTTTGGTAGTAATGTCCCCACCATGAGAACCTATCAGTGAGATGGGGGAACCATGTCTTGATAGGCCAGTCAGGAAGTAGATATCCTCTACCTCCACTGTAAGTATATGTGCCCCTACCTTGAAATACTGTTGTTCTGGATTCCACATCTGCAGTATGTTTCCTAGTAATCTCTCATGGGACACCATTCTTGGGGTTTGGAAAAACTTTAGGAGCCCACAGTCCCAGAGTGCAGCAATGCAAACCCCATTTCTTCCAGCAGCAGCATCCTCGTTATCATGTGTTCTTTCCTTCCAAATCACGATGTTTTGAGTCACCTAGGCCTGCCAAAAACAACAATGGTATGCATTAAGATCATCCTTGAGTCATTCAAAATCAAAAGAATGAGTATTCTTTGCCCATATCATTTGTTTAACTTATCCACGGTCAGCACCGCTTGTCCATTGTATTATCGACACGGTTCTAGGGTGGAACCACATATCCCACAAGGGGTACACACGGTGCCTGCATTATGAGTTTTAGGTCTCACCATTTAAGCCTAAAACCCCACAAAATCTCAAAATAGAAGCTATGAAATGAAAGATAAGGGTCTTAGCTATTACCTGAAACTAACAGGGCTGAAAACGGATGGTGGAAACTCTCAGTATCAGCTGTGGAAGATTTGGCTAGAAAATGCTCCAAGTGCTCTCTACTGGAGGATAAAGCAACTCTAGTAAAAAATCTTTGGGAAGTTTGTTTATGGTTTTTTCACACTTTCGCAAAATGTAAAAGGTTGTCAAGCGTTTATTAGACACTTTGTCACGCTCGTTAAAATCTAGTGTCAAAGTTCTGAGTCCATTTCAAGTTTCTTTCTAGGCTCGTCAAATACAACGTTGTGTAAAGAAGCATCACGGAGTTCTCTTTTCACCTCTTTCTCAGACTCCTTAAACATAAAAATATAGTTGAGTCCATTTTTTAATATTTCCAGGCTCGTAAAAATTGACATTGTGTAAAGAAACCTCATGGAGTTCTCTTTAAACCCTTTTCAGGCTCCCTAAATACGAAAAGATTGTCGAGTGATCTTGTCTTCTTCACGCTCATCAAAGTATTTCAAGAGTCGTCGGTTCGATGGTAGGTTATCTCTTTTTCAGTTTGGATCAGACTATTTAGGAAAAAGGATCACTCCAGCCAATCATGATGGGAAGAGTTCTCTAAGGTATGATTTCATACTTTTTTTGGGCCTTAGAGACTAAATCATACGAAAAAGGACCCCCTTGGAGTCTTCTTCCGTATTCGTTTAGACTCTCTAAACATGAATGATACCGAGTTTTATTTCAGTGGACTCGTTAAATTAAACATTGAGAGACCCATTTTGGGATCGAACCCCTCCTTATATCCCTTAGTCCATAAGCAGTTATTACCAGAACTGCTCTATCATTGAAGGAGAAACACGGTACCCTCGCTAAAAAGGGAAAAAGAGAAGCTTCTCGAGACTTCTAGATGATAAGCCTCGAGATATCCCTTATCCCTACTGTAGTGGGTCAGTTGAGCTCGAGATCCCCCATCCTAGGATCTTGGAGGCCACCTCACCCACAAATATCTCAACCTATCCTATCCATCTAGCCTTATAAATACAAGCTTATGGCCATGGTTGAGGGGAGGGAACATTGAAGGTATTGTTATGCTGTTGGATTGATCCTTCACCCAAGATCATTTGGAGAGAGCATAGAGGGCTAGAGTTGGATAATTTTGGGATGAGAATTTGGTTTCATGGAGATGCATGTCAACACTAAGGCTTGGTTGTAAACTTTTTCATAATTCATTAATGCAAGTTGATTTCTGTCCCACATATGTTGTTGTTGTTATGATTTCGCATATATGTTGCTAGATTCCTTAGTCACTAGCATAAATTAGTAGATCATATTCTGGTTGCTTTGATCTATTTCGTGTTGAGCTTGATTGTAGGTACACAGGTGGACTATGAAAGCCTTGTATTCCAGATATCTACGGCGTCGAGGGAGAGTCTTCAACCTCTGTCCTCTATTTGTTCTGGATCTGAACCATTCAGACCAGTGCAACACCGTGTTTTCCATAGGAGGTGAAATATTCCAGCTAACACTAAGTAATTGTCAAGTAAGAAATTAGTAAAAATAGAGAGTGAGCCTCTCTATTTGTCACACACACTGACCCAACTATAGCACATAGGTGAGAGAAGAGGAGCACACAAGTGAGAGAGAGAAAAACTATTGGAGATCATATTTTTGTCTTTGGGTTTTACTGATGCCATTATTTCTCATTCTATCTCTGAGGAAATTGTGGGGTTTTCTCCTTTATGGTTTCCCCATGGAAAATCATCGTGTCTATTGTTTCTTGTGATTGATTGATGTGCATGTTAATCTCTCAGATAAGATCCTATGATCATATTGCTTAAATGATAAAAATCTAACATGGTATCAGAGCTAACATGAGAAGAAGACACTATGCAGCTGCAGAAGCTAGGGATTCTTACTTTCTGGGTTTCTCTCCACAATCCATCAGCAAAAGGAGGCTAGGCTAAGTCTCCATTGAAGGGAACATCTTTCTGTCGAAGCAGAATTTGATTTCGAGCATTTTCAGTTTTTTTTTGCAGGAAATTAGGGATTTTTATAGAAGAGCAATTTTTGAGTGAGCACAGAATAGGATTTCTCTCCTCCTCAAAATAGAAATTTAGAGAACAAGGTTGAATTTTTTTGTTGAGTAAAACTCCAAGAAATTCAAACCCTAGTTTGACTCCGGGCCTGAAAAAAACTAAAATACTAAAACTGGTAGTTTTGGTACATTCGTTATATCTTGGTATTAAAGAAGGCATAGGAGCATAAATTTTCACAGGTCAAATATAAAATCTTGACATACCCTATGTATAAATTTCAGCCTCAGATTCTCTATATTCTAGGAGATATGATTCCTCTAAATCAGGGTTCCATCCTCCTCCAGTATTCATCCCTAAAAAGGACACCTAGGGAGAATTTCTATATATTGGGATAAAAAAGTCCAAATAAAATTTTGAAAGATCTTTTAGATAGGGCATGGACGGTACTTTCTATGGTAAAAGTTTCATACCGTGAAGGTAAAACTGTGACATGTGGAAGTCCATACAAGTTCGCTATGCTGAACAATATTGAAATATGTGACCTTGGGAAAAATCTTTTAAGTCCCAATTTGTGAAACTGATTCTGCTCAAACCTATGGTTTTGTAAATATGACAGAGGAATATACCATAGCATGAAATTTTAGAAACAGAGGAGTAGTACTTTTGGAGATACCGCAGAAGCAATATCAGGAATTTTTGTAAAGGAAATTGGAAAACTAGGGCTTCTTGTTCTGGGAGCTTCCCTCCACTATTTTCAGAAAAGGAGTACATTGAACAGCTCAACTTGAAGAGGCTTGTATTTATATTGAATTAGAAGTTGTAAATTCCAAGTTTTAAAAATTTGAGTTTCTTTGGCAAACCCTAGATCATCTAGATCTGGAACCAGGACAGACACCTCAAATCGGTAAGATCTAATCTTTTGCTATTTACATTTTAGGTTCTCATTTCAAAATTACCTATCACACCAGCTTGGTCAAGCTTAAAAATTCCAAGAATGGAAGTATAATTTTTCACTGGTTCTTGAAGAAAATGAATTGGACACCTACATAAGTGGAGAGGTTCCAGTTCTAGAGGGAGATGAGGCTAAAGACTTACACAAGAAGTACTTGGTAAAGGCCAATAAGATAATTGTTGATTCAATCAGGGATCATCTTATACCACAAGTGTCTTCCATAAAGACACCTAAAGAGATGTTTGATTCCTTGACCAAGATATTTGAAGGGAAAAACATAAATCAAAAGATGACTTTGAGAAACCAGTTGAAGAATGTAAAGATCCAGAAGGGAGAGACCATACAGTCTTGGTAGAGATGGAAGGCATCTAGAAAGTTTCCATGAGATATGGATGAATTTTGTATTGGCTAAAATAGTTGCATGATTATATCTTCATGTATAAGAATTTTCCATTGTGAATTTTCCTTATGAAATGCTTCTAACCATACAACTAGTGCATTTGACTTGTAGGAAAGCTTGCATACAATTGCCTACAAGAAAAGAAGAATGAGACTTATTCCAAAGAACAAGTGATGACAGTTTGATCCAAGATGAATAATAATATGACGATACTTTAAAAGAAGGAAGAGGTCTCAGACATAGTGTAGTTATGTGACAATGTTGAATGACATCATTGATGCAGAGCCTTCTAGCCATGAAGAAGTAGCCAAGAAGAAAGGGAAGGAGAGTACCAGTTCAAGAAGAATGATGTATAGGATGCAATATCAAGACCTGAAGGGAAGCCCGTAATGTCTTCCATATGTATCTACAAGATCCATCATGCAGTAGATGGAAACATCATGGGATACAAGGCAATATTCATAGCACGATGCTTCTCATAGAAAGAAGGCATAGACTACGAAAATACATTTGTAGCCACTGGAAGATAAGACACATGACAGACATAATCATGTGTGCAAATGAAAGAAGGCCTTATCCGAGCTCAGAAGACACCCATGGGACAAAACATACATGAGGAGCTTGAAGATCACCTAGAGTGATGAATATCTTAACC
The DNA here is from genome assembly GCA_001517045.1 of Pseudotsuga menziesii. Taxonomy (NCBI): domain Eukaryota; kingdom Viridiplantae; phylum Streptophyta; class Pinopsida; order Pinales; family Pinaceae; genus Pseudotsuga; species Pseudotsuga menziesii. Next base: position 30,849 of record LPNX010460726.1, on the reverse strand, counting down.
TTCACTACAAGGTTGAGGATGAAATCCTATAGAGGATGACAAGCTCATAGATTGGTGCGAGAATAACTTTTGAAAAGGTTCAAGATAGAGAATGACCCTAGATGGATACATAGAATATTAGCAGTAGAGGAAGCTACTTGTCACTTCGGTACATAATGTTTCAATGCATAGAGTACAAAAGGTAGAGGGAGAATGATGTTGCACTTTAGAGGGAGTGATTGCAGAAGATCCTAAGGTTTGACATGGTATGAAAGGATGGAAAGCTTACTGATGGATCTAGGCTTTACTAAGATTAAAGCATATTCCAACCTTTGCTTCAAGGTTGAAGGAGGAAGACCAGTGATGCTCCTATTATATGTCAATGAATTGTTCCTAACAGAAAATAGGAACTCTTTAAAGTTGCAAGAAGGAGACTTGATGCCAAGTTCGAGATGAAGGACTTGCATATGATGCACTACTTTCTAGGCATGAAGGTGTGCAAATGGAATCTCCCTTGGACAAGGGAAGTATGCAGTGGAGATTTTGAAGAGGTTTGGGATGATGAAATGCAAGGCCATGACTACACCTATAGCATCGAACATGAAGCTATTGAGTGATGCTTCATCAAATATGATTGATGCAACGATGTATCGTCAGATTATTTGTTCCTTGATGTACCTGATGAATACGAGACCGAATATTTGCTTTGTTATGAACACATTGAGACATGTTTACCTTATGGTTGCAAAGCATGCATTGAGGTACCTAAAGGGTATAGTTGAGTATGGGATCAAGTATGAAGTGAATTAGAAGACTAACTTGGAGGGTTGTGTGGATTCAGATTGGGCAAGCAATGCCACTAAGAGGAAGAGCATTTCGAGGTGGTGCTTCATTATGGGATTCGGTGTGATCTCTTGGTTTAGCAAGAAGAAGTCCTGCATGGTGCTGAGTACAACTGAGAGAGGAGAAATGAAGCTGCAGTATGTGATCCAGGTCAAGATCTCTCGAAAGAGGGAGTTCTAGCATAGCCGATGAGACAAGTTCTCTAAGCATAAAATCTTGGCAAAGCTTGTAGGTTGCTCAGACATAAAACAATCATGTAGGTTGTCCTCAGATGTAATCGATCCTAGAAAATATCACAAGTTATCCTTGGACGTAACCAGCCCTCATTTGATTCTATGCTAGAAATGGCCATAGTGAAGTTTGAGTACTTCAGGGAGAAGCTTGTTGTTCTCTAGATCAACGTTCCCTCCAAGGGGAAGTGATGAGTCTGTGAGCCCTTCCGACATGGTGGCAGGCTACGCCTCCCATGCTCAGATATAAGTGTTGAGCCCTTCTGAGATGGTGGCAGGATTGGTTCCTTCAATGGTCAGATGTAAGTGCAGAGCCTTTCTGACATGGTAGGATTAGTTCCTTCCATGGGAAAATGTAAGTGTAGAACCTTTCTGACATGGTAGGATTAGTTCCTTCCATGGTTAGATATAAGTACTGAGCCATTCTAGCATGGATGGGGGATGTGTTTCCCACATGGATAGATATAAGTGCTGGTCCTTTCTAGCACGGATACGGGATGTGTTCCCCACATGGCTAGATATAAGTACTGAGCCTTTCTGACATGGTTCTTGGATGTGTTCCTCCCATGGTCAAATATAAGTGCTAAGCCTTTTCGACATGGTTCTTGGATGTGTTTTTCCCATGGTCAGATATAAGTGTTGGGCCTTTTCAACATGGTTCTTCGATGTGTTCCTACCATGGTTGGATGTAAGTGATGGGCCATTCTGACATGCTAGCAGGATGGGCCTCCCATGGTCAGATGTAAGTGCTGAGCCTTTCTAACATGGGTATTGGATGTGTTCCTCCCATGGTTAGATATAAGTGCTGAGCCTTTTCAACATGGTTCTTGGATGTGTTCCCCCATGGTAAAATATAAGTGTTAAGCCTTTTCAACATGGTTCTTGGATGTGTTCCTCCCATGTTTGGATGTAAGTGCTGGGCCATTCTGACATGGTGGTAGGCTGGGCCTCCCATGGTCGGATGTAAGTGATGATCCATTCTGACATGGTGGTAGGTTGGGCCTCCAATGGTTAGATGTGAGTGCTGGGCCTTTCTCACATGGTGGTGGATGTGTTCCTCCCATGGTCAAATGTGAGTGTTGGGCATGCCTTTCTGACAAGGTGGTGGATGCGTTACTCCGATGGCTAGATGTAAGTGCCGGGCGGGCCTTTCTAACATGGTTCTTGGATGTATTCCTTCCATGGTTAGATATAAGTGATGAAGAAGATGAAGACCCACATAGAGGCTAGGTCTACAACCAACATGAAAAAGGGTTGGCTCTGTAGAACTTCCCGTGACTAGTAGAATTGAGAGATAGCACCATTTGTTCGAGATAGCAGAAACAGTGATGATGATGATGATGATCCAGTGATGATCAATATTTGATGATGATCTAGTGATGATCCAGTTTCGTTGATGATCCAGTGATGATCCAGAGAAGAAGACTTGTGCTAATGTATTGTGTCAAGAGAATACCTTCCTAGTTAAGAGGGAGTGTTTATGTGTTTTTAACTTCGAAATGTATTCACTTGTATATTTCATATATTCTATTTCATTGTACCCCGATGTTCCTATCGGGAGAGTCATTAATATAATAAATTTATGTAAATTCAATGAGGTTAACCCTCCATTGTAAGTCAGGGAAATAGTCCCCACAGTTGATTTGAGGTTAACCCTCCTTGTTGATCGAGGGGAAAATTCCCCATAGTTGTGGGGCACTAAGGTTATTAGACTCTCCTAGAGATGTCGGCCCTAGTAAGTAATTGTCAAGTCAGAAATTAGTATAAATAAAGAGTGAGCCTCTCTATTTGTCACACACACTCACCCAGCTATAGCACATAGATGAGAGAAAAGGAGCTCACACAACTGAGAGAGAGAACAACTGTTGGAGATCATCTTTCTGTCTTTGGGTTTTACTATTGCCATTGGTTCTCATTCTATCTTTGAGGAAGCTACGGGGTTTTCTCCTTTATGGTTTCCTCAAGGAAAATATTTGTGTCTATTGTCTCTTTTGATTGATTGTTTTGCATGTTATTCTCTCATATGAGATCCTAAGATCATATTGCTTAAATGATAAAAATCTAACAAAATGTGGATAAATTACTCCTTCATATTTTAATTTTTCGATTCTCAAAGTCTGCAATGGAAGACGGAAAGGGGAATGCAGAAGGAGGAATGTGGATAAAATTTCTCAAGAAGCTGAAGCTTGCCTTCTTGTGATGAAAACGTATTTCCAAGTCCAATACTACTCTGGAATGATGAAGGAAATGGTAGCCATATTCAATCTAAATGGAAGAGCATCTATATGGTGGGAGCACCTTAGGAAAGTGAAGAAGATCAATGATAGAAAGATCGGGTGGAAGGAGTTCAAGAAATATTTCAAGAAGAAGTACCTCTTTGATAAGTACTATGATGATAAGATCAAAGAGTTCCATGAACTGATATTGGGACAGCTGACCATGAAAGAATATGCAAACAAATTCTTGGAGTTGTTGAGGTATGTTAGATACATCAGGGATGATAAAGTGAAAATTCAGTGTTTTCTAAGTGGGTTACCTCAGTCATATAAAGAAAGGATTGAGCTTGATGAACCTAAAAGTCTTGAAGAGGCTATAAGGAAGTCCAAGTATTTCTATGATCAAAACAAAGGCAAACCCGATTACCATAAGGAATGGAATGACAATAAGAATGAGAAGTCTGACCAAACGAAGAAATGTTTTAAACCCTCTCACTTCCAAATTCGGCAATGGAATCCATCACAAGCTGTGACTAAGCCAGCTATAGTGATGGAAGATAGGCCAAGAGAACCACTTCAATGTTGGAGATGTGGAGAAAACCATATGCACAGGAATTGTCCTCATGATAATGGGTATGTAAGGAAAACTCAAAAAATCCAGGGAGCTGAAACAGTCGGTCAAGTAGCAAGGATTGTCCCTAAGATCTATGCAGTGCTAGAGGATTGCCAGGGAGATCATCAATCAATGATGGTTGAAGTTGAAGGTAAGATTTTTGAGCAATCTGTTTCTGTTTTGATTGACCTTGGATCTACTCACAGCTATATTAATCCTATAATTGTTGAGATTTGTGCTTTTAAGCAATTAAAGCATAGAAAATCATGGTTAGTTCAAATAGCCACTGGAACCAAGAGAAACATTAGTGAGGTGGTAGAAATATGCCCATTAGTCATGGATGGGTTAGTCACTTATGCAAACCCAGATGTTCTGCCACTTGGTTTTTATGATATTCTCATTGGAATGAAATAGTTAGAAGTGCACATAGTTAAGATTGACTATTACAACAAGACATTTGAATCTAGTGATGAAGAAGGGAACCAAAGGGTTGTGAGAGGCATTCCAAAGGTGATTTATGTTGGGAATATTTCAGCAATGCAGTTGAAGACGTTCTATAGGAAAGGTTGTATATTGTATGCAGCCCATATTTTGGAGGTAACAAAGAATGAAACTCGTAGGTTGGAGGAATTTCTTGTATTGCAAGAATTTAGGGATGTTTTTTCTGATGAGATTCCAGGAATTCCTCCAAAGATAGACATTTATTTTTCAATTGACCTTGTTCCTGGAGCATCACCACTATCCAAGACACCCTACAAGATGAGCACACCAGAATTGCTAGAGATAAAAATACAGTTGCAAGAATTGTTGGAAAATAAGTATATCAGGTTGACTGTGTCCCCGTGGGGAGCACTAGTTCTGTTTGTGAAAAAGAAAGATGGGACACTCAGGTTATTTATTGATTATAGACAGTTGAAGAAAGTCACTGTAAAAAATAAATACCCTCTACCTTGAATTGATGACCTTTTTTATCAAATGAGAGGAGCAAAGGTATTTTCAAAGATTGACTTGAGGTCTAGTTACCATTAGGTAAGAATCAAAGAGGAAAATATTCATAAGAAAGGATTCAGAACAAGGTATAAACACTATGAGTTTGTAGTGGTACCATTTGGTCTCACAAATGCACCAACTACATTCATGTGTCTCATGAATAGTGTTTTCAAGAAGTATCTGGACAAGTTTGTTTTTGTCTTCCTAGATGAGATTCTTATTTATTCTAAGAATGAAGAAGAGCATGAAGAACATCTGAGAATGGAATTGAAATTGCTAAGGGAGCATAAGTTGTATGCAAAATTGAGCAAATGTGACTTTTATAAAAATAAAGTTTATTATTTGGGTCACATTATCTTAGATGAAGGAATATATGTGGACCTTGAGAAGATTTAGTCCATTATGAATTGGCCAACCCAAAGAAATGTGACAGATGTGCGATCTTTTATCGGGCATCCAGGATACTATAGGAGGTTCATTGAAGGATTCTACAAGGTTGCACATTCAATGACTTCTTATTAAAAGAAGGGGATAAAGTTTGAATGGACACCAAGATGTGAAGAAAGGTTCCAGCAGTTGAAGAAACTTCTTACAAGCACACCAATTTTTGAATATTGTAGACCCAGAAAGAGACTTTGTGGTGCGTATTGATCCATGTAATCAAGGAATTGGAGGATTTCTTATGCAAGGAAACCATGTTGTATGCTATGAGTCCAGAAAGTTGAAGGATCGTGAGAAAAACTATGCTACTCATGATCTAAAAATTGCAGCCATAGTACATTCTCTCAAGTTGTGGAGGCATTACTTAACGGGAAGGAAATTTGAGCTAAGGAAAGTCCATTGTGGTTTGAAATACTTGTTTGATCAGCCAACTCTAAATGATAGGCAAGCTAGATGGCTAGAGCTTTTGTGTGAGTTTGATTTTCAAATCAAACACATGAAGGGAAAAGGAAATAAAGTGGTTGATGTACTCAGTAGGAAGGTGTATGAAATGTATGTGGCATCTCTTAGTATTTTCCAACCAGATTTGAGACAACAGATTATTAATGATACTATTGATGATGAAATGTATGTGTAGACAAAGGACAAGTTGCAGCAAAAAAGTCTTGAAAAGAAGTATGAGGGATATAAATTGGAAGAAGATGAAATTCTTACTTGTAAGAACATAATTTAAATTCCAAATATAGCAAACTTGAGGATAATTGTTACAGATGAAATCCATTAAGATCCATATTCTGTTCACCCAGGATATTAGAAGACAATTGCTATAGCCAAAAGAGTAGTCACATTTTGTCCAGGAATTAAACAGGACATTGCTGAGTATATTTCTAAGTGTATGAAATGTTAGCAGCTGAAGTTTGAGCATCAACACCCAACAGGTTTATTGCATCCTTTGCCAGTCCTAGAATGGAAATGGGAAGTCATTTCCATGGATTTTATTACAGGATTTCCATTGACTGTGAGACAACATGATTCCATCATGGTTTTGGAGGACAAATTGACAAAGTAATCACATTTTATACCATTCAAGTCCACATATAAGGATGATTCCATTGCAAAAGTATTCGTAAAGGAGATTTTCAGAATGTATGGTTTTCATAATGCAATAATTTCTGACAAGGATACCAAGTTTACTTCCAATTTTTGGAAGGTTCTATTTGCATATTTGGGTACAAAGCTGAAATTTAGCACTGCCTACCATCCTTAGACTGATGGAAAACAGAGAGATTGAATCAGGCGCTTGAAGACATGCTTCGCATGTATGTAATGGACAAACCATCCAATTGGGAGGATTATTTACACTTGGTAGAGTTTTCCTATAATAATGGATAGCAAGAATTATTGGGGATGAGTCCATATGAAGCTTTGTATGGAAGAAAGTGTAGGACACCTATGACTTGGGATAATTTAGTAAACAGGATTGTGCTTGGTCCATAATTGCTTAAGGAAATGGAGCAAGAGGTTGTAAATATTAGACAGAACCTGAAGGCATCCCAAGATATATAAAAGAGCTATACAGATAAGCATAGAGTGCATAGAGGATCAGTATTGGGGATCATGTTTACCTTAGAGTGAGGACAAGGAAGAGTTCCTTGAAGCTTGGAAGTTGTGCTAAGTTGTCACCTAAATATTTTGGGCCTTTTGAAGTGCTTCAAATAATAGGGCTAGTTACATATAGACTTGCACTGCCTGCTAGCACTAGAGCTTATAATTTTTTTCATGTTTCTTTTCTTAAGAAATATGTGCATGACCCTAACCATGTGATAAATTGGGATGTGATTTAGGTGAAACCTGAGGGATACTTCCAAACCAAGCCATTGCGCATCCTTGATAAGACAATCACAATGCTCTCGAAATCGATCCGTTGGATAGGTAAAGGTGTAGTGGAAGCACTACAGTGCTGATGAGGCTACATGGGTGTTGGAGGATGCCATGCGATTGGAACATCCATTTTTGTTCAATTTTGTAGAGCACTGAGGAAAGTGCCAACGAAGGGGGAGGGGAATGTAACACCCCAATTTTGACCCCATGGTATTAAAATTCTACATGATGTAAATATTGTATTCAATCATGGCAAGGAGATCAAGGCCAAGCCCCGCCATTGATTTAATGTTTTGTGTATAGGAGATCAACATCGATATCCATGGTTATAGTGCTAAGTTAGGCACATTATATTTTTAAGATATCATGTAAATATGCAATTTAATCAAATACTACAACTAGCTATGCACTGCAACGAAAGAGATGGGGGCATGATTTCACGAGAAATAGGGAGGGAAATTATCCAAACCCTTGAGCCATATGGTGAGGCCAAATTTCAACGAGATAAACCATAAGCTCTCATCTACCATTTTTTTCCTCTATACTGAATCATTCAATTCTTCCAGAAGAGTAGTTGAGAAAGTTAAAGCCTTGGGATAAGCAAGGCATGGAAGTTGGATTCGTGATTGAGCCAGCCTGCAGTCTCAACAAGCCTTCAGCCTAAGGGAACCCACATTCTTACTTCTAAAGCAAGTAATGATGTGAATACCTTCCCATTTTGTCATCCCTGAGTCACCCAGAATGTTTTTGGTCATATTCTTCCATTTCATTTTTTATTCATTATGTTTTTCACTATCCTGAGTTGCAGGAGGAGTGGTTCGATATTTTTTTTATGTGCTACAGAGTGGTATGGAACCCTGGTTTCTTATGTAGAAGTGAAACCTTGTTTCTCCTGTTTTATAGAGTGGTATGGAACCCTGGTTGTCTGTTCTACAAATTGTATTCCTATGTTGTTGTGTCTCCTTGTGGTTTGTTGTTATGTGTGCGCTAGTTTGGGTCTGAACTATATGCAATACTCAGAAGTGGAAGAGACGTCGAATTGGCTTGATAAACCTAGTGAAGAGAGGAAGCTCACAAAAAGATAAGAGTGTCTAGTGAATCTTCTATGCACATCATAAAGATCACTAGAAGGGAAGGTATATCCCGATGGACTGTGTAGCAGAGAAGGGGATACTTCCTTGTGTTGGGCATGTAGGTGTTGTTGATGCCATGCCAAATAGATCTTGTGAAGGTGTCCCTAGCTCTATGAATGAGCTACTAACTTATCCATTCTACCTTTCCACTACCTTAGCATCCTGATAAACCCAAATGTAGATTGGCTTAGATGACAACCTAATAAATCCAATGGTATATTGTCTTGGTTGGGTAGCCTGATAAACCCAATCGTACATTGGCTTGGTTGAGCATCCTGATAAACCCAATGATGTGTTGGATTAGCTGTGTCTTTATGTGCATTTGGCCATGTGTGATCCTTAGTTAGACATCCTGATAAACCCAATTGTTAGCTGTCTTGGATGAATACCATGATAAAGCCAACAGTGAGATAGCTTGGATGAGTGTCTTGATAAATCCATCTGTTAGCTGGCTTGGCTGGTCCTCAATGTGAATGTTGGATTGAGTACATGTAGTCTGATAAACTCAACTTTTAGTTGGATTGGATTAGTATCCTGATAAACCCAGTAGTGTATTGGATTGTTTGTTTGCAGCCTGATAAACCCAATTGTGTATTGGCTTGGCTGGACAGTCTGATAAACCCAACTGTAGGTTGGCTTGACTGTGTTTGATATGTTCTAGCTATGTGGGAGCCTTCTATTCCCTAATTCCTTGTGTAAATCATGCCCATCTTGGGGTTGGAAGTTGTGTTCAAATATTGATGAACACAACTGGACTATGGTTGGGTGGAACATTGCAGCGACATAGCTACGGGATAACTTCATCTTCAAGATAAGTATTCTCTATTGTATTGTTTCTGCAATGTATTTTCTTATGGATGCACTGAATATGTTGAATGCTTATTAAATATTTAAGTGATATTTAAGTAGAGTTTACTGTTGTTAAATTCCCCTGCATTTTTTATCTTTATATTCCTTGTACTTTCCACTGCATTTTTCTTATGATCATGGAGGTTGGATAGCTAGACAAAGAGTCAAAATGTGGCTATCTTAATTTAAGATGTGTTTTTCTGCACTTTGAGATCCACCTATGAAAGGAAGAATTCAAAAATCAGAAGGAGAAAAATGGGGAAAAAGACAAGGTGAAGTGTAGATTTCCACACTACGATCCCGTTGTAGAAGGAGGAAGTCAGAAGGAGAAAATCGACAAAACAAAAAAAGGTTAAGGAAAAAATTTGGTTTTTCATGATCCTGAAGTCGGCAATGGAAGGAGGAAAGTGGAAGGCAGAAGGTAGATTGTGGATAAATTATTCCTTCGTATTTAAAGTTTCTGATTCCCAAACTCCACAGCGGAATGCAGAAACATTAGCGGAAATTTGGGGTCTAAAATGAGCCTTATAAGAAAACGCACCAATAATAAATTTTGTGAGTTGGAATTCAAGAACCAATATAATTTCAATAAAATGAGTCAACCATAATGGTTGAATTGACATATTTGTCATAAAAGAAAACTACTTTTTTGTTCATATTTTCGACATATCTCACTGTGTTTTTACTCAAATTTAAAGCGGGAGAGCTCGTTACATGAAGAATTTAATTCTACATACAACGATTACCCACACTACATACTTTTGATGTACCCCTCTACCCCAAAAACAAGAAATACCTAAAAAATGTGCTGATGACATCATCATCATGTTTTTTCAGGTATTTCTTATTTTTGGGGTAGCGATGTCCATCAAAAGTATGCAGTGTGGGTACGCGCTTGATGCGGAATTAAATTCCTCATCCAACGAGCTCTCCCGCTCAGAATTTGAGTAAAAACACAGGGAGATATGTCAAAAATACGAACACAAAAGTAGTTTTTTTCATTCTTCCTCCAGAATTAATAACTATTATTTTATTATTTTCCTTAGGAGGCCCATTTTAGACCTCAAATTTCCTCTAATGATGTAATGCGTAAGGTGGAATGTGGATAATTTACTTCGTCATATTTTAAGTTTTCGATCCTCGAATTCTGGAGTGGAAGGAGGAAAGCGGAATGCGGAAGGTGGAATGTGGATAAATTACTTTGTCATACTTTAAGTTTTTGATTCCCGTAGTCCGTAGTGGAAGGCTGAAAGAATAATTTAGAAGGTGGAATGTGGATAAAATTACTTCATTGTATTTTAAGTTTTGATTCCGAAATTCTGCATCAGAATGCAAAAAATGGAAAGTGGAAAGGTGATAATTCACAATGGCGTTTTGCAGAGTTTTGTCTTTTGCAAGACGCATTGCAGAAGGCAGAAGGTGGAAGGTGAAAAATTGAGGTTTAGTGTGGAAATGAATTTTCTGGATACATAATGGATTTGTGAGTTGCGAAAATAATGTTACAGTGGTGTTTATTCTTAAGCATGAATTTTAAAGGATAAACATGACCCATGACTGTGTTGAAAGAGAAAGAAATAATAATTTTTAAATTATTATGCATATCAGTCAGGTGTATGCACACTTGGGTACATGGACATCATGGCATTATACCAAGTAGTGAATTCATGTTCCTCCCTCATATGGGGACGTTACAGTTTGGTATCAGAGCAAGTAGTGAATTCATGCTCATCCCTTATATGCTAATGAATAGGGGAGGGGACTTGACAATCCACACTTATTAAGTCAACAATTATCCTATTCTCAAACAAGGAGTATGGTGGCACAATGCATTGCTTACCACTTTGATGCCCAGCGATTTGTTGGAGAAGGATGAGATTTTCCTGCGGGGAGTTGAGGGATTTTTACTTTCCATTGGGTGTTTAGTGATATTAGGATAGATTTAATTTGATCCTTGTGTTGAAATAGTATTTGTGTTAAATACCACTCCTCATGGGAATTTGGGTCGTTTAATGATATGGACGAATTTTTTTTTAAGAGGTGGCAATCATGTTATTTTCAATGCCTCATTAACAACCGTTCGACCACCATGGAGAACTGTTACCAGATATGTCTGCACACAGTTCGAGGAATGTAGGATAGAAAAATATTGCTGAAGAAAAGATACCATGTGAGAGATTTGTTGAAGGGACGCTTGGAGATTTGATGCACAATTTTGCACAATCAAAGAAGTCAGTGTGAAAGCCGAAAGGAATAATCTACTAGATCTTCCTGCCATATTCCCCAAATGCATTTCTTTTGGATGGCATTCACTTTTCAATTTAATATTCATTAGAATTGCGGATGGGTCTTATTGGATCGGGATAAGAAAAATTAAAACAAAACTATGCCATGCATACGTAGCTGCAATTATTTTCGTCTCAGCATACCTGTTCATTTCTTAATAGAATCATAGCAACATTTTCTTTTTCGTTGTTTCAAGCTTCATATCTGGTACTTTGAATTTAGTTTGTGTGGCCAAGCTGATCTACTCAGTTTTATTTTCTTGATATAAAATTCACTCCCAATTGTTTTTATAAATATACCGGGCCAAGATTGCGGTTGTACACATTTACAAGATTGGATTTCTTGAATACGGAGAAAACAAAAGAATGAGTTTTGAAAAGGAAGTTTGTTAGATAAAAATTCAGGATGATAAATAGACATTCAAAGCTATTCATGATTTCCCTTTGGCTACCATAGATTGACAATGTTACCATACTTAGAAATGGAAACTCTCCATGTCACAACTACTCCTCAACCATTGCAGGCACACATTTATGATTTAATAGATAATCCATGAGAAATGGATGTGGTTACATTTTTTAGTGATCATGAGTTGTCGCAATCATCATAAGGTCACTACGAGTCATCTAGATCTTAAAATATTGAAATGAGGAATTATTTTCTTAGCCAGTGGTTAAGTTTAAGCTATATTTTACGTATTGACCTTCCCCTTCCCAACTATTATAGCTCGTTCTAATCATCATGCGAGGTCCTTGAGATTCCAATTCCATGAAATCACCTACAAAAATGAAAACTCCAACATTATAGCCCTCGACAGTTAAGAAATAGGATACTTGTTTCTTAGTCGTTCGATCACCTGACACTAGTTTTTAAAATGGAATTGGCATTGAACGATTAACTCATTGCGTGTCTATCCTCTTCCAAGTATCTTTGAAAAACATTGGAAAATTTGATGGGGTGTAAGATCGAAATTTTTGGGATAGGACACATTTTGAATTGAGCATCTCCTTGCAGCTTATAATGCATGTTGAGAGCTAGTTCATTTCAATAAATTCAATATTCCCATGCTATAAAGTGGATAGTAAGAAGGATCACAATGATAGGCATATTTTAGGCATTCTGAATAATAATTAGGCAGTTGAGATGCTAGTTCCTCCCATTCAACTACCTTACCCATCGGTTGGAATGTCGTAACTAGTTCTGATTGATTTTACAGATAGAGTGTGTATGGATGTATCTGCAAATTTAAGTTGGAGTTTCTTTAAAGTTGCAGATGCTTCAATAGATCTCAATATTCTATAACAATTATACTAAGATGGCTATGATTTAATACTATTTCCCACCATCACTTTTCACTTTATATTTCCAGCTGTAAAATTTATTGTTTTCCAACGGTTCGGTTTTGTTCACCACCAACAGTTTTATTGCCCATCAACTCAAACACAAAACATAGAGAAAATGATAATTCTATACAGTTTTAATGTTTTTTCGTTTTACATGAAAGGATTTGATGAAGTTGAGACAAGTAGTGTTGTTAGAAGTTGTGAGGATGTGATGGAATGCATATCTAATAGGAAGCATTATAAGCTAGGTAATAAGAATATTATATGATTGTTTTCTTTATACAATATCATGTTTACACATTGAATCTTAACACACGCACTAGTTTCTTTGACAAGATGAAATCATGCATTTCTAGACAGCCAGGGCCTCCATTTGATCAATGTTGTAGATCTATGAATTGTAAAAAATATTGACGCTTAATTTGTCAATACATTTTATGATCTCGCAACAGGATTCTGAGATGATTTACTGCAGTTTTTCCACCACCTACTTTTTCGGTCTTGTATTTTCTCGGCAATAAGGGCTTTGCTATACCATGTAAAGGAATCATGCGGACCAAGAATGCTCTCGACATCATGTTTTGAATACTCTACTCTTGAGATGGTTTTATTTGCATTATAATGGGTTTTGTTTACAATTTTATTTTTGTAGATTTGCATAATTTGTATTATTTTTTTTAGAAACTCTTAGGAAAGAAGTCTGCTGATAACATGCACAATGATATTCTATCTAAGACTCAAACAAGAATTTGCTAGACCTTCATCTACATACATTGATGTTTTCATTTCAATTTTCTCATGGGTACATCTGATGAACTTATCGTCACAACAATATCTTTCAGATGGGGAAATTGATAATCATGCTTCGGTCGATAGCTAGCAATTTCATTTGGATTCTTCCTTTTTGTTTTGAGAATAATAGAACACTTTATTTTAGTTGTTTTGTTTTGTTTTAAAAAGAAATAGAAAAACAATAAAAATCATAAAATAATCAAATAATAAAAATTGAAAATGCACATTTTAATCATACCTGGAAACAATAATCAACACATGCTTTTACGATTAACATTGAAGTGTTTTTCTTAAAGTCATTTTGACAACAATCGCAGACGAAACTAGCATAGGAAACAGGTAAAATTGCATTTTATCTTCTTTCTATATAGCGCGCATTTGTACTTATTCTTTCCCTTTTATGTTTTACAATGATCTGACAAGTTCAATTACGGGATTTGTACTAAGATTTTTTAGGTTCAGAGACGATCACATTTTGCTGCTGAAGTGAGTTTTCAAGAATCACAATTTTTTTTGAGAAACATGCTTTGGTAGACAGCTTGAAAAAGCTGTTACTCATCATAAAAATTATGTTGTTTGCTATTACATAGAAACCATTCATAAACCCATTTTCAGCATGAATGTTTTTCGCATTTTTCCTTCGAACGCACATTTACCATCCATGTATTGAATTCCACTTTCCACTTCCTTATAAGTCATGAATTGACACATGCCTATATTTTCCGATTCATGTACATTTTTTTCTTCTTTTTACATTTCATCTTTCCTTCTGAATAAAACTTGTCACCTCCCTTTCCATGATTACATTACTATGATTTCCTTGACATAAACCCTATTGCTACTCAGATCTTTCTTATAGTCCTACCACTATGTTTGTAAAAACTTGCGTTGACTAATGTGAGATTCCTTAAGGCCCACCTTTCAACAAGTCTTGTCCATCGACCTCAAAACCTTATTTAGGATATAGACTAGAGTCCATTTTGAGTACCTAGAGGCTTGCATGCGTTAATGGAAATCTAGGATTGCTGACAATCATGGGAATACATCAATGTCCCTTGATCGTCAGATCTTGCAAGTGGCTCGACATCACCACATCCATTCGTACTTTTCAAGATGTAGTCGGGTAACTTGTCACTAATTGACATCAATGGTGAGTTTCCTCGTATTGGTTAATAATATTAATCATTGGCTGGTAATCCAATGATTTCTCTTCATGCTTGACAATGACACATCCATTAGCATGATTAGAATTGTACCACCGGGTTTGTAGAGGGTGAAGACTATACACTTTTTCTTGACTCCCTCAACATTTACAACAACATGACTTCAGCGATATGAGAGTACTACAGTTCCTCTTTCATACACCCTCTTTTCCATGATTCAATAGCAGTGGTTCAGATCCCTCCACTTCACATTCTCTGATTCAGCAGTTATAGTAGTTGCAGTTACAATAGTTGTAGTTACAGCAGTTGCAACTACAGAAGCAGTCAACTTCCACATGATTTTACAGTAGTAACATCTTCCATGCTCCTTCAGTTGCATCGGCCATATTCTTATTGCATAGTTCATCACCATTTTGGGTAAGCGAGGGTATGTTACTTTCTAAACTTTAATCATTTAATTCCTTAACTGCTAGAAAAGAATAATTTGGAAAATTACCTCACCATGCTCCATTTCCTTTTCACTTCCATGACCTACACTAAGTTGCATGAGGACATGCAACCAATTCAATTAGGGAGGGGGAACTATATTCACTACATATTCACTACCATCATTCCATTTTTCATCTCATTTACCATTCATCAACATTTATTTTCCAACAACATTTTGTCGCACTTTGCTTCATAAGCATTGATATACATATTGGTATGATTCATAAACATAAGGAAAAGGATTTTCTTATGCACAGTGATGATTTTTATGCACATTGATATCTTATCATTTCCAGTGAGTGTATGGTTAAATAATTATTGTAGCTAGAAAATAGATAATTAAATTAATGTTGTTAACACAAGAACCAACATTATTTGTATTCATGGTTGTCACACAAGAACTAACCATAAGAAAATATCAGTCGTTACTCATGTATCTCACACCTTGGAAACATTCATTGTTAAAAACATATTATCAATCAAAGCCATAGTTTAGATGCCAAAATTTGTCAATAAGATCCATGCAAGAATGTACATGAGAACATGCAACAATTTTAGTTGGGGAGGATCAGTGGGACTCAGAAATGTCATATTTTCTTCCACTTTTCCTTTCACCATTCCTCACATTTCATCGTCCCATTAACCTTTCATTATACCATTTCCTTACATATATTTGGGTTTCACCTTATTATTTTCCACTTTGTTCATTTTAGTATTATAATTGAATTTATGATTAAATGTTAGAAATTAACATGTTTTTCATATATCTCAGAAATATGTAAGCTTTGTAATGTGTAATAATTAATACAAAAAGAATTCTCGAATATCTCCTCCACCATTTCAATGATATAGTTATTCAAATCATATTCCAAGGAGAAGATCGTGGATATTTGGTGGGCATATCTTATCCAGGATTTGTGAGAGACGTGTGGAGGATTTGAAGGGATTCTATCTTGTAATAATGGGAGAGTAGTTGAGAGTAGTTGAGAGAATAATGGATATGTAATTATGAGATGGTTATCTTATCTTCAAGGCTCTCATGTATAAAGGAGAGTGTCCTCTCTCCATTCGAGAGTAGTTTTTTATTAGTCTTGATTAGTCTTAGATTGTAGAAGTTGGTCTTGACTTTGTAATTTGGAGAAGGGGATTCTTAGCTTTGATACTTAGTTTGATTCATGATTTCTCATTTGATTCTTGTAATTTAATTTCAGATAGATTTATTGTGTGAACTCACATATGTTGTATTGATTTTCCTTCATGCAAATTTTCATTCCTAAATTAGTTTGATTTCAGCAATTTCAATTCGAAAATATGTTTCATCTTCTTAGATTAGTTCCACTTCGGTCCTGCATATATAGTGCATGTGCTTCGTAATCCTATGAACCTTGGATTGGCAAATTAAATGGTTGGGAAAGTACTACAATGCAGTTAAAATGACATTAATTTCACCCAACACTATTTGTATCCAAAATTGTTGCCTAGCACTAGAAGCGTTGTTGTAGGATGCAAACTCAAAACCCAAGGGAACATCGGTGATAGGGAAACATTGATTTAACCCAGGACATTCACATGATAGAAATGGTCAACCAAAAATAAGATTAACATATAATGAAAACCCTAGCTCCTGGAAACCACAAATAAAATCACCACTAATACATTAAGAAAGGGATAAAATGGATAATCTTACCAAGATTGCAAATCTAAATGTTGGAATTGGTAGAAACGACAAGAATCGGTATTGTGGAACAACTTTAACCAACTATTGAAGCATTAATCCATCAGACTCCGTATGTGTCCAAAAATATATGTGATTCCAATTGTTTTTGAATCCTTGCAAGTTTCGAGTCGCGCATCTAGGAGAGGGAAAACTGAGAGCCCCATAGATTTATAAATCCCAATATCCACAAAGAAGAAAAAACAATATTAGGATTATGGATAGAAAACCCCACCGACTGTAATATCCACTCAAATTCAAATGGATTTGAACTCTGGATTTCCCTCCAGAGATCCAATTCCTTATGAGTTACATATCCCAAAGTATCCCTTTTCCATGCTACATCAACATGCCATAACAAAGTATTCACTCACGCTTTAGCCAGTTCCAACAATTCATTCAGCGATTGGAATGATTAATTAATTCACAAATTGAAGTTGTGCGGCCTTTCATATAGGTCTTCAAAGTTATTTCTTGCAAATAAAATATCGATGGAACAATACCGGAGCCTTCCAAGTTCAACCTACACAACGATGGAGCCTTCCATGTTCTGCCTGCGATTGCGAATCCTACCGAGTTGGTGGCCAATATGCTTGCATTTGCAATTTTGCACCATGAAGAATTGTGGTTGTGGGATTCCAATGGTCTATTCATTGGAGACTGGATTATGAGCCTAAAGATTTGGAAGTGTGTGGCATGATGATGCCACTTCCATCGATGGCTTGACCCAGAGCCATATATATCTTCATCTTATTCTCATCGATGGTGATAAATTATGATTAATACCTCACACAATTATGCATTCAATGGAATTAACCAATGGAATTTAAGAATTCACGTGGATGGTGTCAGGTGGACACTGCTGAATGGTGAGTCACGACTTGTGAGTTTCTCGACTGTGCAGTGACAAGTGTGAATGGAGCTTGGAATTGGACATGTCATCATGGAGTCTATCTTATGGAGTTCCTAACATGCTATCGATTGATTCATATGAGGCGCACCGAATTCTTCCCTAGCCTCGACTCCCCACTTCCTAGTTCCCACTTTCCAAGATGGATGAGTGGATCGGGCTCCTACCTTCACACTCTGGGCTCGACAGGCTCCTACCTCTGGACTTGGATATTGTAACCCTAGTCTTATAACTAATATAATGACATTTTGATAATAAAAAAATAACTGTTAAAACCACATTTTACAAAAATATTCAATCGTCTAACAAAATGACTTTAGCCAATTTTTACCTGTATTTGACAAGAAAATTCCTGTCAAATTCCAACTCTACTCCCACCTCTTTTTTAATTGCAAGAAGAACATAAGACCGTGGAGAGATGGAGCTTATTTTCTTCATCTTCTTCTTGATGATGAATATTACCATTAAAATTCCATACGCTAAGGATCGCAAAAAAGCCAACACTCAATCCCCCCACAATGGCCAACACCACTCCCCCATTGTAGGACATGGCCACCAGCATAAGGAGATAACCCAACAATTTGTTTTTTACAAATAGCATAGTATAGATGGTTTACATAGCGTAAAGTTTGGTATTCCACTTTTTGGGAAGTAGAATCTTTGATCTTTCTAGTTGTTGAGGTGATCCCATTGAAATACATGAGTTCTCCTAGACGTAATTACTCTTATTGTAGCTAATCCTTACCAGTGTTCTTATACTCACAACATATTGATAAAAAACACTAGCCATAAAGAACACTAAGAGAGAATCCCAATACTGCATCACTGTATGGGTCCTCCATCCGTCGAATAGAATGATAACCTCCTTCCCCCATTAAAATGTCATGGGAAACATCCTCTTGTTTTTATCCTAATATTGTTGATTCTTATGGATTATTTCTTCATGTTTGCATATCACCAGAGAGATTTAATGAAATTGTCTGTTGCAACATAATTGGTTTTTCTTCATGCATTTCTTTCAACCTTTACGGACATATAAGTACCTCACTAATTGGGCTCATGAATGCATGAGGAGGGGCAGTACAACTATGTAAGAGGGTTGACTACAACTTAGTTGCATGTAAATCCTTCTTCTTGTTTCGTCATTGGTGATAGTTAGAGTTAGGTTTAACTTCATGTACATGTTTCTATAGAACAATTTGGCTGCATGTAAATCTTTCTGTTGTTTTGTGTCTCTTATGATTAGTTAAAGTAATTAATTTTCTTTCGGTTTACAGATTACCACGGCGAGTCAATCTAATTGGATTTTCTTCATTGATTGCTTTACAAACATGTAAATACCTTATTAATTGTACTCATGACATAGTGTAATAAGGTAGACTTCAACTGATATGCATGTAGATTTTTCTTCTTGTTTCATTACTAGTGTTAGTTAGGGTTAGTTAAATGAATTAGTTTCCTTTTTGCAATTGTTACACACTACTGTAAACGTAATATCGGGAGTACAACTCAACTGCATATAAATTAGGGTTAGTTAAAGTAATTAGTTTTTCTATTAGTAATTGTTACACAAGAGTTTTGTAAGCGTAACATCATCAACATGTTAAGAAAAAGTATAGCAAGAAGCCACGCAGCCAAATCTAATCCCATATCCTTCTCAGGATTGGATACATTCCATCTTGACAGTTCAATGAATCCAAGTTGAATGTTGGTGTTTGTTTGTTCCTTTAGTGCAAAGGTATTCTCATTGACTCCACTCTAGAATCAAAACCTTTAATCAAAATTCACTCCCATTCTCAGCATGCAAGTACCCTGCATTCTATGGCTCTAAAAGTGGTCCATCTTGGAAATTAAAGTGGTCCATTCTTTGGTAGAACTGTAATATCCCAAATACTAATATTCTACTATGGTACTATTCTAGGGATTTCTTGTATAATCAAGTCTTGCAAAAATACTGAATTTAAAGGTGCAAGAAAGGTGTTGTGCTAATGGCCCTAAACTATAGCTGAACCAGGGAAAAGATTTACAGGAAGAAGGTAAACACTTAACACTGATAAAATGATGTGAGTCCTCCAAAAAAATGATGCATGCACAATAGCTAAATGTTGGTGCTCCTCCTCTGAGATTGATGCCCAATTGCACACATGTGTCCTCCTCAGGAAGAAGGTGACGTGTTTTATGAAGGGATGGTCAGATGCTGCTGAAAATTTGTAGGAAAGTTGGTATTCACCTTAGTAGAGAGTTATAATGCCACATGCAGAGATTTGGCCTCCTCTAAGTTCCCTAGAGAATTATTTTGCCTCCTTGGTGCTCATGCCCATTTCCTCACTAATATGTTGATAACTGCTCCAGATAAAAAAAGTAGAAACTGATAATCACTATATGTCATCGAATGATCCTATAGATAAAGAAGAAGCTGACATGCGGAGGAAATACTAGGTTTTGGGGTCCCAACGAATCCTTCTGGGATTCCCAACTATTTCCTAGCTGCAAAACATGAACCTGTAAATAATCCTTCCGAGTATGTTGGATCACAAAACACGGATTTATAAGGTGAATTTCGTTGATAAACTTGGATTGTCTATCCTGAAAGAGGCTAGGGAAGATAGTTGCACTGTCAAACCCTCATTAGCTGAAGACGTTGTCTTCAACCCCAACTACTATTGTTGCATGTTGTGATGCTACTCAAAAACTCCAAATCAATAATAATAATCATATATGTCTCCTTTAGTCCAATAACCCTTCTTAAATAAATTAGCATGCGCTTTTAGGGTTTACGCTCCACTTTTGCATGCATTCAATTCAAATTTTATGTGACTTAATCCATTAGAGGAAATTTCAACTCAAAATGGGCCTCCTAAGGAAAATTAATAAAATAATAGTTAAAATAATAAAATAATATTTATTAATTTTAGAGGAAGAAAACAAAAAGACTACTTTTTTGTTTGTATTTTAGACATATCTCCCTGTGTTTTTACTCACATTTAAATCAGGAGATCTTGTTGGATGCGTAATTAAATTCTGTATCCAATGAGTACCCACTTGACATAGTTTTGTCGGACCCCTCTACCACAAAAAAGAATTACCTGAAAAAACATGATGATGACATCATCATCACGTTTTTTTAGGTATTTCTTGTTTTTTTGGTACCACGGTCCACCAAAAGTATGCCGAGTTACCCAACAAACTCTCCTAATTGAAATTTGAGTAAAAACACAAGGAAATATGTCGAAAATACGAACAAAAAAAGCAGTTTTTTTATGATACCTATCCCAAAATTTATATTAAAAATGTGTTTAAGACCTATACGATATTTAAAATTTAAATAAATTTCATTCGCTAACACATGATGACATGGAATTTTAATTAGAGTTAAAAGGCCCATTTTGAGTTGAAATTTCCTCTAATGCTAAAGAAATAAGGCTTCTTTTATCAAACTGATGATTTTAATATTGAATGAGTGTCCTGATCTGATATAGGTATCAAATGTCCCAGTCAATTCCCTTTTATACAGTACCATCTTGAACCTATTTGAATGAAGTAAGTTAGAGGGTGTTTTTGTGCTTAATTAGAAGAGGACATTACAGTCCCCCCCATTTGAAATTTCTTGTCGTCAAGCAACTGCAAACTAGGATGATGCAATACTTTCTCTCCCTCCCATGTGGAATCATTCATAGGTAATTATTTCCATTTTACCAAGTACTCTCGAATCACCCTGTTTCAGAGTTTCCTTTCTTGCATCTGTAGGATTAGGTTTGGAATTAGTACTAAAATCCGTTCATCGTCTAAGTGAGGAAACTTGGTGGATGGAGCAATGTGTTGTCCTACTATTTTCTTGAGATTGGATACATGAAATACATTGTGAATTTCTCTTTCCTCGGGAAGTTCTAGTTCATAAGACACCTATCCAACCTTCCCGAATACCTTATAAGTACCATAGAAGTGAGGTTTTATATTTTCCACTCCTTTTTTCTTGAGGGAATATTCTTGTAAGTTTGTAGCCGTAAATATACTAGATCTCCTACCTCAAAACTCCTCTCAATCCTTTGTCTGTCTACATATAGATTCTAATGAATCTGAGCTACCTATAGATTCTCCTTCATGACCTTGAGAATATCTTAACTTTCCTGTACCAAATATTTGTCCTTTGGTTCCATGATGTCTCCAAAATCCAAGTCTGCAAAATTCAGTGTCTCGTAAACATATAGAGCCTTGAAAGGTGTCATTTTAATAGATAGGTTGTGGGTAGTATTGTAGCAGTACTCTCCTAGGTCTCGCCATTTAATCCATGTACTATGTTTCCATGCTACATAGTTTCTTAGATACCCCTCAATCCACTTGTTGACAATCGATATATTCCAATCACTGGTGCTTAGAGCAAGTTCTATCCCTACCAATCTGAATAGCTCCTACCAAAGATCATTGGTGAATTTACTATCGTGGTCACTGACAATGGTTTTGGGTATCCCATGGAGTCTGAAAAAATCTCTGAAAAATAAATCATCTACCTGTGATGCTGAGTAGTCGGAAGATATAGCAAAGAAGTGAGAAAATTTGGTCAACTGATCTACTACCACATACTAAGCAGTATCGTCCCTGTACCTTGGGTAACCCTGTAATGAATTCCATCAAGATGATTTCCCATTTCTTCTTTGGTGTCGGTAAAGGATGAAGTAACCCTTCCGAATGAGTATGTTCGATTTTATTCTACTCGCAAATACTGCATTCCCAAACGTGTTGTATTACATCCTCCTTGAGGCCTTTCCATGAGAACCTTTCTATGATCTGTCTGTAATTCTTCAATAACCTTTGATGTCCTAATAAAGGTGAGTCATGCGATGCCTATATGATCTTCCTCTTTAAATAATATTCTGGGATGAGCTATATCCTACCTTTTTAATAGATGATGTCATCAATGATCCTGTACCTGTACTTGTTTGATGATGTCGACACCTAAAGGTTGTATTTTCATAATCCAAACTTGGTATGAGTTTGTGTAACACCTCGATTTTGACCCCGTTTGCATTAAAATGTATATGATGTATATATTGTATTTAATCGTGGTATGGAGCTAAAGGAAAAAGCCCCACCATCAATTTGGTTTTTTTATGTTTTGGTGATTGAAATCGTTGCTGATGGTATATCATGATATACGGCACATTATAATTTTGGCATCATGTAAATATGCATTTTAATTAAAATAAACCCCAAACAGCTATGTCAATGCAACCATAATGAAAAGGGCATGATTTTTCCTAATGATAAGGAGGCGGAATTATTAAACCTTGAGCCAATGGAGAAAATCCAAGTGTGAGTTGTTAAACCCATTTAGTTGTCACCCACCCTTTTGATTTACTTAGCTTTCCTTGTCTCAATCAGTCAACTACCAAATTAAAAACCTCTGATGTTAGTTGGGCAGTTATTGCTGGGTAGTGGTGTGTGGAAGGACTGTCAGTCCTTGCCCATACGCACACTCCACTAGCAGACTCTTTCACCCTCATGTGGGCATTCTTCCATTCTGGCCTATTCTCACACAAAGACGGGGTTCTTCTTCTCATGCACAGGTCTTGGCATTTTACTCACGTAGAGAGCTGGGAGAGCGGCCTCACATGCACGATTTTGCTATGTGTGTGACTTTTATAGTTGGGGATTTTGTTGTGTGTATTTCTCTTCGTTGTGGGTTTGACCATGTGAATTCACCTCCACGTGGGTTGTTTTTCCTTCCTCATGCAGCTGAAAAATCGATTGCCATTGGTTTCCCCATGATTTTGGTTTGCTGTGGGTTCATTTACGTTTTTGGGTTGTTGTGGGTTCTTATTAAGTCGTTTTGGCCATGATAGGTCCAAGAACGGCTCAGGAATCGAATTTCCGAGTCAGAGCTACGTATTACCGAAATTGTCACCTCGGTTGTTCTGTGGTGTTTGATTTTCTTCCCCAGAGCTGTGAATCGCTTGTTTGTTGTGTGTATGCAGTGGTTGGTATTTGGACTATGTTGGAGTGGAAATGAAGGCTTTGTATGCTTGATAAACCTAGTGTGTTTGGGAGCCACATAGACGGAGTTAGAGGGATGGCTTTCTTCTCCATAACCCCTAAATAGAAGTGGAAGGGAAGTCAGGGCCTCAGGGACTCTGTAGCAGAGAAGGGACTGATTCCTTGTGTTGGGTGTGTGTGGGTGTCCTAGAAGTCGGGCTAGTTCTAGTGTAGGTGCCCTTTTCTCTTCAGTGAGGCCACCAGCTTAGCATTCAGCTTTTTCGAGCTCCCTGATGGCTTGATAAACCCAGCTATGTTGGTTTGGCTGATTTGTGCATCTTTGGCTATGTGTGAGCCTACTTAGTTCCTTATTCCTTGGGGAATCATGCCCATCTTCGGGGTGGCAGTGTTGCTGAGAGACTAAGGAGCACACTGGCCTATGGTTGGGTGGAACGTTGCGGTGACGTAACTGGTTGTGGGACGAATTCTTCATAAGATAAGTATTCTTGACTATCTCATCTCTGCAAATTGTATTTTGTTGTTTAATGAAAATGATGAACATGCTAAATGCTTGAATGTATGGTTTTGCTTCCGCTGTATGGTAACAATGTATGCATGTTTTACTTCAAAGCATTTCAGTTTTTTATGTGTGTATGTTCATGGGGCTAGTTTCCCGGATAGATAATGGTATGGTAGCGTCCTCTTCGCTAGTCAAAGGGTCTAGGACATTACAGTTTGTAGTTTATACGTTTCAACCCATTTTGTCTGTAAGGCGTTTACTAAAGTCGATCTCCACATAATATGGGCATATGTAAATTATCCTTGTGAGGTCCTTTGAGTATCATACTTTACTAATTTTCCTAGTGTATTGCTAATATATTTAACACTGTATGGGGCCTAAAGGGAAGAGACATATTTAGGATTTGCAACGAGACCGACATTTTGGATACCACCATAGTAGTTGAATCAAACTATAGAAATCATGGAGTAATGAAGGACCAAGTCATATTCTCCAAAACCTAAGCCTCTCATAATTTTTTTTCTTGTAATAATCTTAGGAATGGAACGATACTACAAATAAGCCTTTAGAGAACAAGATGATCTCACAATTATTGGTGTAGTTATCATATATCCATTGGTTTAGATATTCTTATCATGGATAGAAACCATCAAATCTAGAAATCTCTTTCAATAACACAAATGAAATTATACGAGGTGCTTAAGATATAGCTTTAAAGGTCAAAAATTAAAAGTTAAATGATATTTTTTTAACACTTAAATTTAGAATAACTAAGTGATGTGTGTAAAAATATTTGTCTTAATATTGGGTTATTAATTGAATTACTGACCCATGCTCTAGACTTTTAACTCTTCCACAAAACTTTTTCTCAAAGCATAAGCATTAGAAGTAGGTGGGTGGATTTATTTCAATTAAAATTCATATATTTCCGAAGGTTTTTTTATTTCACACTGTAAAAGGTATATTCATCTAGTATAGTGTACTCTAAAGACTTTTCTCATTTTGTAGTCTAAAAACTTCTTTGTAATAGAATTACATTTTTTCCCAAACTGATTACAAGAAAATATTTGTGCGTGAACAGTGAGTGAGCACCCATGTTGTCGCTGCAAACTGATAACAGTCAGTGAGCACCCAAACTGATAGTCGCTGCAAACTGATAGATCGACCGCAAACTGATAGTCGGTGCTCGCACTAGATCGAACAGTTAGAGGAGAGAGGATAGAGGATGCCAGAGCGCGAGTGTTAATGAGGAGCCAAAGTGTTAGGATTGTGGCAGAGCCTGAGTGTGAAGGCCCGCCAGTTAAATTAATCTACCTAGGCTCCAGCCCGTGAGAACAGAAGAGCCTGCGTCTCCGCTTCTATAGGTCATGTCCTGTATTATATATGATATAATATGCAAACCCTATAAATTATAGTAATGAGCTGGTAGATCAAGAAGGATCAAACCTGAACATGTCTGGAAGTGACAAGGAGTAATGGAAGTGACAAGGAGTAATGAGGTACACCTGATAATAGATAGCAATAAATAAAAACTATAATTTCAATTTGAAAGAAAGGCGTCAAACAGAAAGACAAACCAGCTACAAGAAGATACTAATGCCCGTAGATTGATAAATACATCAATTGCGTAAAGAAAATGGCCGAATGGTGTGCAATGTTCCTGTTAGTACATTTTCTACGTTTATACCGAACTTATTTTTCTTGGAGTTTCCTGTAGTCCGGCAAAGTAGCTGATATACCAGCATGAATATTGTTCAATTAGGTAGGCTGGAGTCCAAAAACGATGACTACCATTGGGTACTGTTCAGTACTAATTTGCATATAAACAATAACTACTTTGATTACCATTGGGTACATATAAACAATATGTTAACGCAGAAGAGTCAGTGATAGCTGTTAAAACTTGGAATGCTCATACTACCTTCGGAACTCGATCTCTATCAGAGTTGCAAGATCGCAATCAATTCATTTGCGAATATAATGTATATATTAATAAAGCAAATTCAAACATTACTTGATCACAATTGAAGAGCTTGAGCTTCTGATCAAGGAACTTTGATGTATAATAACTTTACACAATGTTTGTAATTCAAGAAATAATAACCCTCCGCGCCCAACATATGAAGATCCAATGAATGGTTTAAGTGCAAGAAGAACATGGATCTGCCGAGAGACGGAGCTGATTTTCTTCATCGGCCTCTTCCTCCTCCTGATCAGGCCGATGAATATTAGCAACGCTAAGGAAAGAGAAAAATCCAACACTCAATCCCGCCACGATGGCCAACACCACTCCCCCGTTGTAGGACATGGCCACCAGCATAAGGAGATAACCCAGCAATGCGTTTACCGCAAATAGCAGAGTTTCCACGGTTTTGATCATGGCGTAACCTCCTCTGGTCTTGATCCACTTCTCTGGCAGCAGCAGATTCAGCATCGATCTTGCGCATGCTCGTTGTTGAGGTACTGATCCCATTGAAATATATGAATTATTACTGTTATTGTAGGTCATCCTTACCAGTGTTCTTATGCTAACAACATATTGATAAAAAACACTGGCCAGAAACAACACAAAGAGAGAAGCCCAATACTGCATAACCGTATGCGTCCTCCATCCATCGAACAGAATGATCACCTCCTTGCCCCAGTAAAATGTCATGTGCTGCATCCCCATCATCATGGGCATCACCATCATCATTCTTATGGATTATTTCTTCCTGTTTGCAGATCACAGATCACCAGAGAGAGAGTCAATCAAAATCAAAATCAAATTGCTTGCTCCAACATAATTGGATTTTCTTCATTGATACGGACATATAAATAACTCACTCACTCGACTCATGAGGGGTAGTACAACAGTGTACGAGGGCGGACAACAACTTAGCTGCATGCATGTAAATCTTTTTTCAAGTGCATGTAAATCAGACTAAGAGATGGACTGTTTGTAGATTGCATGGATTGCATGCGGTGGTGTTAGTTTTAAGTGCATGTAAATCTTTTTTCAAGTGCATGTAAATCACACTAAGAGATGGACTGTTTGTAGATTGCATGGATTGCATGCAGTGGTGTTAGTTTTAAGTGCATGTAAATCAGACTGTTTGTATACTGCAGCTTGCAGCTTGTACTAGATCAAACAATGCTCCCAAAGAGACTCAAATTAAATAGACTCTGAGGGGTGTTAAGAAATCATTTTTTAATGTCTCAAATTGTGGCTTTAATATTTTTGGTCCTACAAAGTCAATGAAAGTGCAGCATACTTCAATTTTCAGGCTTGCATTTATTTCTAACAAGGAAATTTTTAGTTTCTGAGATAATGAAAGCTATTGATCTGAACAAAGAATAAGTATAAGAAAGTTCTTCATGTCAAATTAATATTTTAATAAAACAAAAACAAAGAAGAAGACTTGCAATCACTTAGCCTAAGAAAGTTCTTCATGTCCAACTAATATTTTAATCAAACAAAAACATTAAGGTTATTCTAAGCCCATAAACCACCAATAGATTCCATGGATGCTTGTTTTAGTTCACTTTTAATTATGTGTTGCGACTTGCTTGAGATTTATTTTGATCCTAATAATTAGAGTTATTTTATTTTCAAATAACTATAGTTTTTTTATCTTCAAATAATTCGAGTTATTGTTGTACAAAATAACTATTTGGTTATGTATATGTGCATGTATGTTTATGTATAATATGCATATAGAACTATATAAGTGTATACTTCCATGAATGTATGGATCATATTTTAAAATATATATGAAAATAAAAGGATAAGAATGGGGAGATGAAAAAATGGATACATATTTTTTCTTATGCAAACCAAATCACCAAATCTATCTATCTTTTTTCACCATCCACCAATGGCATCCTTCCTCGGTATTCCAAGGTATGCAAACTTGCTCTAAAGACCTCTTCACCTCTTCTTTCACTGCAACTTTCACCTTTGCTATAACCAAGAATGCATACTTCATCTTTGATACAACATTTTCTAACACTTCATCATCAAAGTATGACAACAAAGGAATTGATAAATTCCATTGGAACCTTTCACTAATACCTACTCCACTATTGTGCTTGGCTACAAATTCAAAATTTTTTAGAGTCATACAATCCCAAACTTATTCTCCATCCCTTCCTCCATTTTAGGAACCCATGTATTGAATATCGAAACTTCTTGCACGTTAACTACAAACTCTTTTTTTTTTGTACACAAGTGTTGCTACACTTTCGTCCACTTCATCACCATTTCCTTCTTGTTGATGTATTTGTAACTTCGGAATGTATTCACTTGTATATCTTATATTGTATTTCATTGTACCCCAATGTTTCTATCAGGAGAATCATTAATATAATAAAGTCATGTAAAGTCATAGATGTTAACCCTCCGTTGTAAGTTGGGGCAATAGTCCCCACAGTTGAGGGGTACTAGGGTTATTAGACTCTCCTAGTGAAGTCGGCCCTCGTAAGTAATTGTCAAGTGAAAAACTAGTATAAATAGAGAGTGGGTTTCTTTATTTGAAACACACACTCACTCAACTATAGTGCATGAGTGAGAGAAGAGGAGCTCACACAAGTGAGAGAGAGAATAGCCGTCGGAGATCATCTTTGTGTTTTTAGGGTTTTACTTTTGGCATTGGTGCTCATTCTATTTGTGAGGAAGTTGTGGGTTTTTCTCCTTTATGGTTTCCCTGAGGAAAACTCTTTGTGTCTCTTTTCTTTTGTGTTTATTGTTGTGCATGTTATTCTCTGAGATAAGATCCTAGATCATATTGATTAAATGATAAAAATATCACATGGTAGGAGAGTTAACATGAGAAAAATACATTGTGTAGCTACATAAGCTAGAGATTCTTAATTTTTGGGTATCTCTCCACAGATCATCAGCAAAGGAGGCTAGGCTAACTCTCCATTGAAGGGCGCATCTTTCTGTCAAAGCAGAATTTGATGTCTTTTTTTCACAGAGACGGAGCTGATTTTCTTCATCGTCCTCTATCCATCGAATAGAATGATCACCTCCTTGCCCCAATAAAATGTCATGTGCTGCATCGCCATCATCATGGGTATCACCATCATCATTCTTATGGATTATTTCTTCTTGTTTGCAGATCACAAATCACAAGAGAGAATCAATCGAAATCAAAATCAAATTGCTTGCAGCAGCATAATTGGATTTTATTCATTGATACAGACATATAAATAACTCACTCACTAGACTCATGAGGGGTAGTACAACAGTGTACGAGGGTTGACAACAACTTAGCTGCATGCATGTAAATATTTTTTCAAGTGCATGTAAATGAGACTAAGAGATGGATTGTTTGTAGATTGCATGGATTGCATGCACTAATGTTAGTTTTAAGTGCATGTAAATATTTTTTCAAGTGCATGTAAATGAGACTAAACATGGACTATTTGTAGATTGCATGCAGTGGTGTTAGTTTTAAGTGCATGTAAATCAGACTGTTTGTAGAACGCAGCTCGATCAAACAATGCTCCAAAAGAGACTCAAACTAAATAGACTCTGAGGAATGTTAAGAAATAATTTTTTAATGTCTCAAATTGTCGCTTTAATATTTTTGGGCCTACAAACTCAATGAAAGTGCAGCCATAATTCAATTTTCAGGCTTGCATTTATTGCTAACAAGGAAATTTTTAGTTTCTGAGATAATGAAAGCTATTGATTTGAACCAAGAATAAGTATAATAAAGTTCTTCATGTTCAATTAATATTTTAATAATACAAAAACAAAGAATAAGACTTGCAACCACTTAGTATCTTCTGTCCAATTAATATTTTAATGAAACAAAAACATTAAGGTTATTTTAAGCCCACAAACCACCAATAGATTTCATTATCGATGCTTGTTTTACTTCAATTTTAATTATGTGTTGAGAATTGCTTGAGATTTATTTTGATCCCAATAATTAGAGTTATTGTTGTATAAAATAACTATTTGGTTATGTATATGTGCATGTTTGTTTCTGTATAATATGCATATAGAACTATATAAGTGTATACTTCCATGAATGTATGGATCATATTTTAAAATATATATGAAAAAAAAGCATACAAATGGGGAGATGGAAAAATGGATACATATTTTTTCTTATGCAATCCAAATCACCAAATCTATCTATTTTTTTTCACCATCCACCAATGGCGTCCTTACTCCTTGGTATTCCAAGGTATGTAAACTAGCTCTAAGGATCTCTTCACCTCTTCTTTAGCTGCAACTTTCACCCTTGCTATAACCAAGGATGCATACTTCATCTTTGATACAACATTTTCTAACATTTCATCAGCAAAGTATGACAACAATGGAATGGATAAATTCCATTGGAGCCTTTCACTATTACCTCCTCCACTATTGTGCTTGGCTACAAATACAAGATTTTTTACATTCATACAATTCCAAACTTATTCTCCATCCCTTCCTCCATTTTAGGAACCCATGTATTGAATATCGAAACTTCTTGCACGTTAACTACAAACT
>LPNX010460707.1:6076-17386 GCA_001517045.1 Pseudotsuga menziesii | reverse complement strand
ATTCTCTATACAATGAGTGGGGGTGCAAACCTAGTTTTGATATTCTTTATACAAGGAGTGGTGGTGCAATTGGAATTGGATTTTATAATCAATCGATAAACCTAGTTTTGATATTCTTTATATAAGGAGTGGTGGTGCAATTGGTTTGCGAGGTCTTATAACAATTTTTAGGGCTCCTCATGTCAAGAGTTAGCCTCTCATACCATTTCCATTTATTTTTAAACAACAAAACCCATTTGATTTGTCATGTATGCTAATCCAAATGATAAATGGAAATCTACATATCTAAAGAACCTTTTGAGAAATCAAAGTGATATATCTTAAATATATATCTAGTGACAAATCAAAGTGATATAACTTATATATTTTTTTCTACCATTTACTTCTAATGTGGAAAAAAATCTTGGTTCAACTAAATTACATAGTTTCTACTATTTACTCTTAAATAATGCGGAGCAAAGGCATATTTATTTATTACTAAGAAATCCAATTGATAATATTAACATTTTATAAAGTTATGGCATTGTAAAAATTTATGCATTTTAAGCAATTTTGAATGATAAAATAGATGGTGAATACATATAAAAATGCTACTACTAAAGGTAATTGAATTTAATAATCAATCATGAAAGAGATAAACCTAGTTTTGATATTCTTTATACAAGGAGTTGGGATGCAATAATTTAAAAATTGGATTCTATAATCAATCAGAAAAGAGATAAACCACTTTTGATATTCTTTATACAAGGAGTTGGGATGCAATAATTTAAAAATTGGATTCTATAATCAATCAGAAAAGAGATAAACCACTTTTGATATTCTTTATACAAGGAGTTGTGATGCAAATGGTTAGCCAAGTCTTATAGAAATCTTCCAGTTTCTTTATGCAAGAGTTAGAGCCTCTCACACCATTTCCCTTGGTTTTTACCTACTATTTGAACAACAAAACCTTTTTGATTTGTCATGCATGCTAAATAGTAAATGGAAATCTACCAATCTAAATAACTTTTGATCAAAGTGATATATCCTAAATATTTTCTACTATTTACTTTTAATTAATATCGAAAAAAATCATTATTCAACTAAATTTCATAGCTTTCTACTATTTACTCTTAAATAATGTCAAAAAAAACTTTTGACAAATCAAAGTGATATATCCTAAATAATTTCTTCTATTTACTTTTAATTAATATTGAAAAAAATCATTGTTCAACTAAATTTCATAGTTTTCTACTATTTACTCTTAAAAAAATGTTGAATTCTATAAATATAATAAACTTTAAAAAGAGTACTAAGCAACTTTAGTGAAATGTAAAATATGTTGCATTCTATTCTCTTTGTTAAGTGTTTATACTTTGAACCTAATATAATGGACATCCAACATATCCCTTTACCACTTTGCCTTTTAAATTCTTAGAAGCACTTGGTTGTAGGTTATGCTAGTTTGATTTTTTTCTAACACCACTTTGACTTTTAAATTCTTAGAAACACTTGGTTGTAGGTTATGCTAGTTTGATTTTTTTCTAATATTTTAATGCAACATACATAAGACATAAGATATAATGTACACATGTTAAAGTGTGAGAATCAATTTTTTGGATTGTTATTAATCTTAGTAATAAGGAAATGAATTTTGAATTTTTGGATTCTAACTTTTGTTTTTATTTTGATAATAATATTAAAAATATTCAAAAATACAATTAAGAGAACAAAAAAAATCATTGAGTGAAGATAACAATGATATAAAGATAAGCCCATGGAAGTTAGAGCAATTGATAATGAGTAATTAAGATGATAAGTTGTTAAATGGAAGGTTACATGTTCAAATCACCTATAAGTGCTAGCTTAAAAAAAAACAATGATATAAAGATGACAAATGAGAATAAAAAATCCTTTAGTTAAAAAGGCATTACAAAGCTAACAACGGTGTCAAAAGATAAAGCGTTAGTAACTATAATAATTAAGAAAACATTCAATGAAAATCAATAAGTTTGTAATTAAGGCGGCATCATAAAAACAAAAATACAATATTGATGTTGGTACCAAAAGTAAGGAAGGAAAGTTATACTAGTTTTTTTATTCATCATTTTTTACCTTCATAACTCTTAATATATTTTATATTTAAAAATTATTCATAGAGATTCAAATTAATTTCATGTAAGATTATTATATTTTTTGTTTTTAACTTTTATTTAATTATAAACATTATAAACATCGATGTTTCATTTAATTATAAACATTGATAAGGCTTGTGAAGTTTGTGGAGATTTTTATTAAATAAGGAAAAAAATCATACTTTAAATTAAAAAATATATAAAAGATTAACAAAATGTATATAGCTGACTCATGATTTGAGAGCATATGAAGCAACTGATGATCCTCAACTTGTGGTGATTTGCTTAAACTATTTTTAAGCATTTTTATAAATTTGGTGCTTTTGATAATTTCCTTAAGCCAATTTTACACATTTACACATTTGCTTATAAAAGTTGTCATGCTTCATAATTATTCAATCGTCATGTTAAAGGTTTATGGGAGTGATTGAGAAAATCAAGGAATCATTTCTATTATATTTCTTCACGACCACTAACTTTTTAATAAATTTGGATCCATTAAACGTTCAAAATTGAATCCTTCTTGACCCTTCTAAAGGGTTCTAGCTCTTTCTAGAAGTGTAAAGTTAAAGTTAGCTTTCAAAAGAAATTTTAAATCTGAATTTTACCCTTCCAATTAAGAATGGCATAATTTATATCAACATTTCAAAAGAAGAGAAACATTTGAAATTACCCATCTATATAAATTTCTCATGATATTAAAATTTCTATGTAATAAGGTTCAACTCTATCATTCAAAATATTGGAAATATGATAAATTATAATCACTCACTCAGTGTTTAGCTATGCAAGATGGCCAGTAATTATTGATGAAACACTGTGACTCTTACTCTGGAGTCACTTGGGGTTGCAATCTAAAGTGTGACAATGTGTCAACAACTACGACTATAACAAAAAAGAACTAGTAGTCTACACCTGAAACCAGCTCAAAATTTTGTGCCTACTACCTATGTGAACCTGCTACCAATGTTCACTCATTTTTTCGTAAAATTGATTTAGGCAACCATATGATTCCATGGTTAAATTAATTTATAATTTTCAATTGGAAGTACAATTACTTTATCACCCTTCAATTGGAAGTACAATTACTTTATCACTAGCATTGTCCACTCTATTTTCGTCAAAATGAAATTCAAAAGGTCAGTTTGATGAGTCCTCCTGTAAAAGACTTCAGTTTTTGGTGAAGGGTTTAGTTAATTTTAGAACCACCCTTCAAATTTGATCACTGGGTCTGGATTCAGCATCACTGAGCTAAGGATTTCGCAGAACGTGTGAAGTACGGCTGTACTTTGCCTTTAATTGAATGTCATTCATTCTAAATTCATAATTCTCCATTCTCTCGGGTTCCAAAACACTTAACAAAGACAACAGAGGAAATGTGTTCGAGATAGCGGAGGAACCAGTCGTAGTTAACCTGTTCTAACCATCTCCGATTTATCGACATATTCTGGAAGTATCCGAAGACCTGAAAGATTACATTCATAAAGGCAGCCTCGGATCATACCTCTGTCCAGCAAACCACTTTCTGTCCAATGGCTTCGAAAAACGGTGCTCCGTTGGGCAAACTGCGAGGAGTTCTTGATGCGAACCTTTCAAGTTTTGATTTGGGAATTGTGGTAACCTCTTATCTGGGATGGCACAATCCAGAAACTTTTTCCATTTCTTTAAAAGTTTTGCTTTACAATCTACATTTTTATTATTAGATCCCCAATTTAATGAAATTAATCTGTTCCAACTTTCAAGCAGTTGCTTCTTCGCTTATCTTGTACTTAATGCGGTTGTTGTTCTATAGAGGCAAATGCGCTGTTTAAAGTCTGTAGGTTATATTATAGGATGCCCCAAGAATGTTTTTTTTTTAAATTTACATCGAAAAAAAACTTATACATTGCCAAGTGCATTTTCAGCATTGCGGAGTATAAAGCCTCACTTCTCCGTTTTATCCTCGACACTGGACTCAACTAAACAGTCTGAAAGGGACTACATTAAACAGTCATCCTCAAAATTTGGCTTTTAAAAGCCAATCCAAAAATCAAATCAAAAGGGCTGTACAACCCTGCTTCACAGACTTGGACTTCTTCATTTGAACAGAAATTTCCAATTCTGCTGATTTTCAACACACAGTATGACGTTCTGGATGGGAGATTCCATTTTCAGATTCAGCCGTTACCAACAGACACTCCTACTGAAAAGAGAAAACTTCTTTAGAAAGTCAATCTACATGGTCATTTAATTCCCTATAGAGATGCTGGAATGAGACATGCTCAAACATTTTTCCTACTAATTTGTCTGTGTCTATGTAGTATGAATGGCTGTAGCAAAAGGTTTTCCACCAGGATTTGATTACTGGAAATACCTCTCCCATAAGCTATTTTAACAATATACACAGAGCACATAAGTCTGCCTTATTATTTGATCTCTGAACAAAAGTTAATTTGAATTCAATAAATTGTTGGTATGCCATATATAAAACTCCTTTAGATCCACAGATGCCCAGAGATCCTCGGCATGCTCCATTAAAGCATATCCAGGATTTGCTCTTATCTATTTCTGGGTGTACCAGAATTCTATGATTCTTTGCTTTCAGAGCCTTCCAAATTATGTAAATCCTACTTTATGGGTCCTTTATGGTTTACCTTTTCTTTGCCTTGAAATATTATATCAATTTTAGGTCCTTCATGGGTTACCTTTTCTTTGCCTTGAAATATCATATCAATTTTAGATATCGATAATGCCCATGAAATTGTGCAGGGTAGAGCTTTATGTTTTGCAGCTGTTTGTCTTTGTACCATCCTTTAAAACAATTAGAAGTGCTTAAATTGTGCAGGGTAGAGCTTTATGTTTTGCTGCTGTTTGTCTGTGTACCATCCTTTAAAACAATTAGAAGCGTTTACTTTGCATAGGATACACCTACATGGACTATGCCAAGATTTTTAAATTTATTCTAAAGAAGATTTTATTAAAATATCCATCTCTTAAAAGGGGATCTACCCAGCTCTGAGATACTATAGAATCTCTCCAGGTGCAAACCCCATTTTAGAGTGGAAATGTTGAGAGAGTGTGTAATGCAATGTTTATGGTTTTAACTTATTTAATTTGTGTAGTTTTATATTTATGCAATTCTAAATATTATAATTGTAATTTGAGCAGACATATTAATTTTTTATAAAGCACATTTAACAGCTGTAAAGTGAGCACGGGAGGAGTTACACATCTCCCCCTCTGAGCTGTAAAATGCTCCTCTTCAATAAGGTTAACAGAAATTTCCAATTCAACACACAGTATGACATTCTGGATGGGAGATTCCATTTCCAGATTCAGCCGTTATCAACAGACACTCCTACTGAAAAGATAAAACTTCGTTAAAATGTCAATCTGCATGGTCATTTAATTCTCTATAGAGATGCTGGAATGAGACATGCTCAAACATTTTTCCTACCTTTTTTAATTTGTCTGTGTCTATAAATGGCTGTAGCAGAAGGTTTTCCACCAGGATTTGATTACTGGAAATACCTCTCCCATAAGCTATTTTAACAATATACACAGAGCACATAAGTCTGCCTTATTATTTGATCTCTGAACAAAAGTTAATTTGATTTCAATAAATTGTTGGTATGCCATATATAAAACTCCTTTAGATCCACAGATGCCCAGAGATCCTTGGCATGCTCCATTAAAGTATATCCAGGATTTGCTCTTATCTATTTCTGGGTGTACCAGAATTCTATGATTCTTTGCTTTCAGAGCCTTCCAAATTATGTAAATCCTACTTTATGGGTCCTTTATGGTTTACCTTTTCTTAGCCTTGAAATATCATATCAATTTTAGGTCCTTTATGGTTTACCTTTTCTTTGCCTTGAAATATCATATCAATTTTAGATATCGACAATGCCCATGAAATTGTGCAGGGTAGAGCTTTATGTTTTGCTGCTGTTTGTCTTTGTACCATCCTTTAAAACAATTAGAAGTGCTTACATTGTGCAGGGTAGAGCTTTATGTTTTGCTGCTGTTCGTCTTTGTACAATCATTTAAAACAATTAGAAGTGCTTACTTTGCATAGGATACACCTACATAGACTATGCCAAGATTTTTAAATTTTTTCTAAAGAAGATTTTATTAAAAGATCCATTTCTTAAAAGGGGATCTACCTAGCTCTGAGAGACTATAGAATCTCTTCAGGTGTAAACCCCATTTTAGAGTGGAAATGTTGAGAGTGTGTGTAATCACTGTAATGTAATGTTTATGGTTTTAACTTATTTAATTTGTGTAGTTTTATATTTACGCAATTCTAAATATTTTAATTGTAATTTGCGCAGACATATTATTTTTTATAAAGGACATCTAACAACTATAAAATGAGCACGGGAGGAGTTACACATCTCCCCCTCTGAACTGTAAAATGCTCTTCTTCAATAAGGTTAACAAGAAATTAATTTTTTTTAATGGGCATTTCAACTTCCAAATTTAACCACCACTTTTGTTCTCCTTCCTCATCCTTTTCCATCTTCATATCCCAGCTGTGTAATTTCCTCTTTCTCCATCTTCATATCCCAGCTGTGTAATTTCCTTAACAAAAGACCACATGATGACATCATTGTCATCTTTTAATCTTACAGCAGTGTGTTACTATTCCTTGGATTAGCAACAGCAGTGTGTTACTGTTCGAACTCCTCTTATTGGATCAGTTCAGACACGGTACTGTTCGATCTCAGAAATTTCAGACAGAACAGAAAGTGTTTTCCCAACCGAAGTGAGCTTCATCTGAATTGCATCTTTTCAATACTAAGCTGTAGAATCTTCTCCAAAGCGCTCTGTAAAAGTCCATTAGACAGTACAATCTTCCCCATAGTGCTTTGTAGAAGTCCATTAGACCAGGTATTTCATTCCTATGTCCACCCTTTAATCTGAGGGAGCAGTCTAATAATGCAGCCCTAATCAAAGGGAGATTTTTATCATGTAGCAATCTTCCCTCTGCATAATTTTTTTCCACTAGAAATCTGATTAATCAGAGATCAAAGTTCATGAAATTTTGGCCATGGATCTTGGATCATGGTCCAGAACTTTTTGAGTGTACCTGAAAATTTGGTTGGAGTTAACTTGAAAATAGGATCCCTTTGCTACAAGACTAGTCAAGATTATCTTAGTCCTAATCTGAAAATGGGATCCTTTTAATCCATATTATCGTACACAGAAAGTACCAGCTTGTATTTCATGTGACACCATAGTAAACCCAAAGTATCCCGATCCAGCTTCGTACCGGGAACGGTATACTTGTCGGAGCTTAACACCTATTTGTACCTTACCTAACTTATTTTTTAGGAGCCTTCTCGCCTTTCAACTTACTTTTGCCAGAAGCCTTTAACCGGGAAGGAACGGGCATGCATGGGGTGATGGTAAGTTAGGCCGGGAAAGAACATCGAGGACGGGGCACGAGGCAATAGAGGGAAAATCTTCTCGATAGTAGGGAACTGCAATCCAATAATAGCTAGTCGTTTACTTTTGGCCAATCAATTTGTTTTTATATCCGGGCACCTTCCTTCCGGAGCTAGATTAGTTTCACCCTGCTGGGTTATGCCAAACGCACGGCAGCAACCTGGGGTTGGTAGATCTTGCAGAGGGTTAATCCACGGGCTAAAGATATTTTACATGCAGCAGAGTAATAAATGCTCTGGCTGCAGCATTGTGAACCCTTGGATCTCAAACAATAAATGCTCAGGCTGTAGCATTGTGAACTTTTGGATCTCAACTTGTTTGAAATCCAAGGGTTCACAATGCTGCAGCCAGAGCATTTATTACTCTGCTGCATGTTTAATATTGTTCTCCTAATCCACGCCCTGACCCCTTAGGATTGTTGCTTATAAGTACGTTTGTACATATGTTGGTCCGGCTAAAAACATAGAGAAACAGATAAATGGAAGCGCTGGTACTGGTCTGGTCTATTCCCATTAAGAGCTCAGAATCTAGATCTGATGAGTTGATCACGACAATGGAGCCGAGAATAAAGCGGACAATGTAAATTCTGAGACTGCCCCGCCTGGTTCTTCTCGGCCAATCTCCGACAAATCGACAGAAAAAGAATGTACAGCCGAGAGAGCCGCCCAATGGAAGCTCGCCATGTGGCGGTGAGAGAGTGGCCCAATAGCAGCTCGCCATGTGCGAGAGAGACCCAATGGAAGCTCGCCATATGGAGGAGAGAGGGGCCAACCAGATTTCGCCATGTGGAGGAGAGAGAGTGACCCAATGGAAGCTCGCCATGTGGAGGAGAGTGGCCCAACCAGATCTTGCCATGTGGAGGAGAGAAAGTGCCCAATGGAAGCTCGCCGCGTGGAGAGAGTGGCGCAACCAGATTCCTCCATGTGGAGGAGAGAGAGTGACCCAATGGAAGCTCGCCATGTGGAGGAGAGAGTGGCCCAACCAGATCTCGCCATGTGGAGGAGAGAGAGTGGCCCAACCAGATCTCGCCATGTGGAGGAGAGAGTGGCCCAACCAGATCTCGCCATGTGGAGGAGAGAGTGGCCCAACCAGATCTCGCCATGTGGAGTAGAGAGAGTGGCCCAATGGAAGCTCGCCATGTGGAGGTGAGAGAGCGCGCAACTAGATTTCGCCATGTGGAGGATAGAGAATGGCCCAACCAGATTTTGCCATGTGGAGGAGAGAGTGGCCCAATGGAAGCTCGCCATGTGGAGGTGAGAGAGCGCGCAACTAGATTTCGCCATGTGGAGGATAGAGAATGGCCCAACCAGATTTTGCCATGTGGAGGAGAGAGAACTCACAACCAGATTTCGCCACGTGGAGGAGAGAACGCCCAACCAGACTTCACCATGTGGAGGAGAGAGAATGGCCCAACCAGACTTCGCCATGTGGAGGAGAGAGAGCTCACAACCAGATTTCGCCACGTGGAGGAGAGAACGCCCAACCAGACTTCACCATGTGGAGGAGAGAGAATGGCCCAACCAAACTTCGCCATGTGGAGGAGAGAGAATGGCCCAACCAGACTTCACCATGTGGAGGAGAGAGAATGGCCCAACCAGACTTCGCCATGTGGAGGAGAGAGAATGGCCCAACCAGACTTCGCCATGTGGAGGAGAGAGAATGGCCCAACCAGATTTCGCCACGTGGAGGAGAGAACGCCCAACCAGACTTCACCATGTGGAGGAGAGAGAATGGCCCAACCAGACTTCGCCATGTGGAGCAGAGAGAGGCCCAACCAGCTTTCGCCATGTGGAGGAGAGAGAATGGCCCAACCAGACTTCGCCATGTGGAGGAGAGAGAATGGCCCAACCAGACTTCACCATGTGGAGGAGAGAGAATGGCCCAACCAGACTTCGCCATGTGGAGCAGATAGAGGCCCAACCAGATTTCGCCATGTCGAGGAGAGAGAATGGCCCAACCAGACTTCGCCATGTGGAGGAGAGAATGGCCCAACCAGACTTCGCCATGTGAAAAAGAGAGAGCGCCCAACCAGATTTCGCCATGTGGAGGTGAGAGAGCGCCCAACTAGACTTCACCATGTGGGGGAGAGAACGGCCCAACCAGATTTCGCCATGTGGAGGAGAGAGAGCGCCCAACCAGATTTCGCCATGTGGAGGAGAGAGAACAGCCCAACCAGATTTCGCCATGTGGAGGTGAGAGAGCGCCCAACCAGATTTCGCCATGTGGGGGAGAGAACGGCCCAACCAGATTTCGCCATGTGGAGGAGAGAGAACGGCCCAACCAGATTTCGCCATGTGGAGGTGAGAGAGCGCCCAACCAGATTTCGCCATGTGGAGGAGAGAGAACGGCCCAACCAGATTTCGCCATGTGGAGGTGAGAGAGCACCCAACTAGACTTCACCATGTGGGGGAGAGAGAATGGCCCAACCAGACTTCGCCATGTGGAGGAGAGAGATCGCCCAACCAGACTTCNCCAGACTTCGCCATGTGGAGGAGAGAGATCGCCCAACCAGACTTCTCCATGTGGAGGAGAGAACGGCCCAACCAGATTTTGCCGAGAGAGTGCCCAACCAGACTTCACCATGTGGAGGAGAGAATGGCGCAATCAGACTTTGCCATGTGGAGGAGAGAGACTGGCCCAACCAGACTTCGCCATGTGGAGGAGAGAATGGCGCAATCAGACTTTGCCATGTGGAGGAGAGAGACTGGCCCAACCAGACTTCGCCATGTGGAGGTGAGAGAGCGCCCAACCAGACTTCGTCAGTTTAAGTTTTGGTATCAACTATNTCCATGTTGAGGAGAGAACGGCCCAACCAGATTTTGCCGAGAGAGTGCCCAACCAGACTTCGCCATGTGGAGGAGAGAATGGCGCAATCAGACTTTGCCATGTGGAGGTGAGAGAGCGCCCAACCAGACTTCGCCAGTTTAAGTTTTGGTATCAACTGTGTGCGATGTGATTTTTAGAGAACTGGAATAGCCCGTGAAACAATCAACATACAGAGAATCCGAATCACAGATGAAGTGGTCCGGATTTTGTACAAGGATCTCTTCTGCCCTGGTCGGCTTTTCGTATTCTCTGAGGCTGCCATTGAAGAGTATCGCTTTTAAAGTTCAATATTGGGAGAAATTCCAATGGATAGAGAAAAGATTTTGAGAGTAATGGTGGAAATGGAAACCCCAAAATCCCATGATAATAGATAATTGTGACTACAGAGAAGAGATGGTATCAGGGAATGAAGTGGCTTCAGAGTTAGGGAATTGATGATTGCCACTGGGACACATGAATTGGTTTCAAAAATGGGAAAACGAAGTGCACAAGATTCGTCAGAAACCTAATGAAATGAAATTTATAAAAGAAGATTAACCTGATTTTATATATAGATAGAAGAACAATAGCATCTACCGTTTTCTTTGAAATCCTTATCTTATATTCAAAAATCAGTGGCAAATCAGTCTGTGCTGCTGGTATTTTCATTTCACAAAAGTGATCTAGACAAACTGGAGATTTGCTGTTTCTTTAGATTTGATAGATTTCATGAGATTAGCCCTGATCTAAGAAGATGGGTGGTGATTTATCTTATGATTATAACTTAGTTTATATACGCATTTGACATGGGTGATTCCTTTCATGGGGTCTTAAATCCTTTCACGACCTTATTTAGGGCAATTGCATGAATCCTTTCAGAAACTTTATACATGTTGTAGTCATATACGTTCCCTCAAAATGATGGACTGGAGAATGGATTCTTAAATTTTATCAGTGTCCC
>LPNX010460706.1:377226-564359 GCA_001517045.1 Pseudotsuga menziesii | reverse complement strand
TATCATCTCCACTTCTATTCTGTGCATGGTAATCCATAAATTGTGCTATGTTTTTGCACCTAAACAGTCGTTGCAAGCGTGGAATAATGGGAATATAACAAACAACCTTATGAGACACCTTTTTGGTTACTTGATCTGTTCGGTATCTACTGCTATGACATATAGGGCATTCTGTTGCAAACTCATACTGATTATAATATAAAATATGATCATTAGGACATGCATCAATTGCTTGATAGTCCATTCCAACATAGTTCATGATATTTTTTAAATCCCGGTATGTGCGAGGTAATTTATTTGATGGCGGCAACAAATACTCGCCTATCAAACTGTTACAACAAATTTTAAAAAAATGGTTAATATAAATATTTGAAGAGCATAATATTAACGACAACAAATACATCCTTATTTATTTTTATCATGAAGTACGTATAACAATACAAATATTATAGCAACATAAATCAAAGCATATATATGCGATCGATGAAACATATAATCACATACGTACCTTAACACCAGCGTGATGGTTGTGTTTGAAAAACCATGCTTAACCTTCAAGTTCATTATCAGCAACACAGCAGAGAGAACACTTATGCGGGAGCCTTCAAAAAGTGGTTCGTCTTCCTTCTCAAGTGTAGGTAAATCATGAAGATCTTCAAAGTTATCAATTGGTGGCGCATGAGGTTGATCATCGTCCATTCTAAAATTAAATGCATCATTGATTAATGCATTTGCACCATCATCCTCAATTATGTTATCATCATGATCATCGTCTAATTCCATGTCATCATTAACTTGATCATGATCAGTATTCACAGGACCTGCATATTGACGTTCCTCCTGCACTAGTTGTTCCTGCGTAATACCACATTCTCCATGTTCAGAACAGCCCTAGGAGGCCCTTGCTTTATAATTACAATTAAAACATCAAACATAAAAACGTTAGTCATGTCGATTAAGTAACCAAAATAAAAATGATACAATATACAATTACAAAAACTCTCAATATAAAGACCGAATGATATATAATCATGAATTATATTGACTTACCAATGGATGATATTCATGCCCCCCCTCAACATGTCCATGTTCTCTACAATGTCTTTTAGCTGTTTTGATCAATAACCTTCTCGTATTAAAGCCCCTACATCGACTGCAAGGACAATAACATTTTCCATCACCCCTTCTTTTCACTCCCTCCCACAACCTAGCAAGCAATTGTTGATTTTGTTCTACCGGATCTTGATGACCTGTAAAATCATGGTTACGTGACATTTTATTACTCAAACCCTAAGAACAAAGTATGAGCAAACCAAAGTATATGATGAGTCTTCTTTTCCACAAGGGTTAGAACCAAATCCAAAGGGCAAGACCAAAATCCAAGACCAAGTGGGAAGATCCCCACAAAAGAGCAACGCCAAAATCGGCCAAGACCAAGTGGGAAGATCCCCACAAAAGAGCAACGCCAAAATCGGCCAAGACCAAGTGGGAAGATCCCCACAAAAGAGCAACCCCAAAATCCAAGACCAAGTGGGAAGATCCCCAAAAAAGAGCAACGCCAAAATCCAATACCAAGTGGGAAGATCCCCACAAAAGAGCAACGCCAAAAAAAAACCCTTAGGAATTTCGCACTTCTTAACCAAGAGATAAGTGCGAGACTCAGTGTGTGAGATAATGAACCTAGCTGTACATCTATTTATATCAAAAATGAACCTAGGCTTTCCATTTTAATGTGTGTGGGATAATGTCTTAAGCGTCGCTTTCCATTTTAAATAATTAACCAATTACGACAAATTATTAAATGATTGATAAGACATTATTAAATGAATGAGTAATTCATTAGAGAGAATTTGAGGTCAAAAATGGGCCTCCTAAGAGATGTACTACAAAAATATAAGATATATTAAAATATTATGAGTTAGGGGTTTTATGGGGTAGGTATATATGACAACTCATCTCCTACACTACTTTTTATGTACAATTTAAACAACCATGGTTGAGTTACTTTTCTAAATTGACTATAAATAAAATTAATAAAATAACTCTACAATGATGTGACTAAGATTCATTGTAAATTCCCAAATAATTATTGTCCTTTAACATTTATTTGTATTGAACTTGTAAATAAAATTAAACAAAAATGAATTTAATTTATATGCATAACTAACATGTTTTTTCATATAAATTTCATTCATGGATTTAATTTATTTTAAAAGTACAAGATATATATATATATTAGTTTGACATTATGATATTAAATACAATTGAGTGAATATATAATTTAAAATTAAAAAATATGAAAACGACAATATATTATTTTATAAAAAATGTGAAAAGACATTTTTATGAAATATGAGTACTTTACTTGAAAATGGCAATAATATTATTTTATGAGAAAGTGAATTGTGAGTACTTTACTTGAAAATAACAATAATATTATTTTATGAGAAAGTGTGAAATGACTTTTATTGTGAGTACTTCACTTTATGACTTAAAAGTACTTGTACCACTACCTTGGTTAACTATGGGTTTTCATCCACCATAGAAAATGTGACAAATAAGCATTCTTAACTCATGCAATGCCACCTCAACCATGGGGGATGATGTCATCTACTAGAATGTAATTGGTTGATTTTTATAGTACATTTTGGTCCTTTTGAGGCCCATTTTTGACCTCAAATTCTCTCTAATGTAAGCGTCGTCACTTAAGCGACGCTTAGGAGGATATCCGTCGCTTAAGCGACGCTTGCAAGCCTAGCCGTCGCTTAAGCGACGCTTATCAAGCCTAGCTGTCGCTTAAGCGACGCTTATCACCACCATTTCAAAAAAAAAATTGA
This sequence comes from Pseudotsuga menziesii, assembly GCA_001517045.1. Classification (NCBI taxonomy): domain Eukaryota; kingdom Viridiplantae; phylum Streptophyta; class Pinopsida; order Pinales; family Pinaceae; genus Pseudotsuga; species Pseudotsuga menziesii. The sequence continues at coordinate 561,522 of LPNX010460706.1, read as the reverse complement.
TCTTCCTGATTTTTGGCACGGTTAAAAGAAAAAATCCACGCGCCGTCGGAAAAAACCGTCGGATTTTGGATCGAAATGTACTAGTGTACAGAGTGGTATCATAGAAAAGGTTGTAGCATGGACCTGAATGGGCCGTGAATATGCAGTGACAGAGCGTATGTTGCAGCAATTGGGCCTTAGAGGGCCATGAGGAACAGTTAACAAAGGCAGGGTGCCTACTGCCTAGAAGAAAACAAAAGAAAATTCCAAAAAATTTCTAAGTCCAAAAACCATCGGATGAGCTAGGAAAAAGTCCGCCTGATGCACAATGGACAGAACCTAGAGATGGAGCCGCAATGGTGGGAAGCTTCACGAGAAGTCTTCCAATGCAGCGGCAGTGACAGAAGAAAGGGGAGGCTCACTGAAAGGGATCCGCAATGGAGGAAATGAAGAGGTGTTGAGAGCCGATGCCATCGAGAGAAATAAGCCGACAAAGAGGAAATCCTTTGAAAAATTTTCTAAGTGTTGAGACCGTCGGATCGTCAGAGAACTTAGTTGGAAGCCCCTCCGATATAGACCCTGGCGGCAGCGAGAGATAGAGGAAGTCTGAGCCGACGAAGTGGATGGAAAAGCATGAAGGTGTCACAACGATGGTGGAAGAAAAATGATGAAGACTGTCGAAACGTCCGCACAATTAGATGGAAGGACTTACGATGCCGCTGACAGAAAATAGTGGAAGCCGGAGTCACAGTTGCAGAGGGAATTAGCCGAAGGTTGCTGATATGTCAGCAAAACTTAATTGTTTGAGGCGGTGATAAGCAGCGGAGGAGTTAGGCAAGTTGATCAGCGAAATTTAGAAGAAGTCTAAGCTGATACATCGGTGAAAATTAGCTATTTGGAGGGGCGAAGATTTGTGAAGTGAATTGGATAAAATTAGTTGATTGAGCGGCGAAGTGTCAGGTAATGGAAACGCCGATACGGTGGTAGGAAAGACGTGAAAGCGATGAAGGATTTTTCGCCAAAATTCTCTGAAGTGTTAAAGACATTGACAAAACTTTGTCATTTAGATTGCCGATGCAGCAACAGACGTCAACAGAAAATATATGTTGAGGGTGCCGATACGTCGGCAGAAGAAAGTAGAAAGAGAAAACTTTGAAAATTCCTCTAAGTACAGAAACCATTGGTGAAATTTAGTTGTTTGAGCAGTCAATGTGGCAGCATGTATCGTAGAAGAATAGAAGATGGGATCGTTGATAATTAGAGGATGAGGTTGCCGATGCATCGACGGAAGAGAAGAGAAGGTTTCGGTGGAAATTAGTTGAAGACAGAGCCGCAGTTTCGGCGGAGATCTCTCGAAGATCGTCAAAACATCGGTGAAGGTTAGTTGATTGAGCAATCGATGCGACAACGAATGAAGGGAGAAGTTTTTCCGAAGATCTAGAAGCGTTGGAAAAATTTAGATGATCGAGCAGCCGATGCGACGACGGAAGGAAGAAGAAAAAATTTTGAAAATTTTTCTAAGTACAGAAAACATCAGAAAACTTTAGAGCATTGGACCACTGACACGTCGGAGAAAATTAGAGGATCGGTCCGCCGATACATCGGAAGCCAAAGGAGGATCGGCCTGAAACATTGAAAAAATTTAGTTGATTGGACTGCTGATGAGAGTCGGATGAAAGATGAAGATCAGACTGTGGAAGTGTCGGAAGCTTAGAGAACTTGCCATCCGACAGGTAGAGGATTCTATCGCCGATGATGGATTTTGCAGCGCTGATAAAGGACTCGAAAGCTTAGACGGATGGGGATCCACAATGGCAGAAAATGTTAGCTATTTAACTGTCGAGGGATAGCCTTTGGCATTGCCGATGAAGTCTGGAAGCGTAGATGAACAACAGAAAGGGTTAGTTGTATGGCTGTCGATGAGAAGTGGAGGAAATTAGTCGTTCTGACTATCGAAATGTCGGAATGATAATCGGGAAGAGACTTGATTTAACAAAGGAAAATTTTAAGTTTTCAAGTGGGATTTTTCAGATATTTCAGGGGTTTTTCATTGAAATTCTCAGTAGTCTTTCAGCAGCTTCAAGGCTAAAAAGGAGAAGAAAATCCTAGGTGGCTGAAGTTAGCATTCTAGACCAAAATGTAGTTGTGTGTTTTGCCTAAAATTGGTGAAAATATTCATTTTTAGAAGTGGTGTGGTTTTCACACCTGAGGTCGGAATGAAGCATGTGGATAGGTGTTGGAAAGCTTATCTAGCAGGTAACAAAGGAGAATCACTAGAGTTTGAATGCGTAGCAGAAAGGTATTAGTGATTGTTTGAGAAACAAATGTGTTGCTGTCAATATGGACAAATCCGAGAATTGCATGCCCAGAGGTAGCAAGGACTATGAAGGCTAACTAGCTATTGTATGGAAGAGGAGTTCCATGCAAAGACGAGGGACTTAAAAAAGGGAAATTTCCTTAAACCCTGTCTTGCTAACTATATTATATTTTATAATTTTTATGCATGAAATGCATGAGGATATGCCTTGCATACATAGGATATTGAGGATTATACATCTATAATGAACCACTAATGATAGTTGTTGCATTGGTGTTGGCATTAGTGGAAAAACCAACAACAACATGGCCCTGGCTGAATATGTTGCTGATGCTGACAAATGTGACTAGCAACCCCCTGGAGGAAGGGATAAGGAAACCAGTCCATAATCAAAAGTTGGTGAGCAAATTCTGCAATCCTTTGCAAGATACTGACTAAACTGGTAATGTCGAAGGTGTAAGTAGGATCCATGCAGGTAATGGTTTGATTATGACAAATTCCAAGGAGTGGTAAAGGTAAGAGACCTCATACCATGTGGATATTTGAATGTTATACTACGTTCATATAGAAAGGTGTCATGCCTGTATATATTGATTGAGCTTAGTAGCCCAAGGAAAGTAAGTACTGATGATCTTGATTATAGTAATGCATCCTATATGAAGTAGTCATAGTTAGGCCATGCATGGTATGTTTGAATGCATAGTATTCCTGAATCAATGCAAGGTAGCATTGAGCGGATATGCATTAAAAGATTTTATAAATCTTGTAGTTATGCATTGAATGGGTGCATATGAAAAGTATGAATAAGTGTTGTAGATATGCATACATAAGTATGGGTGCAAACGTTGTGATAATGCCTCAATATAGTGCATGTTCTATTGTAGCTAACCAATGGCTGAAATGATGAATTGATGATAATTATGGAACCATTTCAAGAGCTGTTATGGATGCAGGATAGTAAGTGCATGAAGAGGGTAGTCATGATTGATTGGCTACCGAAAATGCTCTATGGAAGAGCAAGGTGGTACAATGATACGCTTGTGAAGTAAGGAGTATCTAAACAATTCATTTAAATTGCATAAATGATGTGGCTATACCTTGCAATTTTAGTGTGATCATGATTTCATGAAGTAAATGAGTTTTGGTAATATTGATGTGATTAACAACTGAAAGTGTCTGAATTCTATAATTCTGAAAATACTTCACTGATTGTTGCAGCAATGAAAAAGTTATATGCATCAAGACTTACCAAGTTTTGAATGACTAAGGTTCAGGTTCAAGTAGATTGTTTGGGGCATGGCAACGAGGGTAAGACCATGACAAAGACCGAAATCTACCATGTGAAAGAGCCAAACCTTATGAGAAGAGTCGCATGGCTGTGAAAATAGTTGGTATGCATAATGGGTTGTTAAATTTGAATTGTGAATTTTGGGTTTAAGAAATTGCTGACAACTACTAATCACTATTGGCTTGCATAAGATTGTGTCAGGAGGATGCATTGTAAGTGGGTATTCATATTATGATATAAGCATAAAATTATAATGGGCATAGTGGTGCTACTTACAAGAGACCCACAAATGAGGATCACCTCATTGTTAAGCAAATCAATTTCTGTAGTAGACATAGTTGCAAATTATTATTGAATTTAATTACTAATGTCATTGCTTGGTTATGGAACAATCAATTTGGATTGTATTATCAGGTAATGATTGACTATTTGGATACTTGATGAATGTGCCAGGGGTACACATTGCAGAAAGACCATGTGTGATGGCCTGCAGGAGCCAAACTTCATGGGAAGGTTCTCCCTTATCTTGGAAATGGGTTTCGGGTGAAACTCCATTGGACATTTTGGAAATGTCTCATCTGCACTACATGTTTGGTAAGCAACATGAGTGAGATGGTATAGATTATGTCGGTAAGACATGTGTGGATATGAAATGTAAAAAGGATTTGGGATAGCTAACCGAGGGACTATCAACTCAGAGAAGGGAGCCCCATTCCTCCTTAACGAAGGAATACTGCATCGGCAAATGGATAAGTGTTATGTGACCCTAGCTAAGAATACACATGTCAAATTGTTAAACTCAATATGCAGAACATGTTTTGATTTTATTTCCATTATGACCGATTGCTTGAGTATGAATAGGGCCTACATGGCACACAACAGGAAAGGGTGCACACTTTTCCGATGTCGAGTCATGAAAGGGTTTTCAATATTGACTACACCTTAGGGAGTGGATGCACTCCTGGTGTCTCAATACTTGATAGTGAATGATATGAAATATGATTACAGTTTTAGAGCAATAACACTAATGAGTTTGCTTATATTTCTTGTTTTGATAGGCTAAATAGATGCAGTTGGGTGTTGCACCCTAAAGAGAAAAGGCAAACGGTTGTTGTGAGGGGTTGCGGAGTAAGGGTTATTGTTGATAGAAGTGTGCATTATTGTTGATATAAGTGTATGTATTATTGTTGATATAAGTGTATGTTGGGCTCTTATATGCCTGGGGATCCATAGTAGATCTTGGACCTGGAAATGGTCGTGGTAAAGTTCCAAGCCCAGTCAACATGAGGCTGTACTGGCTGGACATGAATTATATGATGTTGTGGAGCAGCCTGCGTGCTGACCTAACATCCAAGTCCATAGGCGATCCCAAGGCTTGCAAAGCGAAGCAGGATCCTGTGGACCAATGAGGAAACACACAATACAGATAAGTATTGGATTATTTTGCTTATGAATGTACATGTGTATATTATTTGGTTATGATGTTTTAATCTCTTGTTCTAGAGATAAAACCGATGAGAATAAACTAAACATGTGAATCTATTCAATGTTTGGATATAGGTATCGCTGGGAGTGAGGACTATGAGAGCATCCTAGGGGTGCATGTGGACATGTGACTGTCCTGGAGAGCTCGGAATGAGCAGTAATGAAAAAGGTACTAGTGAGATTGTGAAGTTCCTAGCAACCGAGGAAACCATGTGGGGAGGCTTCATGGTTTAGAGGTCTGGAATAGACCGGAGACACTAAGTGTCATGACCAAGAGGGATTGGTCAAGCATTCACGGTGAAGTGAAAGAGGTTGAGAGCATGAAAAGCCATAGCGGTGGTGTGGGTTCCAGGATGGAACAAAACAAAGAGGGGAAAAACTCTTGCTGCTCTCTCTTTCCTTTTGATTATATATACATATATATTTATGCATTGTGAAAAAAAATGATTGTTGAATGCATGCATGACTAAAAATGGAATGTGTGTATTTGCTTAAAGTAAATTGTGAATGCTGGAATAGTTAATTCCCTGCACAAGAATGGACATGAATGAGCTCGTGTGCCTGTTGGGAAAGCATGAAAAATATGAAAGTTTCCTTGATGAGACTTGGACTGTCATGCCAATTGGGTAATTAACTGACTGATTTTAATGTCTATATTATGCTTGGTCTGACAAAATTTTAATGGTGCATTTCACAGGTGAGAAAAGTGAAACCCGGTGGTGCACATTGATCATGGCAGCAGATAAAAAGTTGTTGGACTTGGCTGGAAGTCTCCTTCAAATGATTGCCAAGACCCAAGAAAATCTTGGAGAGATGCTCAAGATACAGAAAAGGTAGAATGAAATGAACCACCAGATTTTGCAAGACTCTATTGGTTTGCAAAGGGAGGTGAAAAGCCTTTTGGGAGTAATCGGAAAAGGAAAGGAAGGTGGATCAGTTATGGGACATTCGTCCAAGCGACCGGTTAAGAAATGGTCTAGGCATGAAGAATCAAAAGAAATTGAGCAGGTAAAGATGAAGCAGCCAGTGAAATGCTGGGAATGTGGAGGACATCATTTATGTCAGCACTGCCCAACGATGGAACATAAAGAGGGAAACAACCACAAAGTTCCTAGGCTTCGGGATACGCTAAAAGCCGAGAAATAGCAGGAGAAGTTCATGGAATCTGAGGGGCTTGGTCCTGAACGTTCAAAGTAAATAATTGAATGTGGGACAGATCTGCAAAATTTTGAAATTTTAGACGTGCAAATTGTATATGTATTCCTATGTATTGGAACCCTGAGGACGGTGTTATTCCAAGGGGGAGGGGAATGTAACACCCCGGTTTTGACCCCGTTTGCATTAAAGATACATGATGTATATATTGTAATTAATCGTGATGAGGAGCTAAATGCAAAATCCCCACCATCGATTTGGTTGTGTATGTTTCGGCAATAGGGATAGTTGCCGATGGTATATCGTGCTATCCGGCACATTATAGTTTGGCATCATGTAAATACGCACATCAATTAAAATAAACCTACAGCCAGCTATGATGGTGCAACGTTAAAATGAAAAGGGCATGATTCCAAAGGATAAGGGTGGGGGGGATGTCAAACTTTGGGCTATGGGGGGGAAAATCCATGTGTCACCACCCTGTTTGATTTTCCCATCTTTCCTTGTCTTATCCAACTACCACTTTAATGTTTTTTTGAGTAGTTGAGGCAGTTATGGCTGGGAGTGGAGTGTGGCAAGGCTGTTAGTCCTTGCCCACACGTGCACTCCACCAGCAGGTTGACCTCACATTGGCAAGCAAACCACCACTGCCATTCTCTCCATGAGGCCATTCTCTCCATTGGGAGTTCACTCTCATGCAGGGACGCGCAAGAGGGGGGCGGTTAATCTTCCTCACGCATGGAGTCGGCGTTTTTGCCTCCACCATGGCCGGACTGTGAAGAATCGTTGTGGGCTTTTAGATGTTGGACGGTTGTTGATTTCCACATCCATTGGTTGAGTCCTCCCATGTCTATGTTGGGAGTTCTGCTTCTGCCCCAACTACGAACTGTGTAAGGTTCTCATCATTTCCTCATCAGATTGTGGTCTATGTTTATGTCCTCCTTTTGCCCAAGATTGAGAATCAGACTTCTCCCCTGTTTTGGGACTGTGTAAGGTTGCCATAGTTTTAATTGTGAGTTTGGGCTGTTGATTCACCCTTGTTTTGGGTTGCTTCTTGGTTGTTGAGGCAACAGACGCCTTCTGGGGATTGTTGCTAAGTTGTTTTGGCCACACTAGGGCCAAGAACAAGTCTGGAGTGTGGTTGGATCTGAACTGTGTTTCACCTTTTGCTTGGGATTGTCACCCGGTTGTCTTTGCCTTCTTCACAGAGCTGTGAATGGGTATTTTTGCTGCGGTATGTAGGGGTTGGTATTCATACTATTAAGAGTGGGATTAGAGGCTGGGTATGCTTGAGAAAACTAGTGTTTGAGGCCACCAGCTTAGCATTTATCCTTTCCTAGCTCCTTGACAACCTGGTAAACCCTACTGTGTGGGTTTGGCTGATTTGTGTACCTTGGCTATGTGTAAGCCTTCTTTGACCCTTATTCCTTGAGGAATAATTCCCAGCTCGGGGGTGGCAATGTGGCTGAGAGATTGATGAACACGCTGGCCTATGGTTGGGTGGAACGTTGTAGCGACGTAGCTGGTTGCGGGGCAAGTTCTTCATTAAAAGATAAGTACTCCTGACTATTTCTTCTCTGCAATTATATCTATGGTTTCATGAATTATGATGAACATGTTGAATGCTGGAATGTATATGTTTGCTTCCACTGAATGTTGAATAACTATGTAACCTTGTATGTTTTATGCATCTTAGTATGTATTATGTTAAGCTTTTTTATATCAGCATTCATCTTTCTTGTTCATGGGGTTGTTTTCCCGTTTGTTTGGTATTAGTAGCGTCTTCTTTGCCAGTCGGAGGGTCGGGGATGTTACATATATCCACTTGCATTGCACAAGATTCCTCTTGGGAGGCAAGGGAACCAATTCCCAAGTTTCATTCTCTTGTAGAGAATTGAATTCTTCTTGCATGGATGATTTCTATATTGGGACATGATATGCTTCCTGATATGACCGTGGATTATATCCAACCATCATATATCAATTCTCATCAATGGAAACTTCACTTTCATAAGAAGCATTGTGAAATTGTGATCTTGTCTTCCTAGGATCTAGAGGATTGCCTGCTAAATCCCCTACAGCTTGTATGGTTTTCTCTCCCCACTTGGGCCTTGAGGGTGAGTCATGTACATAAAAATAATCTTCACACATATCATTATCATAAATATTAGAAAAATCAGAGAATAATTATCACTTACATCATCTTGGTGTTGAGGAGAAGAGCATTCCCCTGGTGCTAGTTCAAAATCTGGTATAATTTCCTCTTTTAATTGCACACTTCTTTCAATGAAAATTTTGTGTGTGGATGTATCAAATAAATATTATCCCTTTGTTTCTTCATGATATCCCACCATGATGCATTCTTTTCTTTGTGGCTGAAATTACTTCCTCTTTTCTAATGGAATTCAAGCCCATGCCCTCGAGCCAAAAATCCTGAAATGTGAGATATTTGGTTTGTGACCAAACCAAGCCTCACAAGGTGTTTTCCCTTTCAATGATTTGTGTAGAGACCTGTTCTAAATATATGCAGCACAGTTAATGGATTCATCGCATAGCTTAGGACTCAAATCCTTTTCCTCAATCATGCATGTAGCCATCTCCTTGAGAGCCCTATTTTTCCTCTTTGCCACACCATTTTGTTATGGTGTGTAGGGGACCGAAATATGCATTTGGATTCCACATTCCTCACATAAGTGCTGCAAATTTTTATTCACATACTCTTTACCATTATCATTCCTAAGGATTTTAATCTTGTTCCCACTTTGATTCTCAACCAACGCCTTCCAAATCTTGAGAGTCTAAAAGACTTCAGATTTGATCTTTAGGAAGTATACCCAACAGAACCTTGAGAAATCATCTATGAAAGTGAGAACATACCTTTATCCTTCATAGGAGGGAGTGGGAAGAGGACCAATGAGATATTAATTCACCAATCCAAGTGTTTGTGTATCTCTCCTTACTATCCCCTTCCCATAGCTGCTCTCTGGTTTCTTTCCCACCACACAACCAGTGCATGCACCATTGGAGGATTTGATAGGAGGAATCCCTTCCACCATGTCATCCTTGTTCAGTGCTTGAAGGTATTTGTAGTTCATATGGACAAATATCTCATGCCATAGCTTGGATATTTCATTGGCATGAGACAAAGCACTTTCCCACTGGAATTTGGAAGAAACTTGGACAATTTGTACATCCCAGCTTGGTGATATGCATACCCCAATGCCACAACTTTGTTGGAGGAGATTTATTCTATATCAACCTCATCTGGAGTAAATGTTACTCTCTTTGCTTCTCTAGTATGTTTCATTTGGCATACTGATAATAGGTTCGCTTCCAAGTCTGGTACATAGAGGACATTATTGAAATATCCATTATCAAGGTCGATCTTCCCAACTCCCTTGGACTGGATGTCAAATTCATCACCCATTCAAACAACTAGGCCACTATTCAAACTCATGGATGTGAATAAATATATGACAGAGGCTTTCCTTGATGTTATCGAATCAATGATGAAGGTGGAGGGATCTAAAGAACCTGCAACCAAAGCATGACACTTCTCCTTGTTATCAGAACCTAAACTACCATCCTTCTTCCTTGCACCATCTGGGACTAGGATGTTGTTCTTCTCCAAAAATTGTGCCATCATATCAATGGTTTTCTTCATGAAAGGACTCTCTAGATTCCATCCCTTGTGGAAATAGGTGCATTTGGTCTTCTCTTTTCCCTTATTGTCCTTATCCTTGCAATGATTCAAACCCCCATTAAGAATATTGGGTCTGTCTTCTTTCTTCTTCTCTGGCTGTTTCAAATCCTTGGCTTTCTTTTTGCCTTTGGATGCATTTGAAATACCTATAACAAGATCTTGTTCCTTGTTTTGATTCCCCATCTACACTAGCTTATCTTGATCTTGGGCCAGAGACTCCATGAAGCTTGCTAGTGATGGAATTTTCCAATTTAGAATGGTTAGCTTGCCATAATGGAATGTGCTAATAAACATTGAGTATTGTGGCCCCAACCTCGAAAGGATTGACAGTATTATATTCTCCTCCTTCTCGATTCCACACGGCTTGATTTGAAGTACCAAAGACTTAAATTTGGTGAAGAACTCCTAGATGGTGTCAAAATGTGTCGGGCTCAAGGTGATGAGATCATTTTCGAGCTGGTGTCCCCTTAGCTCATTAGATTTCCCAAAGAGAGATTCGATCTTTAGCCAAACTTAATTTGGGTTGGATAAACTACCAACATGAAATAGGAGATCTCTCAAAATGCCGAGACATAGCATTCCAAAAGCTTCAACTAGTCTATTGAAGTATTTCGACATCTCTACTACATAATTTGGCTCTACTTCTGTCCCCATGATGACCATGTAGAGACCCTTGGATCTCAATTTTATGAACATATCTACCTTACCTTTGAATTAATTGAATGTATTTAGTGAGACATGATTTTTCCCCATCTCTGTTTGCGCTAGTGTTGAGAATTTGTTGAAAGTACCTGCAAAAAACACTCAATTCTATCTGGAAAATTCCTCAATATGCAACTCAAACACTATATAATGATATGCAACTCCAATAATCTCTGATACCATGTGAGAAATTTATTCACAGTTGGATCTAGGAGCACAAGAGACTCTCAAAATTTGAATTACTTTGCAAAAAACAACAAAAAACATGAAAGAGTAACAAAATTTACATACACATGTGAACACAAGTGGATATTATTAAACTATATAACATATTAATGTGTTTAGATTAGAGATATATTACATTATAAATAATTCATGAGGCTTAGGAAGCCAATCAGGAGTGTACATGTGTCATGGCAAGATTTTACCTCAATCCCCCCTAGGTGGACCAATGAAGCTCCAACTCAGCCCCAAAGGTCACGAAACCTAGTGTGAATGTTGGTGAAATGTGTTGGGGAAATCATGAGTCCAAGGCATGCATGGGTGAGAAATTAGAGGTGTGGGAGTGGCTCAAGGTGAGCAATAAATGCTCAAGAATCTCAAAAATGGTCTAGAAACACCCCTAGTCAACCCAAAATCCACAAAAAAAGCAATTGAAGTGATACTGTCATTAATGAAGGTGCACATGTGCTGGTTTGACTGACCTGGAGCATTGTTGTAGTTGTGAATAGGCCAAAATATAACTAGATATCTTGTTGAATCAACTTCCCTAAGTCTAAACCATAAGAACTTAATGCATAGAAGCAAATAAAATTGACTAAGGTATAAACTAAGGTACTAAGGATGGATTACTACTCTAACATTCATCAACCTTAATGGAGGTTAACAATTAAGCTATAACAAAGACCCCACAAACCCTAACAGTAGACACAATCCTCTTGGAAACAAGCTCACTACTGGAAACCCATCCACATGATACCTTTGAAAATTGTTCAGGTGAAACCTTCACCTTGTTCTCTTGTTAAATAACTCCATATATAGCCACTCCATTTAAGTACAATTGACAATAATATTTGTAAGGGTTTATGTCACATTCCATTGAAAGAAAAAACTTAATTCAAAGCCACATAAATAGCAAGCAAATGTTTTGCTAGCACAAGGAATGTTGAAAACAGTTAATCAGGGTGAATTAATACCTGTGAATTCAACCAAGTGGAAAAAAAATTGTCGCAAAACCTTTTGTGTAAATGGAGAGCATCAAAAGTAATACAAGAAACCAATTCCAAACAATAGAAACTATTGGTTACTTGAGCCTTTGTATAAATGCTGCAAAGCAAAGGCAGTGCAACAACAAACCCGTTAAACCGAAAATTATGACAAGATCTTCCAAATCCTCATAAGATAAGCCACAATTAAGAAATATTCCCATGTCTAAAAGAAACAACCAACCTTATTTCATTGATGGATCAAGAATGCATTAATGAAGCATTACCAGAGAGCATTCATGTCGATGAACATTTTCTTCATCGACCTGAGTGGTGGTGACCAAAAAAGAAACCAGATTAACCCCACAAACCCCGAGAATAAACCCAAGACATTTGGATGAAAATCCATCAGCATGAAGCTTTCGTCTAAAAATATCCATGCTTGAACATATATACATCATTTAACTATTCTGATGAAAATGTAACAATCGTAGGATTTTCTCATGTGTAAGCTATTTAAGCTATTACAACAAACCTTCTTTTCTCTGCCATACCTTCCATCAAATGGGTTACTATGTCAATGTATTATATATCTCAAAATAGACAATGATCCTTCGGTTTCAAATCCACAACTAGAAAAAAAGTTTGTAGAACAAGAGTTTTCATTTTGTTAACCATACCTTTGATGTATGGTTCATTTCCGGGAAAAGAAAAATGCAAGGAATTATAAAGTACTCTTTCCAGAAACTACATTATGCATCACAATGCAAATTTAGATTTGCACATATGATTTGTAGTTGTTTCTTGCTATGTATAAAGCTTCCTTTATATTTGTGGACTTCAAACCCAATGACGATTGTCTATTTTCATATATATACTATACATAGACATCTCTTTGTTTTCTTTCCTTTTAATGCAATATGATAGTGTAAATCCTTTAGCTGGGCACCATTATAATTTAACAGGCTTTATATATATGCATTTCCTTTCTCTACTCTCCCCTAGAGAAAGGAAATGCAAATATCAGAGAAAATACGTTGCAACAAACCCGTTGGACCAAATTGTCTAACAAAATCTTTGAAGTCCTCATAAGATAAGTCGTAATTAAGAACAAGGCCCATGTTTGAACAAAATTCCTAATGTTCTTACACTGATGGATCATACGTTGCAACAAATCCGTTGGACCAAATTGTCTAACAAAATCTTTGAAGTCCTCATAAGATAAGTCGTAATTAAGAACAAGGCCCATGTTTGAACAAAATTCCTAATGTTCTTACATTGATGGAACATCAATCCATTAATGGAGCATGCAGGGAAAGCATTGATGTTGATGAAAGGACATTGATGATGTGTTCTTGATCAAATCAAACAACTATTAACAAACAAGCTACCTAAGGGACCCCACAAATCCTACACATAAACAAAAACCACATGGAAACAAGCTCAATACTATAAAAGCATCTACGTAAAAAACTTTGGAAAATCCTTAACATGAAACCTTTGCCTCCTCTTTTTTTTCCTAGCTACAAATATAGGCATCTCGTTTAAGTACAAGCAACAATAATATGAATATGAATTTATGCCACACTCCACCTTAACAACACAAAAATTATTACCATATAGCCATCTTGAATATAAACGTGCTTGAAAATATACAAATCATTAAACTATTCTAAATAAAAGTTAAAAATCTTAACATTTTTCATATATAAGCTATCAAAGCTCTTACAACTAGCCTCCTCTTCTTTGCTATACCTTTCATGCAATAATTTACTATGTCTATGTATTATAGATATCAAGATAGAAAATGACCCTCGGGTTTCAAAGCCACAAATAGAAAATAAATTTTGTAGAACTAAGTTTTCATTCTATTGACCATGCCTTTACTGGATAGGTCATTTGGGAAAAAGATAAATAAGTTCTGAGGCATTATAAAATGTTTTTTTTGTAAACTACATTATACATCACAATGCAAATTTATATTTGCACATATGATTTGTAGTTTTTTCTTGCTATGTATAAACTTCCCTTTCTATTTGTGGATTTCAAAGCTAATGACCATTGTCTATCTTCATATCTATACTATTAATAAACATCTCTTTCTTGTCTTGTTTTTAGCTCCATTTATGTACTTTACTAGGATCACCTTATGGAGACTATGCTAACTAAATATGTTGTTTCACTCTTTCTCCATGGAGATTTCAACCTTTTCCCATTGGTACAAGTGATCTCGTTAAACCAAGTGAATTCGCTCAGCTCATCAAACATTAACTTCGGGATTTCTATCTTAGATGGCCTTCACAAGCATGAGACATTGCTTCCAATTATATATAATAGTAGTGTACAAGATGGGAAACTTAAAGAAGGAACTATAATCAAAGTCACCCAATGTGCATGCAACGTTGTACATAATGAAACACATGCTTCATTTCCTCCATATTGTTTCCCACTTAATGGATTTTACACCCTTGATGCATCAATTTTTTCCCCATTCCTCTCTAACATATTTCTTCTTACCAAGACTATCACATTTATTTCGCTTGAGCTTGTCACAGTGGATGCATCAATTATTGGAGAGCCTTCATCTTACCACTTAGCTACAGAATCAACCTCGTAGAGTAGTTCCTCTCTTCCAGAGACCGACTTGCTTCAACCTTTCAGTCTTTCACTCTCTAACCTTGACTCGATAATTGCAAACCCTCCCTTGACATCATCAACTATGCCATTCACATCACTTACCTCTTTTAGAAAATTTTGGAGCGTTCAAGGTCAAGTCATTGCCAAGACAAACATTCATGAATATAGCAATCAACAAGGGCCTGGAAAAGTGTTTGGCTTTGACCTTGTTAATTCTTTGCATGATGAAATACACATCTCTGCATTCAATGAATTGGAAATTTCTTTATACAACCAAATACAAATTAGAGTGGTCTACATAGTCTCAAATGGCACAATCAAAGCATCCAATCCAACATAAAACCACTTGAAAATCCATCACAAGATTTTCCTAGGTTCCTCCTCAACCATCCAACCATGCTTAGAGGACGTCCAAATACCTTTACATTTCTTTCACTTTAAATCTATTCAGGACATCCAAACTATACCTATCAATTCCATTGTTGACCTTCTTGGACTTGTAGTTTTTGTTTCACATGCATCAACTATACGGAAAAATGGATGGTGTAGAGACTGTGCGATGCACAGTTGGAATTCGAGACATGTCAAGCTACAACATTGACATAAACCTTTGGGGAGAGCACTTCCAAATTGAAGGATCCCAACTTGCTAACCTTTGAGGTTTAGATAATCCTGTATCTTTAGCAATCAAAGGCGGTCATGTTACAGAATTCAATGGGAAAACTGTTAGAAATATATCCAACACAACTCTTTTTATAAACCCAAGTATTGAATAAACTATCCTACTCCAAACATGGTTTTGTGACAATGGATTTTGTTCAGCCTCACCATCTTTGAGTCAAAAATTCAATGCTTCTCAGTATGCCCCACACAAATGCATTACCATCAATGAGATACAAAATCTCAAGCCATCTAAAAATACAATTTGGTATTCTGTTGTTGCAACCATCACAAATGTTAACATGGATGACTTTCATTTCCTTGCATGCCCTATTTTTCTTGATGGCATACAATTCATGAAAAAAATTTCCCACAAAATTGGAAACATTTGGCATTGTGGTAAATGTGATGGGGGGTTTCTTGAATGTGACTACTTATACATACTAAAGGTTGACTTAGAGGATGTGCCTGGAAACCTTTATGGTGTCATACATTTTGATGATGTTTCAAACCAACTCATGGGAATTTCTGCAAAATACCTATTCCTTGTCTCAACTGAAGCAACATCCCTTGCTGAAATAGCACAAAATATCGGAAAAAACAATTCATTTTCACTCTTTTAGTTAGAACATAGACCTTTTTGTAGAACTGCACGCTTAAAGGTTGAAATTGTGATGCTTGAAGACATTTCATCAACAACTTCCCCTGGTTCTCTTCATTCCTAAAACCTTTGTTTCTATCTTCCCTAAACATCCAATTGTAGAAATGCTTTGCACTTGATACTTAAGCATTTGTTATATTCTATAATGAATTGCCTCAATTATCAAATTTATTCTTAGTTCATGCTTCAACATAGAAGGGTTAATTTTTTACTCTATCAATACTTTTCCCTTTCAGCAGTTCTGACTTGCTTACTCATACTTCCAATGTACAAAATATCACTTAACATTTTGAACTTAAATGGTAGATGCAACCTATATGGTCACTTTTGAATACAATACTAATTTACTATTATGTTTGTTTATAAAATAAGTTCCTTAGTTCTCTTCTTTCTTATAAAAACTTGTCATACTTTTGTACAAAAAAATTATTACATTTACTATTTTTTTTCATACATGGTTTGTCATACTAAACTTTGTTCTTTTATATTCTACTTTCTTACACTCAGCAAGCTAGAACTTGAAAATTATATTTTCCCCTTAAATGTTACTTTTAACCTACATGGTTTGTTTCTAATATGCAATTACTTTACATTTCTAGCTTTAACTCTCATGTTTTATATCCATATGGTTTCCAATTAATACATATACAAAATGTGTCCCTTCCACCAGTGACACCTTTTATGCCTTTAACAACTTTACACTTTTCTTGTAGGCATCATGCCCAACCATGACAATGAACAAGACAATGCATGAAGAAGGCTTGTATATGCAAAGAAAAAAAAAACAACTTCTTCTTTATAGAGATGCTCGTCAAGCTATGGATATCCCTTCTTCATTTTCTTTTGGCCAACCTTCCACCACACCATCCCTTCCATCCTCCATGCTAAATCCATCCAAAACCCCCTTTAATGATGAACATCAACACTTTCGTACAAAATTGGACCAACTATCTCACATGAATGTATGCTCAATATGCAATGAATCTTACGCTAGAATTTCAACAAAAAAACTCCATGGTTCATATGCATTCTCGCATTGTATTCTAGAAATAAAGGAAATCGATTTTAATTGACAAACAATATGGACCCGAGCATACAACCATCTTTCCTTTCAATACTTACACAAGTTGAATAAATGCTCATTTTTCGTGTTAACTCAATCCTACAAGTCACGCATGGTCGTGGTGGTCAATATAAATATTCTGGTCATACTATTTGCTTCCCCCAAGACATTTCCAATATTGCCACATCCCAGCCCCATTTAATATCAGACCTTGACATCTTTGTTGTTCACAAATGAAACCCTACAAACAAACCATATGAACTCTTTGTTAGTTGAACATGTGTGCTTGCTTCTCTTGAATACAAAATGGCTAATGATATGTACTACAAGGATGTTCAAGTTAACCCAATTGCATTATCTTCTTTTCCTCTTTCTTCAACAGACATTTCAATATTTATTCACCATGTCAATAGCCATGATACACCATCTCATCAACACAGCTCGTCCTCTATTATGCAACCACCAAATTCGTTTGAACCTTAAGAATTAAAATCCTCCTCCTTTATTTCAACACAAAGAAATTCTAGAATCAAGATTGAGGAAATTAGACACTTCTCATGCATACCAGATATCCCTCTATCGCCTTTCATTGATTCCCCCCTATAGGTATCTCCCCAATCAATGAGTACAACACATAAGGACTTTTTTCAATGGCCTTTGCAACCTTGTTTCCCACATGTGTTGCAATGCTTAAACAACCACACATTCATCAAGTTGAGATGCATGAATATGCACTTCACCTCATTCACTATCATGACAACATATTTGGCCAACATCCTCATTTCCGCTACTACATATATAATCTCATTATGCGGCATCGAAGTCATGCTACTGATTCTGTTTTTTCAAATGTAACCTTGAAGATAGTGACACTCCCTCCCACAATCTGAGATTGTTGATCAATTGCGCAACCTACCTGATGATAAGATTTCTAAAAGGGTCATACAAATTGGGCCTACATTGCGTGGAACACATTCGTATTGGAAAAAAGAAGAGTTGAACTCACAAATATGATCAATCAACGAGGTACACCAACCTTCTTCTTCACCCTTAGGTAGTTGGCATGAAATGGTTGGATTTTCACGCTCTAATTCCTACCCAACGCCCTACTGGTTCAGATCAATGCCATCAATGGAATATTCCAACATTATATCCAACCCACATTTTACATCACAATACATACACAATAGATTCAAAATATTTCTTGAAGAGTTGCTTCAAAAAGAGTTTCATATAATTGATTCTGTTAGGTTTAAATTATCCTCCCTTGTCCATATATAGTATAATTGATCATCTTACCCAACTTAGGAGTCATTTGGATGAGTTTGGTGCCACTGATTCCATTGGCGCCATTGGTGCTAATCCCTACATTCTAGGAGCCACTCTA
Organism: Pseudotsuga menziesii; assembly: GCA_001517045.1. Taxonomy (NCBI): domain Eukaryota; kingdom Viridiplantae; phylum Streptophyta; class Pinopsida; order Pinales; family Pinaceae; genus Pseudotsuga; species Pseudotsuga menziesii. The sequence continues at coordinate 543,280 of LPNX010460706.1, read as the reverse complement.
AGTTCCACCAACAACCTCCATTAATTGTTTGTGGTAGATAGGGAGTTATGATAAGTCAACCTTCAGTTACAATCAATTAGTCTAGCACCAGTTTTGCATGGTTGCATGGGGAAGTGGCACCTTTTTCCACCTACCTCATCATTTTAACTTATTGTAGATTGATTAAATATTAGGAGTTAGACTAGTCGCTCCCATGTAGTGATTTAGACACACTAAGTTAGACATTAATTCAAGTTTAGTTGGTAGATTTTAATCTTATACACATTATTCGAATCCTCCTTATTGTAACACTAGTGTATTACTGTTGCGATATGAATATTAATGTTGTAATTAACTGATCAATTCTTATCATATTTGTCTCAATTTTGACTTGTTCAGTGTACATTGTTCTTGAGATTCCACTACACAATTCTACTTCTCAATTGATCTCATTTTCCTGTAGATCGATGGTTTAATAATTTAACATGGTATCAGAGCCTTGTTCAGGATAGTAGCAAGTCTTATATGATCTCCATTGTACACCAGAAGCAGCTGAGTTTCAACATAAATCCTGGAATGATAGCCTTTCTCCCTCAAAATTATGTTCAGAGAAGTCTATCTAGGTGTGACGGACTCTTAGAAAGTGTACATGTTGAGGTGAAAAGGCTTGAACCTGACATGATTGCGAATTGAATCAGTTTTTGTAGTGTTATTTGCAGGTACCTACGTAGATTCTTGATGAATTGACTGTTTCAACATACAGAAAGATGGATTCTTCAGCTTTCATACCCCGAATCCTTACACCCTTCAACTAAACTAATTGGAGGGAAGATATGCAGGTAGCCTTACACAAGCTTGGTTTGTTTAGGACACGGGGTCTTCACTTAGTGAAACCATTCCATATTACGTTCATTTGTGGCATATGAAACAATACCCCTAATTTCAATAAATATTGGAAAATGCCTCCCAAAATAGTTTTTTGTAACCCCCTCCCAATATGCCTTCCCAATTTAAAAAAAATCTTGTTTTCACTATATATTGCATGTATCCATTTTTTCATTTACATTTTTTATACCCCTTATATTTCTACCTAGTATATTGACATGATACCCCACATACATTCTACAATGCACCTTGCTTCTTTCGATGTATATTGTGGATGCACATTACTTCACTCACAATGATCAACATCACATAGATCACATTCCTTTCATAATAACTAAATAGACAAGGACTTGCAAGGATTTTAGTTTGTCCAAATTGAATCAATGTCCTAGTTTACATATATTAGACAATTCCTTGAAATCTTTGGGACAAAAACATACTCAAACAAATATAAGATGTTTATTTTATATCAAAAGCATGCATGTTAATTCTAAAATATATATCCTTCATCAATCATCACAAATAGGAAAGTCTAAAGAAAATAGACTATGTTAAGATTATACCGACAACAATAGGAATTCCACATTAAAACCTTTAGAATTGATAACAAAAAAAAATACACTATTTCTTATTATACTATTAACTGAGGACCCGTAATACTTTGACTAAGCAATGACATTAATTAAGTCCAGTTTTTATATTACTTCCAAAAGAAAATCGTCATAAATAGGATATAGTCTAAAGACTCTAGGAATATTACCTCTGAGTTATAGTACTTAGTTTCAACCTTCTGCTCTTCAATGGGATTGACGGGATTTCTGAAATCTATTGTCAGTCCTTCAGTTGAGAAAATAACAAAACCAATTTCCCCGCTAAATATCACATTATAAGAAAAGGAATTAATAAAGTTGTTATATGACAATATAATAGTAATAAAGACATTCAACAGGACATCTAAACTCCACAAACATATTTGATTGCAATATTAGCTATGTGACCATCCACATGAAACAATATTACAGTGGAAGTATTAAAAAAATGGATTCTCAACAATCCAAGCCTCATATTTAATTCACTTATTTATTCAATAGAGTTTAGAGATCACATACCTTGGATATTGTGGAACATATGTCCATGCATAGTGAATAGATCCCTTGAAATCTTGCCTACATGCTGAGACAATATCTTGAATAATGTGCATATGAAACCACCAGCTTTCTACATGACTAATAACTACACCTCCAAGCCATATCCAGATTTATCATATCAAAAAAGAAATATAAAAACTGGAATACATATTCTCATCCATATCCTATTTGTGTTCTAGTAACTACAACTCAAAACCTACATAAGTGCCATAAGGTAAACAAGTAATATCTGACATAAAAGGAAAAATAGCACTAATTCTTAGATTAGGGACATGAGAATTAGATGTGTCATTAAAGGAAAAGAGAGAATTATAAAGTAATCTTCCTATACTTTTCAAGAAAACCATTACTTTTCAATAAAACCAAACAAGGATAACAAGGAAAGCCAAATAACAAAAACCGTAAAAACCAAGCATGGAATATGCCATGTACATTTCTCCAAAGTACTTGATGTTGAAGTTTAAGGTTTAGAGGAGTTTTTAATTTAAGTAGTAAACTTTAATGCATGAACATATAAAATCATATTCGGAATAGTATTGCTCTAATAAAATTTGAACTGTAATAAACAAACATAATTTTCATCTCTTTCAACTTAACACTCCATTATTCACTGCATTAAAGTTGGTCCTCAAAAATCATCAAATGCCATGTACAGTAACATTATGATAAAATAATGTATAATAGATATCAACAGTAAATAATCATAGCCAATATTTGAATCAACCATATACTCATATTTTTCAGATTTGATCGTATCACTGATGGGACAAGTCAATCTAGACAAACAATTTATGTACCCTGAGAGAGATCGAGAGAGGGTTAAATTAGAAGCATACAGACCCAGAATTCTTAGTCAACAAGCAAATTCATACCAAGTAAATTCATGTTGAAAAAGGACACACAGTCATCCTAGGTCACTGTTGGGTAAGGATGCAGTCACATACTACAAAGTCACACAGGCATGCTTTGCACAGTCATGCTTGAAAAAACAGATTCCACCCATAAAGTGAAATTCACTGTCACATTGGGAAAGACCCCATAGTCCACACAAGAAAACAGGCTCATGGTCACCTCATGGTCATACTAGGGAAGGACCCACAGTCCACCCAAGAAAAAATATCATGGTCATGCTAGAGAAGGACAAACAGTCCACCAAGAAACATATCATAGTCACGCTAGTGAAGGACCCACATTCCACCCAAGAAAACAGATCACAGTCATGTTGGAGAAGGACCTCTCAAGGTATCACCGAGGTGCAGGTTTTTTTGTTTTGTTTTAGGACCCACATCCCACCAAGAAAGTGATAAGAAATAGACTCACGGTTACACTATGGAATAACCCATAGTCCACCCAATAAACATGCCATTGTCACACTGGGGAAGGACCCACAAGCCAACAGAATCATGGTCACGGTGGTGAAAGTGACCACGTGGAAAGTGTAACAAGGAAATCCTAGTCACATGGGTGGTGCAACAAGAGATCACATGGAGCAATGGAAAATATCACACAGAGGGAGAGAGCTCAGTCACGCTGGAGCAGCAGACCATGAACTAGATCTGTCTCTCATTTTAAATTAAAATTTTAATTTATAATATAGATACTCCTTAAGATAGGGTATCAAAACATTAATAAACATAACCTATGGACCAAGTAAGATAAAGGATCATGAGTCAAGCAAGGGGGCCACAAAAAAACAAACCACAGACCCAAAAGGTCAAGGTGAACTATATAAGGTGTACATGCAACTCCTTTATAGGACCAACAAGACCAATAACATTTTCTCTCTCTCAAGGTACATTGTTTTATATATTTTTGTCATCACTATATAAGATTCATTAGTTATAGAAAGTAGAACCAAATAAACAACTTATACAAGGAAGAGAAGTGAAATCCATAAAAAGTAGTTATCTTGGAAACTACAAATGCCACAGAAATACATAAATAGGCATCAAAGCAACTGCAAAACCATCTCAAACGTACATAAACCATGGCAAACGATAACAAAATAGTACTAGAAACAAAATAGTATCATTTTAACTAGACAAGATAAGTTTAAAGCATAATTTTCATCTCTTTCAACTTTAAAACTCCCTAAGGTCCCCGTGTTAAAGTTGAAAATCATACAAAGACAATAAATAACAACAACAAGCTAACTCAAAGTACAAAGAAAACTAATATGATAACCAACTATAAAAGTTGAAACCTTCCTTATACTCAGCTTAGCACACCCAAACAATGTAGCAAACATATCCGTCCACACAAGTCCAAATGCATAGTGTTCATCTCTTTCAACTTTAACACTCCCAAAGGGTACCCAAAGGTCCACATTCGGGAGTATAAAAGTTGAACGAGATGAAAATTATGCTTTACACTTATATTTTCTCACTCTTGTTTAGTTATAGCTGAAAAGCATACAAATACAATAAATAACATCACTAGTAAATCTAACTCGTGTCTAACTCAAAGTGCAAAGAAAACAAATAATATAACCCACTAGGAGAGTTGAAACATTGTTGAAACCTTCCTTATCTCAGCAATATTTTTTAGATCAGATCTTGTCTATTAAGAAGAAAGCCACTACAGGAACAAAGGACATACCTGAAAGAGAATAAATTCAGTTACCTAGTCGACAGGAAAGGAATCCCTAATTACTGGAGAAGCAGAGCAAGGAATTCCCATGGTTTAAGCAGGTTTAAGTGGACTAAGATCTCTATTGCACTGTATTAGTGTTTGGGTCTGCTTAAAGTGATCGTAATGAAACCCCAATTACTAGAGCAGCAGACCTAGAAACGACAATCCATAAAATATTGGGTAATGATGAAATTTCATACAAAAAATGTGCACAAACCAGATCTCCATTTGTATCCCATACAAATTCCATGGCTTTCTTAGTGCAGCAAAGATATCACTCCACACAAGTCCGAACACATATTTTTCATCTCTTCCAACTTTAACACTCCCAAAGGTCCACATTTGGGATTATAAAAGTTGAAAGAGATGAACATTATGCTTTGAACTTATCTATTCTCACTCCTGTCTAGTTATAGCTGAAAAGCATACAAATACATAGGGGTTTCAGCCGTGTTGGAGGAGCACCAAGGAATAGGGTTTTCGGCCATGTTGAAGGAGAACCATGAAAGGGTTTAATTATTTAAAAAACCCAAAACATTATATTGGGTTTTTCAGCCATGTTGGAGCATTGGGGTTCTAGGATTAGACTGTGTTATGGGATCATCACGGGAGCATAGGTTTTTCACAAGCTTTGAGGAGCACTGCGCGGGAGGGAGAAGCTGGGGTTTTCAATCATGTTGGTTTTTTAAGCCATGTTGGAGCATTGGGGTTCCACACTCAAACTGCATTGTGGGTCAACATAAGATCAAGAGTCAACAAGAGGGATCAAGAATATGAAGGTGTCAAACTCGTGGTCAGACTGCTATATTCTCTCTCAAGGTATCACCAAGGTATATCGTCCATAACTTATAAGTGTTCCAAACCACAACAATAAGTTTTATCATCACCATGTAAGGAAGTTCCATACTACTTCCATACCCACTCCATATGAAAACAAGTGCACAATAATGAGTTTTATAACAAGATATTTCCACACCCTAGCCATTTTTCGAATCAACAACAGTTACAATTTCCTAATGAGTTAATATGCACTGTGTATGCTCTCCACACAAACATGAAGAAATTAAAAAACACTTCCACTGGAAAAAAATTAAGATCTAAAACCATAAACAACGAATGGACTATCAATATTTAAACCTGAAAATTTCTCTGATTTCTCAACTTTGTTGTCAACTACTAAACAATTACCATCAGCATTGTTGCCAATAAAATCTGAAAATTCATTTTTTTCAATTCATGTACAGCATGAGAGTGAAAAAGAGATACATTTTCTTTTAGTAATCATACAAAACTTGGACTGTGCTATGCAGCTTCCAAAGTGAGGATGTTAGGAATGTGATCTGTGGCTTTCTTAATGGTCTGCGCTCTTGAAGGAACTGGTTTTGTAAGCAGGTCTTGGAAATAGTGAATGAGATCCTGCTCAATTTATTCTTTTGTTTCCAGCATATAAAACCATCCTTAGTTTTGATCCTGGAAATGTGATTGTGGCTGCGGTGTTAAATGACTGAGCGATGGAAGAAGCAAGTGTTTCTGTCCCCTTCTTTAAGCCACCCAATTCTAGACTTTTGCTTCTAGAACATTTCCTCCTATTCACATGTTTTGTCAAGCTTTTCCATGATATCTTTTTCCTTGAGTTTGTTATCCACTGTTTGTCCCTCTTCCATGATGATTGTTTGAATTTTTTCAAGTTCTTTTTCCAGATCACTCTTGTCTTTGAAAATGTTCCCAAAGGTGTTGTGGTTCTAGAATTTGAGCTTTCCCTTGAGAATTTCTATATTTTGCTGCATTATAGCCATCTTGGAGCACCTCGAGGCATTCATGTCCTCCCACCATATTTGAACAGAGTCTTGGAAGGTCAGTTGGATGAGCCAATTTTTTTCAAAACGGAAGGGCTTAAATTTGTGGGCTTATGTATTCCTCCATATAAATGAAATGGGCCAGTGATCCGACCCTAAGGATGGAGTACATTAGTGCTCAAATGTCCAACATCTTCCATGAGGTTTTCAGAAACTAAAAATCTATCCAACCTTGAGGCAATGAGCTTATCTCCTCCTCTTCTATTGTCTTATGTAAAAAAATTGTTTGAGGTGGGGACGTCCACCAACTTGCAATTTTCTATGAGTGCTTTGACGCTGAGATCCTCATGTGTTAGAGTTACTCTCCCTCCTTTTTTGTTGCTTAGAGAAATGATCATGTTGAAGTGTCATCCAAATATGATAAAGGAGTCGGCATGATGTTACGTAAACCACTCCATGTAATGAAGCAGATATAATTTCAGAGCAGGGATTTGAGGTCCATAGATATTTAGAAAAAAACCATGAAATTTGGTTCCTAGAATGTGGAAAGAGGCAAACAAGTAGCTTGTAGTAGAAGAGAAATTGTTCAAGGAAACTAAGGAGGGATCCCAGGCCATTGAAATTCCCCCATAGGATCCACAAGCATCTATTTCTATACTTTGACAACCCCTCCATAGTTTACCTAACAGGGTTTGAAAGGTGTGGTTGGAACATTTGGTCTCTTATAAGAATAAAACTATCAGCTTATCTTGAAGAGTTTTCCTTTTGACCATCTGTTCTTGGAGCGCCCATTGAGGCCTTTAATATCCTAGGAAAATATCTTCATTGAGAACTAGGGGTTATAGCAGGAAATAATTCAGTTAGTTAGGCATATTGGCTGTAACACCCCGGTTTTGACCCCGTTTGCATGATGTATATAATGTAATTAATCGTGGTGAGGAGTTAAAGGCAAAAGCCCCACCATCGATCTGGTTGTGTATGTTTTGTCAACGGGGATAGTTGCCAATGGTATATCATGATATTCGTCACATTATAGTTTGGCATCATGTAAATACGCACATTAATTAAAATAAACCCACAACCAGCTACGGCAGTGCAACGTTAAAAATGAAAAGGGCATGATTCCAAAGGATAAGGGTGGGGAATGTCAAACCTTGGTCTATGGGGGGAAATACATGTGTTACCACCTTGTTTGATTTGCCATCTTCCCTTGTCTCATCCAACCACTTTAATGTTTTGTTGAGTTAGTTGAGGGCATTTATTGCTTGAGGAAACATGGGCATGGGGGGGGCGTCAGTTGGGCAGGTTATTGTCAGTTCTGACGATACACATACCCAGCGGCAGAAGCCATCGTTTTCCTCAAGCCTGGTCTTCACCTTCACGATTGTGGTCTGGGGAATTTGGATCCTCACACAGAGAGATGTTCTATTTTTCCTCATGCACCAGTCGGGGTTCTCCTTTTGTTTTGTGCATGTAGCGAGCTGGAAGAGTGGCCTCAAGGTCACGATTTCTACTATCTATGTGAATAGCTATGGTTTTTCAGCCACGATTCTGCCTTGCTGTTGGTTTAACCTGTGATTCGGGCTTTCTGTTGGTTTCACCCACGTTTTGGGTTGCTGTTGTTCTTCCACGATTTTTGGATGCTGTGGAGAGTCTGATTTCCTTCTTCCATTTCAAACTGTGCATGTGTTTCCTTCTTCCATTTCGGGCATTTTTGGACTATGTTTTTCCCCTTGCTCACAGGTTGAAAGTTGTTCTTCCCCATTTTTTCTATCGGTGTAACTTTCTTCAGCGTCTGCATTAAGGAGTTGTGTGTTGTGGGCTCTTGGATGTTGGACGACTACTAATTTCCACATCTGTTGGCTGAGTTTTCCCATGTCTATGTTGGGAGTACTGCCCCTATGTTGGGACTGTGTAAAGTTGCCATCGTTTTCATTGTGAGTTTGGGCTGTTGATGTACCCTGGTTTTGGGTTGTTGCTGAGTTGTTTTGGCCATGCTAGGGCCAAGAACAACTTTGAGTTGTCTTGTGGCTTGAGTTCTGTCTCGCCTCTTGGTTGGGATTGTCACCCAGTTGTCTTTTCCTTCTTCACAGAGCTGTGAAGGGATTGTTTTGCTACGGTATGCAGTGGTTGGTCTTTGGACTATTGAGAGTGGGATTAGAGGTTGGGTATGCTTGAGAAGTTGGTGTTGAGGCCACCAGCTTGGCATTTAGCCTATCCTAGCTCCTTGATGACCTGGTAAAACCCTACTGTGTGGGTTTGGCTGATTGGCAAACCTTGGCTATGTGTAAGCTTGCATTGACCCTTAGTCCTTGAGGAATCATGCCCAGCTCAGGGGTGGCAGTGTTGCTGAGAGATTGATGAGCACACTGGCCTATGGTTGGGTGGAACATTGCAGCCACATAGCTAGTTGCGGGGCAAGTTCTTCATCAAAAGATAAGTACTCCTGTCTGTTTCATCTCTGCAATTATATCTATTGTTTCATGAGAAATGATGAACATATTGAATGCTGGAATTTATATGTTTGCTTCCGCTGAATGTTGAGTAATTATGCATCTTTGTATGATGGAGTATGCATCCTGTTATGTATTATGTTTAAGCTTTTAATTTCAGCATTGATTCCTGTTCATGTTCATGGGGCTGTTTTCCCATATGTTTGGTGTTAGTAGCGTCCTCTTGCCCGGTGTGAGGGTCAGGGAGGTTACAGAGTGGTATCAGAGCTCATGTTGTAGCATGGGCCTGAATGGACCACCAAGATGCAATGACAGAGGTAGGATTTCTCTTTGCCCAGTAGAGATCAGAAATGGATGACAGAAAACTTCCACGAATTTGCCTAAGTGTTTGAACAGTCGGTTCATCGGAACACTTAGTGGAACGGACTTCCGATGTAGCGGAGAGCTAGGCGAAAACATGCTCGACGGAGAATAGTTGGAGGGAAAATTACAAAAAAAATTCTAAGTGTTCAACATCTGTCGGCAGAAAATAGATATTGGGGTCTTCGACACCGCGGAAGAATTTAGCGGTTGTCTGTCCGCTGTTGCGGCTATCGAAGGGACTAAAACGCTGATGCAACAATGTTAGTGGATCCTATTGTCGACAGTAGGAAAGTTTTGAAATTTGTCTCAAGTGTTAAAATCATCGGAAGCAGAAAGTTGTTTGAGTGCTCGCCGTTGCGGATGGCTAAACAACTATGCGTCCAACGGGTAAGGCCTCCAACCATCAACGCCATGAAGAAAGTTTGAAAGATTTTTCTAAGTACAGAAATCATCGGCTATCGGAAGAAGATAGTGGTTCGTACGCCCGCCATTGCGGAAGCCTAGAGAACTAGTATTCTAACGAGAAGAGATTGCCGATACCGATCGGGTCATGCCATAGCAGATTGGGCCATCGATCGGAAGAAGATCAAGGATCGTGTTCCGCCATTGCGACTGTGGAAGGAACTATTTCGTCGACAGAAAGAAGGGAATGGAGCCGATCAAGCGGTGAAAAGGAAGACTAAAGAGGAAAAAATTTGAAAATTTGAAAAATATTTTAAGTATGGAGACCATCGGCGAAATTTAGCTGTTTGAGCAGCCGATGCGGCAGCAAGTATTGGAGAAAAATAGAAGATGAGGTTGTCGATATAGCGGTGGAAGAGAAGAGAAGGTTTCGGCATAAATTAGTTGAAGGCGGAGCCACAGTTTCGATGGAGATCTTCCGAAGATAGCCAAAACGTCGGTGAAGGATAGTTGATTGAGCAGCCGATGTGGCGGTGGAAAGAAGAAGAAAAATTTCTGAAAAAGAAAAAAATTTCTAAGTACAGAAAACGTCGAAAAAATTTAGAAGATTGGACCGCCGACACGTCGGAGAAAATTAGAGGATCAGTCTGCCGATACATCCAAATCCAAAGGAGGATCAGCCCGAAACATCGAAAAAATTTAGTTGATTGGACCGCCGATGAGCATTTAATGAAAAATGAAGATCAAACTGCCAAAGTGTCGGAAGCTTAGAGAACTAGCCATCCGACACGTAGAGGATTCGATCGCTGACAAAGTCCAGAAGCATAGATGAATGGACCACTGATAGGTTGGGAGAAATTAGTTGTTTCAACCGTCGATGAGCTATTTAGCCATGGAATCCATAGACAGTTTACTGCCCGACGTTGCGGATGCCTAAGGAACTATCCATCCGATGGATTGTGGTTTGGATCGCCAATACAGCGGAGGAGTTAGTTGTTTTGACTGCTAAAACATTGGACTGATAGTCGAAATGAGAGCCGATTCTGCAGAGGAAATTTTGAGATTTTCAAGTGGGATTTTCCAGTAGATTTCGACTGTTTTTCAACAGGATTTTTCAGCAGTTTTTCAGTGGGGTTTACAGATGGCTGAATTTGGCACCCAGTCCAAAATGCATTTGTGTGTGAAATGCTGAGATTTGGTGAAAATATTCATTTTTAGAAGTGGTGTGGTTTTCACACTCGAGGTCGAAATGAAGCATGTGGATAGGCGTTGGAAAGCTTATCCAGTAGGGAACAAGGGAAAGTCACCAGAATCTAAGCATGGAGCAGCAAAGTGCTAATGACGGCCACTGTTATCAAATGGACAAATCTGGAAAAATTGCATGCCCAGAGGTAGCAAGGACTATGAAGGCTAACCAGCTGCTGTGTGGAAGAGGCATTCCATGCGAGGATGTGGGACTTGAAAAGGGGAGTTTCCCTAAACCCTATCTTGCTGATTATAACTACATTTCCTAAGTTTTATACTTGAAATGCATGAGAATATGTTTTGTGTACATAGGATATTGAGGATTATACATTTATAATGAACCACTAATGATAGTTATTGCATTGGTGTTGGCATTAGTGGAAAAACCAACAAAAACATGGACCTGGCTGAATATGTTGCTGATGCTGAAAAATGTGACTAGCAACCCTATGGAGAAAGGGATAAAGAAACAAGTCCAGGATAAAAAAAAATTGGTGAGCAAATTCTGCAATCTCTTGCAAAGGACCAACCAAATTGGTCATGCCAAGGGTGTAAGTAGGACCCATGAAGGTAAGAGTTTGATTATGGAAAATTCCATGCAGTGGTAAAGGTAAGAGACCTCATACCCTGTGGTTATTTGAATGTTATACTACATTCATATGGAAATGTGTCATGCCTGTATATAGCTTAGTAGCCCAAGGAAAGTAAGTACTGATGATCTTGATTATAGTAATGCATCCTATATGAAGTAGTCATGGTTAGGCCATGCATGGTGTGTTGAATGAATAGTATTCCTGAATCAATGCAAGGTAGCATTGAATGGATATGCATTAAAAAGATTTTATGAATCTTGTAGTCATGCATTGAATGGATGCATATGAAGGGTGTGAGTGACTGATTGCATAAGTATAGGTGCAAATGTTGTGATGCATTGCATGAATGCATCGAGATGAGTGCATGTGATATTATGAATAACTAATGGCTGAAATGATGAATTGATGACAATTCAGGAACCATTTCAAAGGCTATTATGAATGCAGGATAGTAAGTATAGTCATGATCAATTGGCTGCCGAAAATGCTCTATGGAAGAGCAAGGTGGTACAAATGATACGCTTGTGAAGTAAGGAGTATCGAAACATTTCATTTAATTGCATGAATGATGTGACTATGCCTTGCAAATGTTAGTATGATAATGATTGCATGAAGTAAATGAGTTTTGGTAATATTGATGTGATTAACAGCTGGAAGTATTTGAATTTTATAAATTCTAAAAATGCTTCAGTGATGGTTGTAGCAATGAGAAGGTTATATGCACCCAGACTTACCAAGTGTTTGGTTGATTGAAGCTCAGGTTTCAGGTAGATTATTTAGAGCATGGAAATGAGAGTAAGACCATGACAAATGCCAGAATCTACCATGTGAAAGAGCCAAACCTTATGAGAAGAGTCTCATGGCTGTGAAAATAGTTGGTATGCATAATGGGTTGTTAAACTTGAGTTGTGAATTTCGGATTTAAGAAATTGCTGACAACTACTAATCACTATTGGCTTGCATAAGATTGTGTCAGGAGGACGCATTGTAAGTGGGTATTCATATTATGTTAGTAAGCATAAAATTATAATGGGCATAGTGGTGCTTCTTACAAGAGACCCACAAATGAGGATCGCCTCATTGCTAAGCAAACTAATTTCTGTAGTAGACAGAATTGAAAATTCCTATTGAATTTGATTACTAATGTCATTGCTTGGTTATGGAACAATCAATTTGGATTGTATTATCAGATAATGATTGACTATTTGGCTATTCGATGAATGTGCTAGGGGTACACACTGCAGGAAGATCATGTGTGATGGCCTACATGAGCCAAACTTCATGGGAAGGTTTTCCCTTATCTTGGAAATGGGTTTCGGGTGAAACTCCATTGGACATTTTGGAAATGTCTCATCTGCACTACATGTTTGGTAAGAAACATGAGTGAGATGGTATAGATTATGTTGGTAAGACATGTGTGGATATGAAATGTAAAAAGGAGTTGGGATGGCTAACCAAGGGACTGTCAACTCAGAGAAGGGAGCCCCATTCCTCCTTAACGAAGGAATACTGCGTCGGCAAATGGATAAGTGTTCTGTGACCCTTGCTATGAATATGCATGTCAAATTATTAAAATTCCATATGCAGAACATGTTTTGATTGTATTTCCATGATGACCGATTGCTTGAGTATGAATAGGCCCTACATGGCACACACCGGGAAAGAGTGCACACTTTTCCGATGTCGAGTCATGAAAGGGTTTTCAATATTGATTACACCCTAGGGAGTGGACGCACTCCTGGTGTCTCAATACTTGATAGTGAATGATATGAAATACGATTACAGTTTTAGAGTAATAACACTGATGAGTTTGCTTATATTGCTTGTGTTGACAGGCTAAATAGATGCAGTTGGGTGTTGCACCCCAAAGGTAAAAGGTAATTGGTTGTTGTGAGGGGTTGCGGAGTAAGGGTTATTGTTGATATAAGTGTATGTGTTATTGTGGATATAAGTGTATGTTGGGTTGTTATATGCCTGGGGATCCATAGTAGATCCTAGACCTAGAAATGGTCATGGTAAAGTTCCAAGCCCAGTAGACATGATTGTGTACTGGATGGACATTAATTATTTGATGTTGTGGAGCAGTCGGTGTGCTGACCTAACATCCAAGTCCATAGGCGATCCCAATGCTTGTAAAGTGAAGCAGGATCCTGTGGACCAACGAGGAAACGCACAATATAGATAAGTATTGGATTATTTTGCTTATGAATATACATGTGTATATAATTTGGTTATGATGTTTTAAGCTCTTGTTCTAGAGATAAAACCGATGAGAATAAACTAAACATGTAAATCTATTCAATGTTTGGATATAGGTATCACTGAGAGCGAGGACTATGAGAGCATCCTAGGGGTGCATGTGGACATGTGACTGTCCTGGAGAGCTCAGAATGAGCGGTAATGAAAAAGGTGCTAGTAAGACTGTGGAGGTCCTAGCAGCCGAGACAAACCATGTGGAGAGACTCCATGGTTTAGAGGTCTGGAATAGACCAGAGACACTGAGTGTCATGACCAAGAGGGATTGGTCCAGCATTCATGGTGAAGTGAAAGAGGCTGAGAGCATGAAAATCCACAGCGGTGGTGTGGGTTCCAGGATGGAACAAAACAAAGAGGGTAAAAACTCTTGCTGCTCTCTCTTGCCCTTTTAATTATATATATATACATATATATATTTATGCATTGTGAAAACAAAAGATTGTTGAATGCATGTATGACTGGAAATGGAATGTGTGTATTTGCTTAAAGTTAATTATGAATGCTGGAATAGTTAATTCCCTGCCCAAGAATGGACATGAATGAGCTCGTGTGCCTGTTGGGAAGGCATGAAAAATATGAAAGTCTCCTTGATGAGACTTGGACTGTCATGCCAATTGGGTAATTAACTGACTGATTTTAATGTCTATATTATGCTTGGTCTGACAGGATTTCAATGGTGCATTTCACAGGTGAGAAAAGTGAAACTTGGTGGTGCACATTGATCATGGCAGTACATTGATCATGGCAGCAAATCAAAAGTTGTTGGACTTGGCTGGAAGTCTCCTTCAAATGATTGCCAAGACCCAAGAAAATCTTGGGGAGATGCTGAAGATACAGAGAAGGCAGAATGAAATGAACCACCAAATTTTGCAAGACTTTATTGGTTTGCAAAGGGAGGTGAAAATCCTTCTGGGAGCAATCGACAAAGGCAAGGAAGATGGATCAGTGATGGGACATTCGTCCAAGTGACCCATTAAGAAACGGTCTAGGCGTGAATACTCAAAGAAAATTGAGCAAGTAAAGATGAAGCAGCCAGTGAAATGCTGGGAATGCAGAGGACATCATTTACGTCGGGACTGCCCAATGAGGGAACATGAAGAGGGAAATAGCCGCAAAGTTCCTAGACTTCGAGATAAGCTGAAAGCCGAGAACCAGCAGGAGAAGTTCATGGAAGACGAGGGGCTTGGTATTGAACGTTCAAAGTAAATAATTGAACGTGGGACAGATCTGCAAAACTTTGAAATTTTGATGTGCAATTGTATATGTATTATATATGTATTCCTATGTATTGGAACACCGAGGACGGTGTTATTCCAAGGGGGAGGGGAATGTAACACCTCGGTTTTGACCCCATTTGCATGATGTATATAATGTAATTAATCGTGGTGAGGAGCTAAAGGCAAAATCCCCACCATCGATTTGGTTGTGTATGTTTCGGCAATGGGGATAGTTGCCGATGGTATATCGTGTTATTCGGCACATTATAGTTTGGCATCATGTAAATACACACATCAATTAAAATAAACCCACAACCAGCTATGGCAGTGCAATGTTAAAAATTAAAAGGGCATGATTCCAAAGGATAAGGGTGGGGAATGTCAAACCTTGGTCAATGGGGGGAAATCCATGTGTTACCACCTTGTTTGATTTGCCATCTTCCCTTGTCTCATCTAACCACTTTAATGTTTTGTTGAGTTAGTTGAGGGCAAAAATTGCTTGAGGAAACGTGGGCATGGGGGGGGGGGGGCATCACTTGGGCAGGCTATTGTCAGTTCTGACAGTACACATACCCAGCGGCAGAAGCCATCATTTTCCTCATGCCTGGTCATCACCTTCACGATTGTGGTTTGGGGAATTCGGATCCTCACACAGAGAGACGTTCTGTTTTTCCTCATGCACCAGTCGGGGTTCTCCTTTGGTTTTGTGCATGCAACGAGCTGGAAGAGTGGCCTCAAGGTCATGATTTCTACTCTCTATGTGAATAGCTGTGGTTTTTCAGCCATGATTCTGCCTTGCTGTTGGTTTAACCCGTGATTCAGGCTTTCTGTTGGTTTCACCCACGTTTTGGGTTAGTGTCGTTCTTCCACGATTTTTGGATGCTATGGAGAGTCTAATTTCCTTCTTCCATTTCAGACTGTGCATGTGTTTCCTTCTTCCAATTTTGGACTATGTTTTTCCCCTTGCGCACAGGTTGAAAGTTGTTCTTCCCCATTTTTTCTATCGGCGTAACTTTCTCCAGCGTCTGCATTAAGGATTTGTGTGCTATGGACTCTTGGATGTTGGACGACTACTAATTTCCACATCCGTTGGCTGAGTTTTCCCATGTCTATGCGGGGAGTTCTGCCCCTATGTTGGGATTGTGTAAAGTTGCCATCATTTTCATTGTGAGTTTGGGCTGTTCATGTACCCTGGTTTTGGGTTGTTGCTGAGTTTTTTTGGCCACGCTAGGGCCAAGAAAAAATCTGAGTTGTCTTGTGGCTTGAGCTGTGTCTCACCTCTTGGTTGGGATTGTCACCCGGTTGTCTTTGCCTTCTTCACAGAGCTGTGAAGGGATTGTTTTACTGCGGTATGCAGTGGTTGGTCTTCGGACTGTTGAGAGTGGGATTAGAGGCTGGGTATGCTTGAGAAGTTGGTGTTGAGGCCACCAGCTTGGCATTTAGCCTATCCTAGCTCCTTGATGACCTGGTAAAACCCTACTGTGTGGGTTTGGCTGATTGGCAAACCTTGGCTATGTGTAAGCCTGCATTGACCTTTAGTCCTTGAGGAATCATGCCCAGCTCGGGGGTGGCAGTGTTGCTAAGAGATTGATGAGCACGCTAGCCTATGGTTGGGTGGAACGTTGTAGCAATGTAGCTGGTTGTGGGGCAATTTCTTCATCAAAATATAAGTACTCCTGTCTATTTCATCTCTGCAATTATATCTATTGTTTCATGAGAAATGATGAACATATTGAATGCTAGAATGTATATGTTTGCTTCCGCTGAATGTTGAGTAATTATGCATCTTTGTATGATGGAGTATGCATCCTGTTATGTATTATGTTTAAGCTTTTAATTTCAGCATTGATGCATGTTCATGTTCATGGGGCTGTTTGCCCATATGTTTGGTGTTAGTAGCGTCCTCTTGCCCAGTGTGAGGGTCGGGGATGTTACATTGGCCTAATTCAAGTAACCTTGTGCCAAGCATGACGATTCTTTGTAGATTCATCTTTCTACCTTTTTTCCAGTTGTCTCTTTGGTATTTTTGCTTGTCTTTATGGGGTGTGCTATGGACTCCAAGCTTATTTTTATATTTTGATTTTTCCAGGGCTTCCTTCAAGAATTGGATCTGAGTTGGGGGTATGGATATGAAGGATCTTCTTGTGCATGTGTCTTCCAAACCTAAGAGATCCAATCCCCCTACCTCTATATCCACCATTTTTTCATCCTTGAGTATTTCTAGGATGTTATCATTCTGCTACTGCGACGATTTAGAAGTTTTTTGTGTAGATATTTCCTTATAGTTCTATAGGTCATTTGGTGCTTCGTCTTATTTTGACTATTTCAGATATGGGTTTTATCCTTATTCAGTTTCAAGTTCCTTAGGATCTTCGAGGAGATCCTCTAATATCTTGAAGCTATTGCTGGTAGTGAGATGATCTTCTTTTTTCTCCATTGGAGGGTGTTTGTGGGTGTGTCTTTTTTCCCTTTCATATTTTTGGAAACCCTCCTCATCTTTCTCCACTGTGGACTTGAGGTTGGAGTGGTGTTGATTAAGAGGGAATTCGCTATGCAAGTGACCTTGCTCATGACATTTGCGACATCTACAGGGGAAATGTTCCTAATCAAGCGATTGAATCCATTTAGATTCTTCATGCATCATGCTAATTGAATCTGAGAGCACTTTTGTGATCTGCATGTATTCGCATATTTTGGCGTAAGAAGTGTATTTGCTGTGTTTTGTCTTTTCAACCACTCGAACATAGCTTCCCAACATATCTCCTATGTCCTTGAGGATTTCTTCATCCCAATATTCATGTGGTAGTGAATACATGTGAATCTAGATCATATCCCAAGTAAAGTCTTCCTTGTCTGGGTTGAACCGCTCGGTCCAGTTCCTGAGATACAACCCTAGAGAGTTGAAGAAATAGGGGCCTCCATCTTCAACCCTAGCTTTTTCCTCTAACTTGTGGAAGATGATGGTAAATAAACCTTTGGATCCCAGTTGAAGGTTGTAGTGTGATTTGGGATTCCATTTCAATTCAATCAAGTCTCTGAGTGCTTATTCTAAGGGCCAAATTTTGATGAATTTTCCATTTAGTGCATGGCCCCGTATGTGTTGAGATCTCGCATTGATTCTTTTTGCAGGCAGGGTTATGCATGGCCTTTCTATGGTTATTTTTATGTAGGTGCTGGTACTTTAGGGTCCATTGTTCAATTCGTCGTGGTCCTTTTGGGCCTCTTGCGTTGTTTCCGTATTAGAAACCAATATCTCTATGGTACCAATGTACAGGGTTTTGATTGTAACATGGTCAGGTGCATTGTTTTTTTCGGTTTTGTCATGGATAGGACATGAGGGGTTTGCCACCCCTCCCTCGGATGCTTCCATGTGACCAGTCATGAGTTGTTTGCAGAAGCTTGTCGATAAGCGGGTCAAGGATGAGATCTAGAATGCTATCACCACAGCCATTATGACTGAACCCTAATCATTACTGACTGTTATGACCGAGTGATCCTTCCACCTACACTTATGTTGGAATTAAAAAATAATAATAACAAAAAAATATTTCAATTTTTTTAATATTTCTTTTAAATAAAATATTTTAATATCAATATTAATTATATGTATAAAGTAATTGAAGTGTTTTGAGAGAGGTATGTAATTTTTTTTTGCTCAGTGTGGAGTTGACACATGGTAGTTAACAAAATAATAATAATAATAATATTTTTTTGCATAAAGTACACTAAAAGTGAGAACACATTACATTCCATATTGAGATGAAACTAAATGAAATCAAATGAATATATATAAAATAATAAAATATAAATAACATAAATGTGAATATAATAAGATCAGAATACATAAATAAAATGCTCACAAATATATACAAAATAAAATATGAATACAATGAACATTTATTGATAGAGGTAAATATATGATGAACATGCATATCAAATGATGATCTCCTAATGTTTAACATTTATTGAGGTTAAATTTGATCTATTGGACAATGAGAGATATGATAAAATTCATTTCCAATTTTTTTTAAGAAGGATCAAATCCCTTGGGGTGCAAATTTTCCTTTAAAATTTTGCACTCTAAAAAACACTTGCACCAGGAGGGGTTTTATTCCTCTTGAGGCATGATAGTTCTGAAGTTAAGATGGATCTACGTTGGTTTTCATTTCATTCCAACACTTGATTTTCTTCGTTTATTTGAGTCAAATTTTTTTTTTACTAAGTTAAAAAACTTCGGTTTTCCTCCCAACGTGTCAGTAGAACTCAACGAGTTTCATCGACACGTCGGAATATCTTAGCGAGTTTGTCTGACGCATCGGGTCAACTCATCCTGTCTTGTCAATGGATCAGATCAACTCGACTAGCCTAACTGATGCATCAAATGAACTTAGAGAGTTCTCCCAACACGATCGCAGCTCACTAACAAGTGGCTTCCAATTCTTTTTGAAGTTGTTTTTGTTGGCTAAGTTTTTTAAGTTTTTAACAAAGTAGAAATTCTTATCGAAATAATTCCTTGAGTTTTGTCGACGAGTTATAGCAGAATTTCTCATTGAGTTCATTCGACACTATCAACAAAACTCACCTTTTCTTGCCGACATTATCACGAAAAACTTAGGTTTCACCGTCGAAGCTTTGTATCGAAAGAATTCTCTGAGTTTCGTTGACATTTTCATCAAAAGTTGTTGTTGAGATTTCGCCGACATTTTCATTGGAAGTTGTTGTTGAGATTTCACCGACATTTTCATCAGAAGTTGTTGTTGATATTTCATCGACGCTATCAACGAAACTCAACTTTCGCAGCTGACACTATCAGTAAAAATCAGTTTTTGAAGTCAATGCTATAAAAAAAACTCATTTTTCATCGTCGACACGTAGGGAGTTTTTTACAAGTTTGTCGAGGGTTTACGTATTGGGTGACTTTGATGATTTTCACCGACAATGTTGGTGAAATGCAGGTTTTATAGCCGACGCACTGGAGAAGACTCGATTTTCAGTGTTGATACATCAAAGAGTTTCGAAAAGGTTGTTGATAATCCATCGACGTTATTCGGCAAGTTTTCAAGTGGGCACCAAAACAACGTTTTTATCCTGCCACATTTATTGTTACCAACCACTGTATTAATCGCAGTTTTGTATTTTTTATATATATAAATGCAGTTAGTTGGCTACAGTTTGTTACCACAAACCCCATTTTGGACGCTTCCAACTACCTCTAGACATCTGGATCTTTCGCATATCTACGTCAAGCACCATACCCATATCAATGACTGACAGATGGGCACATAAACCCACCCTTTTGTTCTATGTTCTTATAAAAGCTTTAAAAGGTCTATTTATTAATGAAGGTTATGGTTTTAAAGTCATCACAGTAGGTTTTTTGCTATTATTTTGCATGGTATTTTCTCTAATAAAATCACATCCACAACCCATAGGGTTTTCAATTACCAAGGCCGACAACCAGAGTCTTCCTAAGTTTGGTTTCCAGGAAACCATTAACCTCACAACCGTTTTTACATCCAGGCTAAGCACTCTTCTAGCCTGCTAGTCCATCCATCATGGGGTGTGTCTCGACCTTCACCACACCATTTGTTTTTATTATTCGAGTCATTGATATGTTTATGATGAACCTCAGGATTCTTAGGATGAGATTACTCTGGGACAAATGTACCATGACCTTCATATTGCTTAGGTTGAATTTGTCGAGGGATGAGTTTGCAATAAATAGGAAAGCCTTGGTGGATTTTAACTTCGGATATTGTTGCGTCTTGGAACTTTGGGATAGGTTTTACTACAAACTGTGTGTGGAAGGAAGAATTGCTCACAATCCTCTTTAGGGTTGATGTCTTTTGTAAAAGGTTTTTAAGGGTTTTAGATGAAAACCATGACTTCACGGTACCCTGAGTCATTACTTTGGGCAGAAACCTAGATCCTTCATAGTCCCGAGCTTAATAAACAAAAGAATAACAGTAAAACTTGTAAACTATGTGGATTAGAACAAAAGGCAGTTAATATTGATGCTTTGAGGAACCAGTGAATAAATAATCAGCCTTCAATATGTTGACTTGTTTAGGAACACGAAATTAAATATATAACAATAGAGGTATAACTTACAAAATGATATATACACACACATTGATAAGTTTTTGTTCAAGTTTTACAAAAACACACCCTTGCTGCAAGTATAAAGTGACTGGACAACCTTTGTGGAGTGATTTCTCTCCACCTCACCAAATTATTTCTGAGTGGCTAATAATGAACTGGTAAACACAACTTTGTTTTCCTCTATCATAGTAAACAATGACTGCAATCTCATTCTTTTTGAAGGAACAATGATTTTTTGATATCCTTTGTAACTTTGCTTCTCATTTCGGTTATTCCATGTTGATGTAAATGCATGTTGTTTTTAAATTTTTAGTATTACTTAGACATCTCTTACTTTGATCATGCCACCGTTTCAGTTATCACCTCACACCATGCCTAAGAAGAGTGGAAAGAAGAAATCTAAGGCCACCGAGGTTGATTCAGACGTGGAGATTATCTCTAGGATTGAAATCACATATTAAGACACTAAGGCCATCACAGTGGCCGATCAGGAATTCAAGTGGGGAGAAATATATCAAATGATCAAAGACCAAAATATTCCTGATGCAGTCCTGGAAGATATGTCCTTATATGTAAATATAAGGAAATCATGCATTACTAAGGCAGCCACGTGCCTAGAGCTTTTCCAATGTGCTGAAGAATCGGATGGATTTTACCCCGGACATACCCAGACATGATGATTATTTCCAACATAGAAGGGGAATATTTTTCTTCCTTCACTTCGACATACATAGCCAAGGCCTGCAAACTACCAACCCCACAGGTTATGATGATGGTTGAGTGGGTTAAAAAGTGGATTTGGACATTATGGAATGTACCAAAAGGATGACGATGGTAGGAAGACAGCGGCATCAAAAGGCAACTGTCGAGTACGAGTCTGTAAGTTTACGCCCCCCTTACAGGGTCATAGTCTTAATGTTGAATAGGATCATTGGCTAGGAAAAAGGGAAATTGTACAAATTAAGTTGGATCCCATTAATATACTATGTGGCCTTTGAAGGCATGATTTTCAATTGAGAGAGCATTATATGGAGCAACTTGTCATCATGTGTTACTGGCGCACAGGGAGGGTTGACTCGAAGAAGGTCAGAACTCTACATGGCCTCTTACCTGGTTGACTCCATCATGTGAAGAAACCCATTCCCCAAGCTCGATTGCACTTGGGATCACACCAAGACCCCTATATATGTTGCATATCAAGTTCTTTGGGCACATAAGTATTCAAGTTTCTACAAGTTGATATGTGAAGAGTTTCTAATGCCTTTGTATGAGCTCATATTCCTTAAAGAGCCTGAATTCTTGTCAAAAAACACCATGTAGGTTATCTGTGAATACAGGGATTACTATTTTTCTCAGGAAGGAACTTACCTGAGAATGTATGGAGGCTCCAGAGCCCCATCATTGCTACCCAGATATGCAACAGACTATGTAGTCCACAAGGAAGTAGTTAGATAATTGTTCATAGATGGAGTAGGTAACTTCCTATTTGATATGAAAAATGCATCCTTCCCACCACTGCAATTTTCCATATATTCACTAAGATCAAAAGCGCATCTAAATTTTTAAGAGATTTGGAAAACTTCCACTTTGGGGAGAAGAGTTTTGGTAGAAATGATGCAGATGGAAAAGTTACAGAGCATTGTACGTTTGTAGGAGTACGTTATTGTTAGGATTATTAATCCTCCATTGTCCAATTTGGTCATATGTCTAAATCGGGAGTCATGTCTAAATCGAGATTCCATCCAGTCTATTTTTAGTCATTAGCACCAATGGGTCCACTTGGCCTAATTGGGGCACATGTTTCAGTTACTAAAGTGTGGAAAACACTAATTGAGGCTTACTGCCACTGATTGCACTTAATTTCATCAGTTTAGTATCCTCCTAGACCAATCCCTATAATTTAGGACCCACTGGGAGTGCCGAAACTAACCAAGGTCTGTTCAGTTCAGTTGATGACTAGTCAAGCTAAGTTAGGAGTCAGTTACATTCAGTTCTAGTCCTCTACATTCAGTTAGCACTAGGTTTACTTGACTACACTCAGGAGGGGCACATTTCTCACCTACCACAATCAGTTACCCTTAGTCAACACTGAGTGTAACACTTGAGTTGTGTTTTAGAACTCCGATGAACTCCGGTTATGGTTTAGACAAGGTCAGTTAACTATTGAGTCCTCCGATAGTGATTTAGACAAGGTCTTAGTTACCTACAGTCAAGTAGAGTCTAATCAACTCGAATTTCCTCATGTGGATTCGAATTTCTTGTGGCTATTAAAGCCATTGTATTTCATTGTAATTATTATCTAATTACTCTTTGATTAATGAAAAGCATTCATAGCTGCAAGCCATTTTTTTGCATTGTTTCATTCTTCAATAACTGAGTAAATTGTGTGATCTATCCTATGATTTGTGTGTTTGTCCACAGATCTATGTGCTCAATTTAATATGGCATCAGAACCTCGGTAGACAAGGCACTTCTCCTCCTCAAATCTCCTACTGGATCATTTTTTGATCAAAATTGCTCCCTCCAGCACTGCACCAGAAGCAGAGAATTTACCACTTAATACCCCAAGCAAAGGAATTGTTGATCAAGCTTGCTTGATTAACGAAGCTGGGTGTGAAGAAAATTCCAAAAGTGCAGGTTGTCCGACCTTACGGTGCCCTTTTTTTTGTTTTGCAGGTACAACTTCAAAATGAATTCATCAGTTCCTCTTCTCACCCTATCCTCAGACTATTTTGAATGGAAGGTGAAGATGATTGTATTTCTAAATAGACAAGATCTCTATTGGGTGTTTGATGGATTCGGTAGAGAGTATTTTGAGAGTGAGAATGACTGGCTAAATGCATGTGATGTAGCTTTTGGAATAATGAAACTGGCTCTTTCTCTTAGCTTGTGCTACCTCAGTAGATCTATTAAAGATCCACAGGAACTTTGGATAAGATTGGACAGAACCTTTGGAATGATTGATGATGATCATAATAGCACTTTGGAGAGCACATCCAGCACCATAAGCATCCTTGATCCAAAAATTATGGCCTCCACTCTCTTTGATGAAGTTGTTAAAGATGAAGAAGAAGTAGAAGCTTTTACACAGTCAATTTGAATTGAAGACAGTCTCCATGCAGTGACTCCTTCTCCTGATGCTCCGAAAGTTCATGAGATCTATGATATCTCATCTCCTCATATTGCTGAAATAGAAGAATACATTTGAATTTCTAATATTGAATAAAAATACTATTGCACTTCCATGCAAACATTCACCGGTGATTTTCCTTTGAATTCTGTGCCAAATTTATGAGTAATTGCTTCCGAAAGTGAACAGAAAATTGATTTTTCTACCTCTAATGTTGTTGTTGGTGTGCAAATATGTGATACCTTGGATATTTTGGAAGAAATATCAGATTACCAGAGTGATCCATTTTCTCCCCATGATCTAGAATTTCCAGTAAATTCTTGCAGGATTGCATGCACCGAAATTCAGAATTTTGAAGAAGAAGAAAGTTATGCATCCACCATCTCGGTTAACCATTTATTTGAATCTGATATTAACCTTATTGGATCTGATATGATCTTATTTATATATAATATGATATTTATTGTTTTAATATATCAAATTCATAATATTTTAGTACTGCTTGTAGCTGTTCTCATCAACGGTGTGAAGAAACAAGTGCCGCAAGTCTCCTACAAAACTGCTGCTGGGGATTTGATTCCATTTCACAGTTTTGGATCTACTTTGAACCTATTTAGATCTGATTTAATTTCTGATATGATATTATTTGGTTCATATTTTAAAATCCAAGAGCTTTCAGTCATGCTTGTAGCTGCTCTCACCAATTCCGGTGTGAAAAATCAAGTACCGCACTTTCTCTTCAAAACTGCTGATGGGGATTTGGTGTTAGTTTCCTCATATTAGGTTGCCGATATTTTATTATGTGATTCATTAGCTATTTCAGAAGCTATATCAGACTATGGAGCTCAAGCATTCACTCTCAACAGTCCTAGTGCTTCTCTACCATTGATCACATGCTCATCTCCTCACAGAATTGGTAAAGAGGAAGATTTTTTGCATCCGCCTGGACACTTGCTCTTAAAACTTGGGGATGTTCTTACCACTCATGGTTTTTTCTTCATGGCTGTAACATATCAGTTTCTTGAGTGTTCCTCACATGTAATGAATCCTCAAGAATCTTTTCTCACTTATCAGTTGACTTCAGTTGCTCTACATGGGTCTAGTCTTCATCCGGCAGCTGTCTATATTTCTGATTTAGTTGAGCATATCATTATTCTTCCAAAGAGGAAGATTCCTCCAGACATAATGATGGAGAGTTTCACATGCCAGGCCCCATGATACATGTGCACAGAAGAACCAGATTGATCCTGATTCTACCTACTTAATTAGAGGGGGGGATTTTTTTCCCATGTGGTTTTTCCCCAGCACCTTGTTTTTGAGCAGTTACTTTACTTTTCTTGATATAATGGGTGACCTATGGTCTTAGTTACCAGGGCCCATGGATTGTCCAAGTTATCATTCAGGGGGGGTGTTAGGATTTTTAATCCTCCCTTGTCCAATTTGGTCATATGTCTAAATCGGGAGTCCATCCAGTCTATTTTTAGTCATTAGCACCATTGGGTCCACTTGGCCTAATTGGGGTACATGTTTCAGTTACTAAAGTGTGGGGAACACTAATTGAGGCTTACTTCCACTGATTGCACATAATTGCATTAGTTTAGGATCCTCCTAGACCAATTTCTGCAATTTAGG
Organism: Pseudotsuga menziesii; assembly: GCA_001517045.1. Classification (NCBI taxonomy): domain Eukaryota; kingdom Viridiplantae; phylum Streptophyta; class Pinopsida; order Pinales; family Pinaceae; genus Pseudotsuga; species Pseudotsuga menziesii. The sequence goes on along the minus strand of LPNX010460706.1, from coordinate 517,448 downwards.
AGCCACTAGGAGTGTCGAAACCAACCAAGGTCAATTCAGTTCAATTGATGACTAGTCAAGCTAAGTTAGGAGTCAGTTACATTCAGTTCTAGTCCTCTACATTTAGTTAGCGCTAGGTTTACTTGACTGCACTCAAGAGGGGCGCATTTCTCACCTACCATAGTCAGTTATCCTTAGTCAACACTAAATGTAAACCTTGAGTTGTGTTTTAGAACTCCGATGAACTCCGGTTATGGTTTAGACAAGGTCAATTGACTATTGAGTCCTCTAATAGTGATTTAGACAAGGTCTTAGTTACCTACAGTCAAGCAGAGTCTAATCAATTCAAATTTCCTCATGTGGATTCAAATTGCTTGTGGCTGTTAAAGCCATTGTACTTCATTGTAATTATTATCTAATTAATCTTTGATTAATGAAAAGCATTCACAGCTGCAAGCCATTTTTTTGCACTGCTTCATTCTTCAATAACTGAGTAAATTGTGTGATCTATCCTATGAGTTGTGTGTTTTTCCATAGATCTATGTGCTCAATTTAATATGGTATCAGAGCCTCGACGGACAAGGCACTTCTCCTCCTCAAATCTCCCACTAGATCATTTTTTGAGCAAAATTGCTCCTTCCAGCACTGCACCAGAAGTAGAGAATTTACCACTTAATACCCCAAGCAAAGGAATTGTTGATCAAGATTACTTGATCAACTAAGCTGGGTGTGAAGAAAATTCCAAAAGTGCAGGTTGTCCAACCTTACGGTGCCCTTTTTTGTTGTTTTGTAGGTACAACTTCGAAATGAATTCATCAGTTCCTCTTCTCACCCGATCCTCAGACTATTTTGAATGGAAGGTGAAGATGATTGTATTTCTGAATAGACAATATCTCTATTGGGTGTCTAATGGATTCGGTAGAGAGTCTTTTGACAATGATAATGACTGGCTAAATGCATGTAATGCAGCTTTTGGAATAATGAAACTGGCTCTTTCTCCTAGCTTACGCTACCTCAGTATATCTATTAAAGATCCACAGGAACTCTGGACAAGATTGGACAAATCCTCTGGAATGATTTATGAGGATCATAATAGCACTTTGGAGAGCACATCCAGTACCATAAGCATCCTTGATCCAAAAATCTTGGCCTCCACTCTCTCTAATGAAGTTGTTCAAGATGAAGAAGAAGCAGAAGCTTCTACACAGCCAATTCGAATTGAAGACAGTCTCCATGCAGCAACTCCTTCTCTTGATGCTCCGGAAGTTCATGAGATCTATAATATCTCATCTCCTCATATTGCTGAAATACAGGAATACATTTGAATCTCTGATATTCAATAAAAATACTGCTGCACTTCCATCCAAACATTTACCGATGATTTTCCTTTGAATTTTATGCCAAATTTATGAGTAATTGCTTCCGAAAGTGAAGAGAAAATTTATTTTTATCCCTCTAATGTTGCTGCTGGTGTGCAAATATGTGGTACCTTGGATATTTTGGAAGAAATATCAGATTACCAGAGTGATCCATTCACTCCCCATGATCTAGAATTTCTAGTAAATTTCTGTAGGATTGCATGCACCAAAATTTAGAATTTTGAAGAAGAAGAAAGTTGTGCATCCACCATCTCGGTTAACCATTTATTTGAATCTGATATTAAACTTATTGGATCTGATATGATATTATTTATATATGATCTGATATTTCTTGGTTTAATATATCAAATTCATAATCTTTCAATACTGCTTGTAGATGTTCTCATCAACGGTGTGAAGAAACAAGTACCGCAGGTCTCCTACAAAACTGCTGCTGGGGAATTGATTCCATTTCACAGTTTTGGATATGTTTTGAACCTATTTAGATATGATTTAATTTCTAATATGATATTATTTGGTTCATATTTTAAAATCCAAGATATTTCAGTCATGCTTGTAGCTGCTCTCACCAATTTCGATGTGAAAAATCAAGTACCGCAATTTCTCTTCAAAACTGCTGATGGGGATTTGGTGTTAGTTTCCTCATATGAGGTTGCTGATATTTTTTTATGTGATTCATTAGCTATTTCAGAAGCTATATCAGACTATGGAGCTCAATCATTCGCTCTCAACAGTCTCAGTGCTTCTCTACCATTGATCACATGCTCATCTCCTCACAGAACTGGTAAAGAGGAAGATTTTCTACATTCGCTTAGACACTTGCTCCTAACACTTGGGGCTGTTCTTACCACTCATGGTTTGTTTTTCATGGCTGAAAAATATCAGTTTCTTGAGTGTTCCTCACATGTAATGAATCCTCAAGAATCTTTTCTCACTTATCAGTTGACTTCAGTTGCTCTACATGGGTATAGTCTTCATTCGACAACTGTCTATATTTCTGATTTAGTTGAGCATATCATTCTTCTTCCAAAGAGGAAGATTCCTCTAGACATAATTATGGAGAGGTTCACATGCTAGGCCCCAAGATACCTTTGCACAGAAGAACCAGATTGATCCTGATTCTACTTGCTTAATTAGAGGGTGGGGGATTTTTTTTCCAATGTCATTTTTTCCCCAGCACCTTGTTTTTGAGTAGTTACTTTCCTTTACTTGATGTAATGGGTGACCTATGTTCTTAGATACCAAGACCCATAGATTGTCCAAGTTAGCATTCAGGGGGGGTGTTAGGATTATTAATCCTCCCTTGTCCAATTTGGTCATATGTCTAAATCGGGAGTCCATCCAGTCTATTTTTAGTCATTAGCACCATTGGGTCCACTTGGCCTAATTGGGGCATATGTTGTAGTTACTAAAGTGTGGGGAACACTAATTGAGGCTTACTACCACTGATTACACTTAATTGCATTAGTTTGGGAGCCTCCTAGACCAATCCCTATAATTTAGGAGCCACTCGGAGTGCTGAAACCAACCAAGGTCAGTTCAGTTCAGTTGATGACTAGGCAAGCTAAGTTAGGAGTCAGTTACATTTAGTTCTAGTCCTCTACATTCAGTTAGCGCTAGGTTTACTTGACTGTACTCAGGAGGGGCGCATTTCTCACCTACCACAGTTAGTTAGCCTTAGTCAACACTGAATGTAACACTTGAGTTGTGTTTTAGAACTCTAATGAACTCCGGTTATGGTTTAGATAAGGTCAGCTAACTATTGAGTCCTCCAATAGTGATTTAGACAAGGTCTTAGTTACCTACAGTCAAGTAGAGTCTAAACAATTCGAATTTCATCATGTGGATTCGAATTGCTTGTGGATATTAAAGCCATTGTAGTTCATTGTAATTATTATCTAATTACTCTTTGATTAATGAAAAGCATTCACAGCTACAATCCATTTTTTTGCACTATTTCATTCTTCAATAACTGAGTAAATTGTGTGATATATCCTGTGAGTTGTGTGTTTGTCCATGGATCTATGTTCTCAATTTAATAGTTATGAGTACACTCATCATTTGATAAATATGTGGAGGTATAAAGCAACACCAGAAACATGACTGCTATGAGTAAGTGTTTCAAGAAAAAGGGAAGCACCAGTGAGGGCAAAGGTAGAAGCACTACAACAGAAAAGCAGAAGCAAAAGGAAGAGACCTTGAAGCTACAAGAAGAAGAAGCTGAAAGGTAATGAGTAGAGGATGCTCAGAGACTGCAGGAAGAAGTTGAGAAGAAACAAGACTAGGAGGATCAAAGGAAAAAAGAGGAGGAATAAATATTACAAATGGAAGCAAAAGAAGGAGCATGAAGGGAAGCTGAGAAAGCAACTGAAGAAATAAAAAAGAAAGAGCAGGAGGATAAGGACAGAGAAAATTTAGACCATGACACTTCCCAAGACAATTAGACCAGACTTCCTACCTCATAAAGTGGCACGATTATAGGCGACGACATTTCTCTTGCATAACTTGGACTCATTCCTTACACCCCATCTAAGCAGCATACATTGGCATGCTTAGATACCATTTTTTCTTAATCGGTGAGGAAAATTATTGTTAAAATATCAGAGAAGAGATTAAAGATTGACACCTAACCTGATGTGGTTACAGTGACTAAGAAAACTATTGTGGAAGGAACTAATAAGGACCCTAAATTCTTAGCATTTGTGAATATAGCAGCCACAGAAGACAACGATGATAATGTCGACAAGTTGGTGGAAGATGTCGAACATCATAAAGAAAAGATGCTTAAAATGAAAGACACTTTAGTCAAGGAGAGAGGAGAAGGCTTAGCACTAAAAAGGAAACATGAGGTGACTCTCTCAGAAAAGGAAAGGTTCCAAAGGGAGTATCAAACTTTAGAATTGGAAAAGGATGCATTGGAGGTGCCAGTTACCATTATGGAAGGAGATAAAAATGATTTTGAGGATAAAATTTTGGAATTAGAATCATAGAAATCTATGGCAAACATACAAGAAGGAGAACTAACAACCCGGGTAGATGAACTAGTGACAGAGAACAGATCGTTAAACGCCCAACTTAAGACAACCAATGAGAGGAAGCCTGACATTACCTCTTCCTGTGATCAGGCCTACATGATCCGAAGAAAGATCCATCAAGTCCAAGCAAGTCTCGAGGATGAGATATATAAAGTCAAGTGGGAAGAGACAAGATTGAATGAAACAGCAGATGAATCACTTAGTTTCAGGACTGGACTGCTAGAAGTCGGCAAGAAAGTTCAAAGCCAGCTGACTTGGGTAGAGGCCAATTCAACTTTTCCTGAACACTTTCCTTTGAAGACAACAGGAGGTCTAAAAATATAATGGATGCTCCTAGAATTTTGCAGAAAATATTATGTAAGATTGAATAATGAAATTGAAAAGACTCTGGAGAAATGCACAGAGCTCTTCAAAAATATGCACCAAGTCCATAATAAATGCCAACTTTCTTCGGTTGCAAAATCCAATGACTTCTCAAACAAGGATCAGCATATCAAATATCTCCAAGACAGACTACATGAATATGAACAAAACATTTAGAAAATTGAAATCATTAGTGAAGAAGTGGTTAAAACCTAAATTGCACAAGCCTCTGCCAGTAATTATCTCTTGGAAGACTTGTACAGATTGAGTCCAACGAAAGTGACTAACGTGGAGACACAACTAGTTGTACATGAAGTAACCATGAGATTGTTGGAGCCAATAGATTATCATACCATTACAGGGGAAGCTAATGCGTGGGGGAAATACATTTCAAAGATGGCTAATCCTACTTGAAATTTTGTCTTTTTCTGTATTTTGTCATTTTATGTAATTTATTATTTTTTCTTAGTGCAAGACACTAAAGGAAAAAAATTTGGAAGTCCTAAAGTCAGGGAAGTCGAGAAGTCATTTGTAATTATAGTATAAATAGAGGTAGGAGGTAGAATAGATAGGAGTTTTCACTGGCATAAGGAGGATGGTTTATTTTGTAAGAAGAACTATTTTTCTGCTAATAAAGAAGGACAATTTTGCTGGGAAAGGACTGCACAGGGATTACATGGTTTGTGTGGAATTTCAAATTTGGAATTACTTCCATTGAGTTTCGATATAACTATGAGATCGTTCTAACTTTTATGAACTATTTCCTTAATGATGAATGATTTTACTTTTCGTGTAAAATTCTATGTACAAATTGAGTAATGAATGCTTTGTTATTTCAAAGCTATCTTTGTTAATCTTTTTGTTGTAACTATGTGTATGGAATTGGAACAATTATTCGCAAGAATCATTATGGATAATTACAGTACATTACTCTCTTTCTTTTAAACTTGTTCCCTAAGGGGATAGGATAGATTAATTTAGAATATACTAGAATATAATTGGTTTGCTTATATTCTTATTTATAGAAGTGATTGAGGAGAAGGAGTGATAAGATGGGAGCTAAGAACCTACGCATCACTTGTGAGGCTCTTGGTCACCAGTGACCTACATTTAGTTTAGGAATTTGCATTTCATCCACATAAAGAAAATTACATAAACGATGGTTTGGGCCTCAACCGGTAAAATACTTAAACAAACTTTAAAATCTACGGTAGTCAGGCTGCTAACTGGACGAGTTCCCGATACCAACTGTGAATGATCTAGTTGGGATCGATTATTGGGAAGAATCCTTTCTGTCGGTACCTAGGAATTTTCCAGGAATCAACACACACACAAGACTTAATTCTTCTATGTTACAGCCCATAATTGATAGGACCTTCCGTCTGCTTAGGGGGTTGGAAAGCAGTTCAGCACCCTCATCATTTAATTCAACAACGCCCCCATCAACCATGTTTCCCACTCCATATCCACGTGTTCTGAGTGCCAGATGGCCCATGTTGAGGTCTCGAGTGTCACCTGCATCTAGGGTTGGAATATACAGGCTAGCAATCTATTTACAATCCTTAAGCAATTCCTCTAAGCCGAGAGAAATAAAATTTCTATGATTCAGTGCATAATTACAGCAAACCCCCTCGTTGGTAAGTTGATTAACCAATGAATTATATTTTCTTCTGACATGGTGGAAGGTGATGGCTTTGCAGTTTTTAAGAATTTCATCTAGATGGATTAGTCCATACTCCATTCGTGGGCTGGGTGATATCTTCTCTTTGTGTACTCCATTCTGCAGGCGAGTGGCTAGCAAGAGGATTATCTATGAATCTCCTTTAGCAATTAGTGGGAGGAAATTTAAGTTCATGGCCATTCAAATTCCTTCTATTATCCTGGATAGTTCGGTTGCATTGTTGTTTTCATGTCCCATCTATCCACAATAAACATGTTGTATGATCCCTGTGTAATTTCGTATTTCTCCCCCGAAGCCCGCTTCTCCTGGGTTTCCTTTGGACGCACCATCAAAATTAAGTTTGTAGAATCCTATTGGCGGCGTCTCCCATTTCTCTGGGCTGGAGATGTGTTTTTAGGGGGGGAAGGTGTGGTGAGTAAAGGATTTTCGATCCACCCCCCATCTGGGCAGAATATCCCATTCCGATTGAAGACTAAGGTAATCATTGTTGTTCCAGCCACCAATTAAAGGAGTTTCTTAAATAATATTTTGAATTCCCACCCAAACTTTCGTAGCATTGTTGTTTTTCCCGTTGAAGATGCGGTTGTTTCCTTATTTCTAGATATTCTAGAATACAAATACTGGGATGAGGGCCCATATTCTATTCAGGAGTGTGCTTTGATAAATATGGGTCATTTGGTGCTTTGTCTTATTTTGACTATTTCAGATCTGGGTTTCCTCCCTCTTTAGTTTCAAGTTCCTTTGGATCTTCAGGGAGCTCCTCCAAGATCTTGAAGTTGTTGCTGGTAGTGGGATGATCTTCTTTTTTCTCCATTAGAGGGTGTTTACGGCTGTGTCTTTTTTTCCTTTCATATTTTTGGAAACCCTCCTCATCTTTCTCCACTGGGGACTTGAGGTTGGAATGGTGTTGATTAAGAGGGAGAGTCCCTGTACAATTGGCCTTGCTCATGAAATTTGTGACATATAAAGGGGAAATGTTCATAATCAAGCGATTGAATCCATTTAGAGTCTTCATGTAACATGTTGATTGAATCTGAGAGCGCTTTTGCGATGTGCATGTATTTGCATATTCTGGCATAAGAAGTGTATTTGTTGTGCTTTGTCTTTTCAACCGCTCGGACATAGCTTCCCAATGTATCTCCTATGTCCTTGAAGGTTTCTTCATTACAATATTCATGTGGTAGTGAATACATGCGAATCCATACCGGATCCCAAGTAAAGTCTTCCTTGTCTGGGTTGAACCGCTCGGTCTAGTTCCTAAGATACAACCCTGCAGAGTTGAAGAAATAGGGGCCTCCATCTTCAACCCTAGCTTTGTCCTCTAACCTGTGGAAGATGATGGTAAAGAAACCTTTGGATCCCAGTTGAAGTTTGTAGTGTGCTTTGGGATTCCATTTCTATTCAATCCAGTCTCTGAGTGCTTATTCTAAGGGCCAGATGCCGATGAATTTTCCATTTAGTGCATGGACCTGCATGTGTTGGGCTCTCACATTGATTCTTTTTGCAGGTAGGGTTATGCATGGTATTTATGTGGTTCTTTCTATGCAGGTGCTAGTACTTTGGGGTCCAATGTTCAGTTCATCGTGGTCCTTTTGGGTCTCTTGCATTGTTTCTGTATTAGAAATAAATATCTCTGTGGTACCAATGTGCATGGTTTTGATTGTATCATGGTCGGGTGTGCTGTTTTTTTTTCAGTTTGGTCATGGATAGGACATAAGGGGTCTGTTGTCCCTCCCTCAGATGCTTCCATGTGACCAGTTAGGTGTTGTTTGCATAAGCTTGCTGATAAGCGGGTCAAGGACGACATCTAGAATGCTATCACCATAGCCGTTATGGTCGAACCCTAATAATTCCCAATTGTTACGGTCGAGTGATCCTTCCACCTACACTTAGGTCAGAATTAAAAATAATAATAACAAAAAAATATTTCAATTTTTTTAATATTTATTTTAAATAAAATATTTTAATATCAATATTAATTATATGTATAAAGTAATTGAAGTGTTTTGAGAGAGGTATGCAATTTTTTTTATGCTCATCATGGAGTTGACACATAGTAGTTAACAAAATAATAATAATAATAATATTTTTTTGCATAAAGTACACTAAAAGTGAGAACACATTACATTCCATATTGAGATGAAACAAGATGAAATCAAATGAATATATATAACATAATAAAATATAAATAACACAAGAGCCACGAAGTGGCAATGTCCCCGACATTGCTAACAGGTATTGTTATAGGAAGAAAGCTAAAGAAAAAAACACCTAGATCAAAAGCATGCATGCAAAAAAGAAAATTCAATTTCTTAACTAAGATGGTACTCTTTGGATTTCTTTGCCACCATAAAAAGTAAATGTCATTCATTTGTCATGTGATCCATTAAATTTATTCTCAACTAATTATGGGTCTATACCAATGACATGATAAACTCCAAGCAAGTTAGCCTACACAATAGTTGAAAATGACTAGGCTACTTTGGTTCTTGCATGATGTGGTTAATGATAAGTGACATGTCAAAATTATACATTATTTTGTTTACTGTTTTTGTAGAGAAGTTATATTATGATTCTAAGGCCAAAGTATTGCAAAGAGATGATAGCCTAAAAAATGACCCAATGATTTTAGGATCAATCGCGTTGGGCTTGGCGATATGGATGCTTAGCTTTAACAATTGAACTACCTTTTTTCATGGAAACCCTAATCTAAGAAAAGCTCCATATTATAAAATTTTCTCTATCTTCTTGGAACCAAAAAACCTCCAAGAAGATAGAGAAAATCATTTTTATACCATTATTGAACAACTTTCAAATACTCATGAAGTATATGAACCACTACAATATTATTTAAAACAACATAACAAATAAGCTTATTAACAATGCACTCTAATATGTGCAATGGTAATACTCATTGTGTGGGCTCATCTACATGGAGAGTACATTGTATAGTAACCCCATGCATAAGGTATAATCCTCTGCTTTAGTATTTTTCCTAATCTCCTCCCACATCCTGGAAAATTTAACATCATATAAGGTCATCATGAAATATATGGAAAATTTGATGAAGAAAATGACTTTAAATTCGATTTCTTCAGACTCATTTTAAAATCATTCTAATAGAATATAAACTCCCCATCAAATTTTGTTATAGAAGAACCATAACACTACAGTGAATACAAAGACCTACATACAGGGAAAATATACTAAAATAAATGAGTGAATTATTAAACCCCGTAGGAACAATGTGCTCTTTGTGAGTAGCAAAGTTCTTTTTCTCTAAATTCGGGGAGCATTTCATTGGTGATGTTGAATATTATTTTACCCTGAAATAATTCATTTAACTAAAATGAAGTCTATGACTCTATAGTAGTAAATCAAGGAAGGAAATTTAGTTTACCTTCTCATTGGAGGGAATTCCTTTGAGATAAGGTGAGCTCAATACCTGCAAAACATACAATAAGTTCAAAGAAATTGTTGTAAATCTTGGTATAGAAGAACAAATCTTTAAACTCATAAAATCCTAAATGTCCCATTATTTTTTGAGTAAAAAAATCTATGTTTTATTTTAGTCCCATGTAAGCAAAAGAAGAAAATGTGTTGTAAGAAATGGAGCTTGAATCCTAGAGATTGAACTATTTAGACTGTCTATGTTACATAAGTCCACAAAGTTATCATATTTGTCATAAATTATACTCTAAACATAGAATTGTCTAGAATAATCGATGTTTAGTGATAAATGATTTTTGAAGTTAACTCAAATATATTTAATCTACATTCAGTAGAATTTACGTAGTCTGCATTACAATCAACAAGATCTATACCATATTATTGTGAAACTCTTAAAAAAATGCATTCATCGCCCATATCTCAAATAGCCCTTCCATTCCCTCATTTTATATGACATTAAATAAAATCAAACTACATAACATTTTGATAAAACAAAAAAGTAAGAATCAAATTTAATAAAAACCCTAATGCTGACCATCACAGGATAATTGGATAGAGGGGCACCTTGAGGCCAAAATATGACAGCAGATAAGGGGATCCAAACATGGAAATGAGAGGCCTGACCATTAAAGAAGACAGAGATATGTTGCATGATTACACACCACCTGGCGGGTAGAAAGAAAAAATAACGAATGACCAGCTAGTCTACAATAGCAGAAAAACCTTGACCCAGAAAACCTCAATTTCCATTTTCTCCTAACACCCATATGTTGCTTTAAGAAAATAATTTGTTACAAATTAAATTAACCCCACAATCAAAATTAACCAAACTAGTTTCCAAGTTCCAGAAAGTTCTAATTCAAAAGATGAGGTGAGAATGGAAAATTCTTCTAAGAACCTAGAATTTGTTACTTCTTACTTCATAACATATCAGGAAGCTAAAGCGCTGCTTAATATTTTAAGTTTTCTCGGGGATTGAAGACCTCGAATCAAAGAAACTGCAAAACTTTGTTTTAAAAAAAAATCTTGAAACAACGTTCTTCCAATACTAAAACCCTAATACAATCAAACTCTGATTTCCATGGGATCTTTTACTGTGAAATTGAAAAATTGAAAATGGAGATTGTTTCAGTGCCCCCTTGTCTCAGACTTATACAATATTCTTTTTCCCTAGTTCGAGATACATACATGAACATAACAAGTAACTAATACTTCGATGACTTACATTGATAGATCTACATATAGTACTGTTCATCTCTTCTTTTCCACGTGCAGCTCGCCTTGGATAAGAGAGACACCAGCTATCTCTTTAGTAAACACATAGAAGATGAAGGTGAAGAGTGAACTAAGTGTTGGTAGCACAAGTCTTGACTAGATGTGGAAGTTGCTATGTGAGCATGTTTAGATTTTTTTTCACAATAAAAAAACTTGAATATATATACACTAGTGCAGCTAGTTGAGTAGCATGTTTAGCTTTTTTTTTCACAATTAGGAAACTTGCATACTACAACTAGTTGAGTAGCAGTAAATATGGTCGAGACTAGCCTAAATATTAAAGAAAATCAGGAAACTTATATATATATATATATATATACACACACTGCATCTTGCAGCTAGTTGAGTAGCATGTTTAGCTTTTTTTTCACAATCAGAAAACTTACATATATACAGTGCAGCTAATTGAGTAGCAGTAAATCTAACCGAGGCTAGCCTAAATATTGAACAAAATACCTTATAAATGATGACAGCTTCCATCCTCACCCTTCCCACTAGGTTTGGTTAACCCCTCTCACGAAGTTTGAACCAATGACCTAATGGAATGAGCTCTATCTTGATATCATAAACCTGCACTGATCTGTAGACCGAACATGTTTGCAGCAGTCCCCGGTAAAGGAACCGTTTCGCAATGCAAGATCTCTGATCTATAGACTGGACATGTGGGCTGCAGAGAAAACTCATAGACAACCAGCTACAAAAGAGCCACGCAGCCAATGTTAGCAAGTCACCTTTATCATCTTACCAGACCTAGTAGAGTCTATGCAGAGGTAACCAAACTTGGCAGAGAGGGCAGAGAGAACAGAGCATAGGAAATTTATTTCTATTGGTCTTTTTTAGGTGACGTTTGCTTGGGTCTTTGTGCCCCAAGACCCGGTGGCATAATGACATAAGTGCAGGGAATTATATAATGAACAATGTTTAGTAATTTGTGCACTTAAAATTTCAATTTTTTATGCTATAGAAACAAATTTTTATTTTCTACCATGGTCTGACTGCTGATATCCTCGACTGTGCAGTCATTCTGGGTCGCGGCTCTGCACACAATGTTAAGGTGGCGATCAGGTAAGGTTCTAATGTGTAATGAATTGTCTAGGAATAATAATAATAGAGCTTACGAACTTTGAAATGACAGGTTCCATAATAATAATGGAGCTCGGGAACTTTGAAAGGACATATCCCTGCTATAATTTGCAAAGGTTTCAGAGGGAGAAATCTGTTAGACTCAAAGTTCTCTAGTTAACTGAAATATTGATGATTTTTTTTTCTATTTTGGAAATATAATTTTTATAAAATTATAATTTTCATTTATTTAAGTTATTGCAAAAGTAAAAGTTCAGGCAACTACGGGATAATTTAAAGTTGTTGTGGGTACAATAATCATGTAATGGAACGTTTTCATAGAATAATTGAATGTCATGAACCTCACCACTGTTCTATTGATCTGCTTCTTCGTTTATCCAATCCAATACTCCAGCAATCCACTGAACTAACCCCCTCTTCCTCTCCCAATTTATATACATCATATATTTTCCCGAGTGTTTTTCATCTGCGCTCGATGACTGCTCTTCATATTCGTACTCTATTCTGCTTGTTAACTGATACTTTGTAAACAAGCAGGAAACACCATAAGCAGCACGATCTTGTGCTTTGCAATAGCCATGGCCGCCTTGGATCTTGTGATTGGAACTGTAGGAAACACCATAAGCAGCACGATAACCAGCATGATTATTGATCCACTTATTCAACAAATAGATGATGCAATTCATTTGGATGAAAACAGAAAGCTTCTAGAGGCTCAGTTAAATCGCATGAAGGGCCTCGTACTCGATATTCGAGATCAATTCCAAGATCAACAAAGGATGCTTCCAGCGACAATAAAGAATTACTTGCAAAGGATGGAAAATGAAATTGCAAAGGCGATACAACTGATCGATTGCTCGCTACAGCAGCATCATTGTCTTGATTGCCTCGGTTGCAAGCCCAAACTCACCAGGAAAATTAGACAATGGAATACTAATTTTGAGGAGCTCTTTAGAGAGGTTCAAGCCGACATTTATGTCTTTCACAACGCTTGATGGATTGTGTCGTCCGCACCGTATCATGCAGAGCTATCACTTCAAGATGGACCAGATTACGGCTTTGTCGGTGAGAAAAATAAGGATGCAGAGATACAACTAAAAAGATGGTTCATGGAAACTCCCCAAGTTGGCTTAATTGGGGTTTGGGGAATGGGCGATATTGGAAAAACCACATTTCTCAAAAAAGTCTAAAACTACTTTAAGGTCAGAAACATTTTTTATGTTGTCATTTGGGTCAATGTGTCTCAATTTTCTATTTTAGAGTTGTAGAATTGTATTGCTCAGACAATCAATTTAGACAGTAGTTTTTTCGGTTCTAATGCTGATCTGAAGAAGATGAAATTGTCTGCACATCTCAAGATTAGGAAATTTCTCTTGTTTTTAGAGGAGATGTGGGATCCATTGAATCTGAAACAATTAGGCGTAGAAATTGGCAATGGAAAAGGAAGCAAAGTCGTATTCTCTACTCGCAATGGAGATCTGATTCGACAAATGAACACAGAAAAGTCCTTACAATTGCAACCCATATCCCTAGAGGAAGCATGGGAGTTGTTTCACAATGTAGCTTTCAAAGACGGGCATCTTCCTGATGGTATAGAGCATATTTCCAGAAGAGTAGCCGACGAGTGTAAGGGTTTTCCCTTGGCAATAAATGTAATTGTCTCAACAATGATTGGCTCATGGCTGTAGATCAGTGGACACTTGCTTTAAGCCAGATGCAAACAGTGGATCTGAATTTTCCAAGAACTCATCCTCGCGTTGAATACGAGCTGTATCATGTATCACCTATTGTGATGTAGTTATGATCATTTGCCCGATGTTGGCTTGAAGAACTGTTTTATGTATTGTGCTATGTTTCCTGAAGATAAAGACATTGAAGTGGACAAGTTGGCTGGAATGTGGATTGCAGAAGGGATTGTTGAAAGCAAAAACCCAGCGATGTTGGAGGAGACAGTGAAGAGTTATATAAGATTGCTTGTAGATTGTTGCTTGTTTGAGGAAGATTGCTTTCCACAGGTAATAGTTTTCTTAAAAGATAACAATGTTCTCAGGGATATGGCAATCTACATTGGAGAGAAGGAGGAAAGATGCTTATTTAGGGCAGGTCAAATGCATGAACAATTTCCTTTGGAAGTTAGGGAGAATTGTAAAAGAATGTCATTGTATGACAATAATATTAGATGTCTCCCACAAAAAGGATTGAAATGCACAAAACTGGTAAGTCTAATCCTCAAAGGAAATAAAGAATTAGAAGAGATTCCAGAGGAATTCCTTATCAACTTCACTTGCCTCAAGGTGTTGGATTTATCTAGAACTAAAATAAAAGTTTTGCCAATATCATTGTGGCAACTTGGAGGTGAATTCATGGGTAAACGCTGCCCTACAGCTGCAATGACAACTAAGGTCTCTTTGATTTTTATTGATAGCAATTATTAAACTGTCATCCAAATTGATAATACAATGACAACCAAGGTCTCTTTGATTTTTTTTTTGGTAGTCACTTGTCTTCGCAGGTGTGTAGGCCAAGGTCTCGAGGCCTGCTGTCTTCTGCCCTACGCAACCTATTCGTTTTTTCAGACTTGTATGAGTTTTCTAGTTTTGTCGTAACTATTTGTTGTTTGATTCTCATATATCATGTCTGATTCTCATATATCATGTATGTTGATTGTCTTGATTTCATTTTAAACGCATCATTGCCTAATTTGACAACTAATAAATTTCCGAGTGAGTTCAGAGGTGGTTCAAGGTCAATGCACACCACAGTTTCTTAATTGTGTGAGTAGACTCTACTCTTGACGCTGGAAACAACAATAACATCAATACATTGGGGAATTGCAACTTCCTGCCTTACGGGAGAGATTTTCCTGGTGGGATACCTACTGGATGCTTTTCTAATGGAAATCTTACTTCATATTTCTTGGGTATAACCTCCAAATACTCAACATTTATATTTCTATATACATTCCAAGGATTGATTATTTTTTCAATGAAAATAAGATGTTGCGGGAATGAATTTTTTAAAGTTTAAATTAATGGACACGAGTTATCTTTTGGCATGTTATCAAGCATGTGAATATACAATTAGGGCTATTCATTTATCTTATGAATATACATTTATCCATTTGAGCATTGGCTCTGGAATGATTTTGTTTCAATGAAAATAGGATGTTGCAGGAATGTTTTAGGGCTATCTATCTCAGAGGTTTCTGCTGCATGGGACTTAAATGAACTTGGTTATTTTGTGGGTATGCTTTTATATAATTTGAGACTTGGTCCGCAAATGCCTTACCTTCTTGGTTGGTTCCAACCTGGTGACAGCCATAACTTTGAAGAACATATAATGTCTCTCTTTCTCACGACTGAAAGGTTTTACTGGGTTGGGTTGGTCCTCACTGATTTCTGGATTTGTTTTTGGATTGAAATAATTGTGTAAGGTTGACTTCCCTTTACCATCTTCAAACGCCTGAATATATCTTGGATCCATATCCTATTAAAATATTTGCCTCTAAAATTTGCACTTTGGACATGCCACTGTACTTCTATGGGCTTGATTAGGTTATTGGTTCATATTTGTCTATTTGGTAAGGTCCATTAGAAAGTCAGTCAAAAAGGCTAGTCTATGGAACCTTGTCAAGTATTAAAAAGTATATGGGTTTTGGGTGGTGAGGAAGACTCTGAATTAATTTTGATTGTTGTATGTTTTGATGGTCATTGACAGAGATATATAAGAATCAGCACCAGGAGCTTGCTCAAAGGAGGTGCTTCAACTTGCCATCATACTCCTGTATCAGAGAGGGGACTGATCATGCACCCAGATTTAAATCTATTGTTAATTTCAATGGAGAAGTCTTTGAGAGCCCAAATTATTACAACACATTGAGACAGGCTGAACATGCTGCTACAGAGGTGGTACTCAATACTCTTTCTCAGAGAGGACCTTCTCGAGCTCTTGCTGCAAGAATCCTGGTATGATATTTGCTTTGGTAGTGTTTTGATATTTATTTTTTGGATGATCTATTTCCCTTTGGAGAGCATTACTTCCATTTTACAATATTGTTTGAAAGTTTGACTTTATATTTGACCATTTCAAGGTTTAAGGTTTAGCGGCTAGCTGTATTAAAGGTGCGGGCATAATTTTTGGAAATGACTGTTTTATAGGTCATTTTTATGTCACAAATTTTGAGCAAATGCAGACAAATTGTAAAAGTATGAAACATGTTTTTTTTGGAACATGTCTATTTAGGTGACACATGTATAAGTTTCTAGAAATGAGTAACATTTTGTGTGTCGTATGTGGTTATTTGAGACTGATTTTTCTAGATTTCGTAAATCACCAATCTGGGTTTGAGAGCATTTGATTCTTGAAGTTCCATATCTTTTGCATCTATTGAAGATGTATTTTGTTTTTAGTTCTATGCTTAACAGATTTGTTTGTTTAGTTGATGGAATATTTTGATTCCCCTTTGGTTTTAGATCAAAGAGATGTATTACATCTTCTATATTTTGTAAAACATAGATGAAGAGAACGGTTAGAGCGTTTTGAGTTTGGTTGTATACATTTTGTAAGGAAATCCTGTGGAATGGATTTTTGCCTATATGATATAAATAAAATTTATCATTTTTTCTTGAGTTGTGTTCTTTGTAATTCTATTTACTAGACTCTTGTAATAATGGAATCACTAACTAGTATATTCTAGAAATAGTGAAATGCTCATTGTTTATAGCCTATCGCCAGTTTTCATTTACATATTGTGATTCATGTGTAGAATGTGTTTCTATTCAATGAATTTTCTGTCTATTTTTTAGTGGTGGTGAAGCAATTTGTCTCTTCTTTCTTTCACCTACCATTATTAAATATTAATTATTTGAAAGTATAAAATTCTCATAACTTTATTTCAAAAAAGTCATACAATCTAACCAAATATTGTTTTACTGGTTTCTATTATTTTCCTTAAGCAAATTGTCCCTTTTCGGATAAGGGAACCAAATTTCCTTCTTACCTCAAATAATTATGAATAAAACTTTTAGCTTTAAGAAGCAAAAAATTGCATTTACAACCATCCTATGCCATGCCTCACGGATGGAGGGGAATTAAAGAAAGAAACAAATTCACACAATTGAATATTTGGTCAATATGCATAGCTATAGAATATCTTTCGATTCATTGAACAATTCATTTGTTTTGTTCCTTTTACTCTCACAAAACACAAAATTAATTAATAGTTTTTAAATTAATTACTATTTTAAAAAAGGGAATGTAATGATAGCCTCCTTTGAAAAATCAATTTATATGTTTGCAATGTTAGTGAAAATGAGTGTTAAAGGGTATTGTTAATATTAGGGTGAAGAGATTTTGGGTATCTATTATAAAGTGAATGAGAGTTATATGTAACATTACCAGCGTAGATCCCAATCCTAGGTTCTATCAAGCGCCGAGAGAGATCAAATCTCCTAATTCCTTCTTATGTTAAGTTACATCATCGTATTAATATAAATATTAATGTTATATTTAATATAAATATTTTAAATAATAAAAAAGATGTATAAGTTCAAATATTAAAAGATTTGATCTTTAATCATTAAAAAAAGCTATATAAAACCTCTCAAATAGAGAGTCTTTTTTCAAAATTAAATTTGTTTCAAACATATACACCGTGAATTTTTACTTCTGAATAGTATCTTAGGGATATACTTTAGATCTATCTTGCACGAAAATAAGAACGATAGTTTAGATTGCAGGTAGGCCTAGAAGCAAATTAAAGGTTTACTCATCTTGCTAGTTTTAATTTACTTCATACTTCATCCGTGGAACATGATCGACTGCACAGGTCTGCAAATAATAGAATCAAATTCAGCTTAACAGTAACTCTGAATCATACATTATTTTTTGAAGTATTGCATGAAAAGAAAGGGTTTAAAAAATTACATCTATAAACTCAAATTTGGTTTGATACCACGGGGAAACAAGGTTTCCCATAAAAGTTTGATGTTCACATTTGTCTCAAGCTTTTCATGGATGTCTATTATAAAGATTTTCAAATCATACTCTGCCTCGGCCACATAATATATTGCCAACTTCCCATTGACAGACAAAAAATTGGATTTAATGGCGCCCTCGTGAAAGCCCTTGTCAAGTCCTTGTAACGTAAGCTAGAGATTATTTTGTGGATGCTTAGTTCGATTCTTTCATTAGAGCCTTGCTCACCGTAACAAGTGATTAACACGTTTTTCACAACAGGTGGTGTGGCAGACAGTGTTTCATCCAATTCTTAGAAAGTGGAAGCCAAGAATAAAATCTGGTGTCCAGTGCTATTCCATTTTCAGTACCTGCTATGACTATATAGTGACCCAGCACGATAGCGTTTTTCATATACATGTAAAGGCCATTGAGGAGAGCATTTGTTAACATTTGAGATTTGGGGATGGCCCTCTCTACTACGGCCTATGCAATTTGCTAAGCTTGGAAAAGCTTCATATGGGTTTCAATGATTTGTATGGGATTCTGCCATCGCTTCTCATGAATTGCAGCAATCTCCAATTTCTCAACCTCACCACAAATTCTCTCTCCGGCACTTTGCCAGACTTTTGAGAACTCAAGTCCTTGAAGATACTCGACCTCATTACCAACAACTTCACAGGCCAATTCCCTACTTCTCTCCCTGCTTTCTTTTTCTTTATGATGGATTTGCTGCTCTTTGAAAACGTCTGTTGCAAATTTTTTCCTTGAAAGGATATCGATATGAATACTATTTAAATATATATATTTTTAATATATATAATTTAATATATAGCTAGCTGGGAGATGGCTGGGTGAGCCTGCCCATTGATAGAGCATGCCCAGGGCAGATTGCCAGATGGAGCACAGGCTAGTACAAGGAAGTCACAGAGTTATGGCTGCATTGGAGGTGGGGTTGAGGAGATATTAATTATTGCATAAGGCTTGAGATATAATTGTTTTTATTTTTGAATTTTGAATTTTTTTTCTTTTTATAGCCAACTTAATGTCAGCAACTTAAACTTTGTATTTTTTTTATAGCCGACATAACATTATGTAATGTTACGTAACGTTACAACGTTATGTAACGTTACAACATTACGTAACGTTACAAGATCTACCCCATACTAGGATGTAGAGCGCCTCTCGGCGCAATAAAAAATAAATAATAAATAAAAAAAATAAAAACTATTTTCATGATTGAATTGGAAATTTTAATAAGGTTTATTGTTGATTTTTGTAAATATATTTATTGTCTTGATTTTATGCAAAATTTAAAAAATTGTAGATTTATTTTGATGTTAAACTTAATATATTATTTAAATTATCTAAATTTTTATGTACATTAAGTGTGTTTATTTATTTTTGAAAAATGTCATATTTTTAATATGAAACTTCTTATAATGAACAAAAATTTTACCTATAAAGATCGTATATGGAGTGGTGTCCTCACTTTCATGGCCTTTCTTTTTCCTTTCTACCCTTTTTTTAGAGGATAAGTTACTTTTCAAGCCCAAATGTGCAACTCCAAGAGAGGTGGGTACCATTTTAGAAGGAGAAGTTGGTTTCTAAATTTGATAGTGAAGGAATTAACTTAACCACCCAACAAGCATCAACAATTTATCATCTAGCTAATAAAAAATGGTTCATCCCCACTTTGTATTTAGGCTTGTCTTTATGTCTTCCATGGCCTATTTGAGATAACCACCCAACAAGCATCAACAATTTATCATCTAGCTGATAAAAAATGGTTCATCCCCAGTTTGTATTTAGGATTGCCTTTATGTCTTCATGGCATATTTGAGATGTAGTAGTCATTCTCGCAAAGATGGTAAAGCTCATCCTCACTTTGGATCCATTGAAATAGAACTTGAGTCTAGAGTCTTCTAGGTAGTCAAATCTCTACCATCCTCAAAAGGATGCCTAAGTAGGCTATAACAACATGTATTCTATTTTTATTGAGTTTTTAAGTAGGCTATAACTAAATTTAATCTATTTTTATTGAGTTTTAGTTTTTTGGAGAGGTAATTGCAAACCACTAGCTATCACGAATGCAATGTTGGGGACATTGCCACTTCATGGCTCTTGTTTACATATACGATCCTCATTCTTTTAATATATAAAAACTTATTTAATTGTAAATTTTCTCAAGGATCTTACTAACTCACACATGATTTAAGAAAACAAGAAGGCACTATGCTAGATTACCAAAAAGGTGAGATGCCAACTTATAAACATAAATACATGAAAACCTATTTTATTGTAAAGTTCCTCAAAGATCTTATTGACCTGCAGATTATTTAAGAAAACAAGAAGACGCCATGCTAGAGTACAAAAAAAATGTGAGATGCCAACATATCTATATGTTTATAGGATTATAGTAAAAACCACCACCTGATATGAAAATTATAAAAAACCATGCACATTCAAGCCCAAAAACTTATGAGCTGAACCAAAGGAGATATTTCCTTAGTGCATATCTTATGTTCAAAAAAGATTTACAATTAAAAAATTTAGAGCATAATTCCATTTATAGTTAGCAAAAATTATATAAGCATTTTTTTATACATCAGCTTAATCATCTACATCTTGCATAAATACATTTCAAACACTTGGCATTTTCCAAAATTCTCTTATTTAATTTGTATAAATGAAGCATTTTAATGTTTCCCTTGCGTTTACAAGTTGTGATGCTATAGGTGTTGGTCTTGTAATCATCTACATCTTGCATAAATACATTTCAAACACTTGGCATTTTCCAAAATTCTCTTATTTAATTTGTATAAATGAAGCATTTTAATGTTTCCCTTGCTTTTACAAGTTGTGATGCTATAGGTGTTGGTCTTGTAATCATCTACATCTTGCATAAATACATTTCAAACACTTGGCATTTTCCAAAATTCTCTTATTTAATTTTTATAAATGAAGCATTTTAATGTTTCCCTTGCTTTTACAAGTTGTGATGCTATAGGTGTTGGTCTTGTTGCTGATGTGAGCTCCAAAATTGGTAGTGGAAGGCATTCCTCTATTAAAAGTCATGCATAACCATTATCACAATAAACTAAATGGACCAACATTTTGTAGAGATTGGGTAAAACTTTTGCACATCAAGTTTACTAGGCTTAAAAAATATTTCTTTTCATTTTGCAACAAATGCTGAACTACCTTTGTCCATTGATATGAGATATCTATCTTATTTTTAAGAAAGAGACCTTGCATTACATTTATAGGCAGAAAAAAATAAATGTTCCAAATAGTTTACAAGTTAGGAAAGATCTCATTATTAGGAAGAAAGTAGTCATAGGCACAAACATTTCAATTATCTATACACTTTCAAACCTTAAATTCCAGACTTCAAAAAATCAACACTAATATCTATGCTACTGCTTTGTAATGGATAAGTTTAATTTTTTTTTTAATGACATTATGATTATACATTTTTATATGGAGATTTTGATATAACAATACCTTGCAATTTTCTGAAATTTTCAATATGTCATTCTCTATATTCTTGTTTTCTTTTGTTTTTATGTTAATGTAATTTTGCACCTATTTTGGGAAATGTTGTTTTCAGCTCTCTTTTGGCAGAGTTATCTGTCTGAAATTTTACCAGAAAGACCATAAAATCTTACATTTGTTTTCTTAAATTCTCAAATAAAATCTAGATAAACATAAAGAGCAGTGGGAATCAAATTTCGTCTAACCATGATAGTAATTTATTAACCATGATCTAGTAATTTATTAAAAGACTAAAGCTTAAACCAAAAAAATTGAAACTCTTTTTTTTAATAAGCATTTTTAATGAAGACATAATATAATTACTTTAGCCCAAATTCACTATAAATACATTAGTATTGGCCAAAGAAAAGTCTATTTAATATATATTGATGTATACATAAAAATTACATATATTCAGTGAAAAAAAATATTGAAGTCCATTCCTACTGTCTCCAACTCATAGGAGGCAAATGCAGAATGTACCTATCAAATGTGACTGAAACATAAAGATAGAATGTTTTCAACCTTAACTTTGTTACAAGTCTCCACCTAAACAGAACTTTAATGACCAACATCCCCCAAAATATATATATATATATATTCTAAACCACTATAACAGTTAAGCCAGCAACGCAAATAAATCACTCATCATAAGTAAGGACATACACCATCCCTCGAAACAAAGTTCAAGAGATGACCCCAAATACAAATACGTTGAATGTTTAAGCTCCCATTTTTGGGAGCGGGAACTTGATACAAAGCAAAAGAGTAATGCCTACATTGCCTTTAGACATAAGATGTACATTCCATGGGATTTATGGTTTTTAATGGCTTTCAAATAATTTTTTTACCCTTAGGTTTTGCAATGGGTGACCACAAATCTGGTAGAGAAGCCGTTCCAAGGATATACAACTCAGAATGCTGCCAACACCTTTCATCAAAATTATGTGCAGAGCTCAATGGGTCATACTGGAACTAAAGCCCTCTTGTCGAGGTCGTTGTATCGCAGAAGAGGATGCTCCTCCTCTCGCTCTCGAACTTTCTGACAAACATTTTCCACTTGAGTCCATGGCAGCAAAATCCCGTGTTCTTCATGGCTTTCCCACAATAATAATTGGCCACAATAATTGGCCTTCCTGAGGGCTTTTTGCCACCAATGGTAATGTACAACTAGGATTTCGAATAATCCATTTCAAATTTGGCCTCATAGTTCCTAAAGCCTGAGCTTAAAAAACATCTACCAACAACGAATTTAACCATTGATTTTGCTGTTGGTGCATTGGATGGACGAAGTACATGTTTATTAAGGATGGCCGTCTCTGAACGATAGACTTGGCCCTTAATACCAGTTATCTCATTGATGCAGAAAGGCAAGGGTCAAATAAATACTGGTCATAAGCATGGAGACGAATATCTGGAGAAGCGTTATTAGCTCCTTCGCTATTGTGTGGATTCACTACGCTAGACTCAAGGAAAACGGAGGATAAAGAAGAAGAAGATAAAACCCTTCACCCTATTTATATCGGAGTCACGACCCTCTCTTATTAGCACACTGAACAACGTCTGAACGCAGAGTCGAGCCCGAGCAACAATATTGTAGCCCACAACAAGCTTGGAATTGAGCAGAGTAGAAGAGTCAGAACTAGATTACAGAGAAACATGGTAATCGCTAAATATAGCAGAATAATAATGTTTCCAATCATTGACAGAAAGATAATTACAACCGAAATTTAAACCCTCGCTCTTCCTCATAAATAGCATGTCCTGCTCTTCTTTGAAAGGCACGGAGACCGATTCACCTCTGTGCCCTTTTTCCTGTAGCTATTCAAGAACTGTATTATTTTCTGGTTGGTTTGATGCTTAGCCTATATCGAAGCTTCTTTTGGTTTGAATATCAGAAACATTTGATTTCTCGTCTGAATTTCCTTCTGCAAATGGTGCGCGACTACTGAGAGTTTCAAGCCACAATAAACAACGATTGCAGAAAAATCTCGGAGCAGAGGCAATTGATTCGGCCTCTCCTTGGAAGCCATGCCTGCTATCACCTTCACCCCCTCACCCCGCTATCACCCTCCCTCAACGCTACTACCCCTACCAGTCCTGCATTTTAGGTGCTCGAAAAATTGTTTTGACCGAAATAGGGATGGATGGGAAGGTTGGTAAGGGTATTGAATTTTCCGTGTCTGACTAAGATTTCAGACAATAATGCATTACAGGCAGGATTTGATGTGGACATCAACATGTCAGAAGAACAGGGCGACTGCCGGTGGGAGTGGAGCGGTTTTATGGAAAGACCGGTTTCAGAAAACGGGGCGTTTTAGTTTGTCCATATCCCACTCCGTGAAAGTCCGGGCAACACTCAAAAACAAGTGATAAAAGTCTATGGTGTGGAAGCAGAATGGTTCATAGATGTCAGAATGGGGAGTGGAAATTGCACGGGAGGGCAACTCTCACAGCTTATGTGTTGTTTTCTCCTCACCCTCCTGCTGCGTCGGGTAAAGCCGAATGTTGCGGTACACGCGTCTTCGAACAGCATAATTTCAGGCACCTCTCTGACTGGTAACCAGACCAAGATTTCTATGAACGGTGCCTTCGAATTGGGTTTCTTCAATCTCACCAACAACAACGTTAAGGAATGGTATGTGGGTATTTGGTATGCCAGGGCCTCTCAGCAGACAATCGCGTGGGTAGCCAACAGTGAGCGGCCACTGCAGAACGCATCCGGTGTTTTCAATCTCACAGAGAAGGGTAGTCTCGTTCTGTCTTACGGAAGATCGATCTTCTGGTCCTCCAAAGGAAACGGGAAGAAGCCTTCTTTGGCCGTGATCACGGATTCTGGTAACTTGAAGGTGCTGAGTGGGGAGAATACCTCTGAAAGTATTTGGGAGAGCTTCGACCATCCGGGAAATACGTTGTTGCCTGGGATGAAGATCAGTGTGACCCAGAACCTGACTTCCTGGAGGAGTACTTGGGATCCGAGTCCAGGGCCATTCAGCCTAAAAATAGATCCAGACGGAACCAACCAGTTCGTTTTGGCGTGGAAAAACGAGATCAAATATTGGCAAAGCGGTGCCTGGAACGGCCAAAGTTTCAGCAATGTTCCAGAGATGACGCAGAATTACAACTACAATTTCAGCTTTTTCAGTAACGGTTCGTACAAGTATTTCGTTTTTTCTGTGAAGCCGGAATTCAGTTCACAACTGTCGCGTTTCGTCCTGGACGAGTCGGGGTCTATTCAAGTTTACATTATGCTGG
This sequence comes from Pseudotsuga menziesii, assembly GCA_001517045.1. Lineage (NCBI taxonomy): Eukaryota > Viridiplantae > Streptophyta > Pinopsida > Pinales > Pinaceae > Pseudotsuga > Pseudotsuga menziesii. The sequence goes on along the minus strand of LPNX010460706.1, from coordinate 492,456 downwards.
CAAATAACCAATGGAGCATGTTCTGGGCACAGCCCAAAGATCAGTGCGAAGTGTATGACGTGTGCGGGGCTTATGGATTATGTAACGATAACAATCTCCAGTACTGCAACTGCCTCACAGGCTTTGTCCCCAATGACACCCATGAATGGGACTCTCGACAGTGGTCAAGCGGCTGTGTTCGGAAGAGGCCATTACAGTGCAGTTATGCTGGAAACTGGAACAACACCGTTGGATTTGTAGAGTTGAGTGGCAAATCTAAGCCCCCTGGAGGGATTCGATATAAAGGGCGAGGGCAAGGGCAGTGCCAGGAGGCCTGTCTTGGCAATTGTTCGTGCACCGCATATGCCTACGTTGATAACAGCACTCTGCAGGCATGTCTATTATGGTTTGTTGAATTGGTTGATCTGTCCGACACGGCCTCCAACGGGATCTCTCTGTTTCTGCTGTTAGATGCCTCTGATTTGCCTGCCTCCTCGAGTTCGACCAACAAGAAGGCAACCCAGGCAGGCCAGCTGGTGGGTGTCGCCGCAAGCGGGTTTGTTGTTATTATGGCCCTAATTGTGATGCTGTTCATCTGGTTTCGCAGGCGCCCAGGATTGTCGGCAATAGAATACGCGCCGGCTACGCTTACTGTATTCTCTTACAGAGAGCTAAAGGTTGCAACCAAGAATTTTTCTGAGCGTGTGGGAGGCGGGGGATTCGGCTCTGTCTTCAAGGGGGCTCTACCAGACGGTTCTCTGGTGGCTGTTAAGAAGTTGGAGGGTGTGAGCCAAGGAGAGAAGCAATTCCGGATGGAGGTGAGCACCATCGGAATTACACAGCATGTGAATCTGGTTCGTCTGCGGGGATTTTGCACCCAGGGCTCGGGAAGACTGTTGGTGTACGAATACATGCCCAACGGCAGCCTCAGCTCCTTCCTGTTGCACCAAACCCAGAGCGATGATGAGCAGAAGGTGCTGGACTGGGAAACACGCTTCGGGATCGCTGTGGGAACTGCCCGGGGAATCGTTTACCTACACGAGAAGTGCAGGGATTGCATCATTCACTGTGACATCAAGCCGGAAAACATCCTTCTGGATTCCGATTTCTGCCCCAAATTAGCCGATTTCGGGCTGGCGAAGCTCCTGGGCAAAGAGTGTAGTAAGGTCCTGACGACCATGAGAGGAACCAGAGGATACGTGGCCCCAGAGTGGCTCTCCGGCATGCCAATCACTTCTAAGGCCGACGTCTACAGCTTTGGCATGACATTGCTCGAGATAATTGGAGGGCGAAGAAACATTGATGGAAACTCGGATTCGAGAGAGCTGTTCTTTCCCATCTGGGCTGCAACTCAGATAAGCAGCGGAAACGCAATGGAGGTTCTTGACAAGAGATTGATGAACGCGAACGATGCAGAGGCGGAGCAGGTGAAAAGAGCTGCCATTGTGGGAGGATGGTGCATTCAGGACGACGAAGACGAGAGGCCAACGATGAGCCAAGCGTTGCAGATACTGGAAGGCGTTGTAGACACCCCCGCTCTACCCCCGCTTCCGCTCTCTCTCTCTATACAGACCGTTGCCCTCAAAACCAGCGATCTTGCCTTCTTCGGGCCTTCTTCGGGATATAGATTAGATGTGGAAAGTATGAGAGAATCGTCTAGTCCCCCGCAGCGGGATGGAATTTGACGGGTAAATGCCCGTCATGGGTCAATTTACCCGTCAAATACAGCCAAGATTTTACCGAGACCGTCAAGATTATTTAACAAATTATTGATGATCAATTTTAAAGGATCGAAATCTATTATTTCTCATTTTTGAAAAAAAAAACTCAACCATTTAAATTTGTGTATGATTTCTGATCATTCAAACACGTAAATGCAACTCAAGATTAGCATCCGTTGACTCTGTTTTATCTGGAATTGGCATCAATTTTGATTTCTGTATATGGTTTTTCTGATTTTATATTTATTTATTATTATATATAATTGCATTGTTAACCTATATGGTGCCGTGTTTGATTATTCAACTGACGTGCTTCGTTTTATTTATTCAAATGGCGTGTTTCGTTTTATTTGCGTAAATATTATAATATTTCGAATAGATGCCCCACTCATTATTAAACGTAAAAGAAAAACTTAGTTAGTTACAAGACACATTTACACTTCATTTATTTACAACACATTTTCAAGTTACTTTAGATTAGCCTAAAAGCTCTATGAAAGAAAAAACTTAATTAGTAGTCAATGTGCAAATAGGACAAATCATGCAGTAACGATGCTTATCTCATAAACAAAACAAGTACTTTGCACTATGGTCTCGAAACTTCACTAAAAAAATTCAAAAGAATTATATGGATTTTTGAATTAACGAATATCTAGTCCAATATTTATATGGATTAAGACTTTTCCAAAATATAGTACATGGATTTACTTGGATTTAAAGGAGGACGTTATCAAAATCGTTAAAGGAAATAGGGAAAATGGGCGGGCTCTAATGAGTGTGGGAGAGTATACTATGTGTGACCCCTTAGCTAGGTTGGTACAAATCATTTGCATCTCCTTTATTCACTTAATTATGATGTTAGACCTTGAATTTTAGTGTTGCACTTTTAGAGATAGTGGAATTGCATTTTTATTCTCATTAAACATTGTCTTAAAACACATTATATTGATATGAAGCCACTCTTTGTTCTTTGTCTTTTTAGAATAGTGAATTCATAGATTTACACCTTGAATTGGCTTAAATAGTTATGCTGGGATCAAATGTCTTTATACATACTACCTAGATCCTTTTATCGGACTTGAAGGCTCATATGTTTGTGCTAGGTTTTTATGGGAATTCTTGGCACGAAATCCTAAGGGGTTAGCTCAACCAATTGTTGCCAATGTTGTTAGGCATTTGAATAATTATATATGCCAGTGAGTGCCTGCTTTGAATCCCCTTAGTTTTAGCACACTAGTTTACACAGGTGAAAAAACAACGAATAACCAAGTTCTCAATTGTTACAGAACTATGAAAATCTACTCAAAAGAGCATCTGAGGCTTTACTTGATCAAGATCAAACATCATCGGGCTAGTATCAGAAGGATTGATTACACCTAGAACAAACATTAACGTGTTGCATTGCATATGACAATTCCAAAGAACCTATAACATAGACATGGCAGCATGGGATTGTTCCAAATCATCTACAATGCTATAGTTAAGAGTTGCTCAGACATTGGAGTTATTCACTACATGGCGTGAAGGGATCTTGGGGATCTTAGGAAAACTATCCACAACTCGACGAGGCAGGTGCAAGGTTCTTCGACTTATGTGGAGTCTTACCCTTTATCAATATGAGAGGTATCCGTAGTTGAACCATATTAGTTACTTCTAGTTAGGATATTGAAAATTTTAGGGGCGAAATTTAACCAATGGGCTAATTTTAGGGGTGTTTTCTAGAAAAAAAAATCAACAATTTCCCTCTTTTTCTAAATCCATTTGCCCAAATTCCATGGGGTACAATTATTTTACTCTAAATATTTCCAAAACAATACAAGAACTATATAAAATGATATTTTATATAGAGAAGATGTTGGACAAAAGGATTATAAGGATGAATAGAAGACAACAGTAAAGATGTATAAGGTGCCATAGGTTGTGTTGTGACCACCCCTTACACTGGGAAGGGGTTTTGCAGGACCATCATATGTGATTGGGTTGAATGAGGTGGAGGCGGATTATGTTTTCCTTGGGGGGCATTAGCCACTTCACATTGGTTGGCCTCATTCCACAATTGGTGAGCCTTTGTTAGATGGGGGAAATTATGAGTGTAATGTTGATAAACATTGCAAAAAGAATATAGATGACTAGTCTCTAACTAAGGGTTCTTACCTTGCTTGGGATGTTTATTAGGATCTTGATTTGTGGGGTTTGGATTGCCATAAGGAATGTTAGGGGGTTTTCACCCACCTTCCTATTAGTGGTTATTTTCTTTGTTATTTCCCTTATTCTTCTTTCTGGAATTTTTCAACTACTCTTGTTGGTTATTGGGCATAGGTTTGGTATGTGTAATGTTGAGCACAAACTTTCCCATGAGGAAAAGGGGGAGCCACAAATTGTAGTTGCACTATAGGGTTTGATGATGGGATAAAAAAAAGGGTTGAAGGGTTTATGGTTGGAGGATCCAAATAGTTGGTAGAAGCACCAACATACATGGTGGAACTACACAAGGATTCATGAAGGTTGACACTATCCTATCAACAGGGGTTCACTCCATAGACCTATCGATACTCATCGATGCACACTCCTTAAACATCGACCCAGACGGGTTTTACCCTATCTAGCAACACCTACGATGCAGGTGTAGTCTCACCCGAGATGTCTGAGGGAGGGCCGTAGAAACCAAGTTTCCGTAGAGGGAAGAGGAATTTCATACTACTGGTTATCCTATCACAATATCGACGAGAGATCTAGGGTTTAACTTATATTATCATGCAAATCAACTCATTCCTACTTACTCAAAATTAAATCGACAAAGACACATAATCATCATCATTCATATTCATATGCATAATAAAAAGGCATCAACATATATCAGAACAATATATCTCGCAAAGCTTTGCATCATTCAACCTTACCCATAAAGCATAGAGATCGAATTATTATAGGTTTCGCACCATTCACCATTCAACAAGAGACATCGTTAAATCACCAACATAATCTTCATATCATCAATCCAAAAAATACACCACAAAACATCCTTTGGTCAATTAGCCTCAGACCAGAAAAGACATTCGTTCCTCCGAACTAGATCATAGATAGAACTTACAAAATCACCAGATGAAAGATAATATGATCTCCTCCCCTAGATTATCGATAGGTGTTTCAATGACTAAACTCCTAATTATACTTATAGGCTTTCTAAGTTGTTACCAAATGGTCCACTTGACCAATATCCTAACTAATTTTGACCAAAAATTCCTAACTTGTTGGTTTCTCTTTCTGCGCAGTCGACTCTTCCTTATGTCTATGTCCTTCTTGTCGATGGAAGAAGTGTGCCTTGCATACCCTAACCCCTTGCCAACAGGCCCCAAACACAAACTTGTGTCTCATCCTCAATCCACGTCAGCTGGAAATTGCTGGATCATTCAGATTCGTCTTTAGGAATCATAATTAGTCCTCACTTGATCAACAGTTGCCTTAACCCTCTGCATGAGTGTTACGCACTGTTCAACCTCTTGCTCCATTGGGTTTTTTTTGTTCATCTTTTGCACTGTGGTTAAGTCGACCTTGGTATTCGTGATTTCCTCCATTGCTTTGAGCTCCACTTTCTTTGTCGTGCCCTGTTGTTCATCTAATTTTTTCGACCTCCTCTAGTGCATTGTACATGCCTTATTGACTTGTTGCTGCAAATCCTTAAGCTCCACTTCCTTGGTCACCTGTGCCAATGGGGGTATCGCTTTGAGTGATCCCTGTAGTGTTGTTAGTTTCACCTCTGCTTCCTCTAGTTGAGTCTCCAACTGATGCAACTGCTCATCTTGCACCAAGCTTTCCAAACCTTTGTGATTTCTTCTACAATCGTGTGGACCGTCTTTTCATTTTCCACAATTTCTATTGCGGTGTCTTCAATTACACTTATTCTTTTTGCAAGCTGCTTCAACGATGTGCTTGGTAACATGCACGCCTGCAATTCCTCATTCTCTTTTCTCATATCAGTGACAATCCTCCCCAGGCATAAGAATTTTTCTTTTGCAAACATCTCCGGAGTAATGTCAGGAATCTCTTCGCAGGCCACCAAGATTTCTCTATCAAGTCTCTTCCTATCGTCAAATATTGTTGTTTTTCTCAGATGATTTATTCCTTCTCTGTCTTGATACATTGAAGTCCCTCTTTCATGCTTGCAGCTTGCTGCCTCGATCGAACCAATTGATCCTAAATTGTTGCCTCATGTTCTCATATTTGTTCGCTTGCTTCTAGTTGAACTCGTGTCATCATGTGCATTGGGAGTTTGTTGAGGTAGAGACTAATCAAGTCGAACCCCTTTAATGTGGTGTCAGCATTTGCATTCCCTATCATTATTGCTTGTGGTACAATCTGTAACAACCGTAATTTCTTGCCCAAGTGTGTCTCGACTGCTCTTTGCAATGTACCATCCTGTGGTAGTTGTGTCTCAAGTACTGCGTAAGTCAATGTCTGCAAAAAACCTATAACTTGACGAAAGTAACCTATTATGTGTTGCGTTACCTCGACTGCACCCTTTTTGGTCAATGTGGTGATTGCAACTACCACCTTTTTCACTTGCTCATTAGAAATCCCTATGGTACTGCTCCCTTCACCTTATTCAAACCAGATCTTTGTTCGTGCCTCTTTCTGTTGCTTCTCCAAGTCCAATTATCAGAGTATCGGATGATTCCTCCTGTGAGTCCTCTTTTGATTCCTTCGTCTTATCCTACTCAACAAGAATATCTAGTGGTGGTCCATTTTCTTTGTCCAACAATTCTTCAATGCTGACTAGAACTTTCTAATTCGGTGGCCATTTGTCGATGATAGTATTCAGCTCTGTGTCAGTCAACTTGTATTGGGTCGTCAACCATTGGTTCTTCACATCGAGTTGCACCTGAATATTGATGACATGTTGTTCTATTGCTAAACATGCAATCCTTATGTACTTCGACGCGACCTCATCTATGAGTAATAGTATCTTTACTGTTGCATCCCACAGTGCATCCAAGTAGAAGTAGAACTGGATGTTGTTGTCAATTTACCTCTCCTTATTGTTGAGTGCCCATAGATTCTTGTACCATGCTCCTCTGCAGATGTTGAAAATGTCAACCTCCATTCCCTCATAGTGTTTTGGTTCCATCCAACCAACAAGTGCGATAAATACTAGCACCTAGGAGTAGGTAAATGGTTTGCCCACTTCTTGTGTTGATACGACGTATTTTTTCGACTTGTTCAACAAAAATAAGGACCAACTCATCTAAACTCCCATAGCGCACTGCTCTGCACATGCGCTAACTCCTAACATGCATTGATTTGGTCTGTTCTTCTGCACTACCTTCACGGCAAACAACTTTCCTCTCATTTTGGCATCCTGGTCATTGATGGTGTCAACGACGTACGCACGTTTTTCCTCGACAGCGCCATACTTCTTCTTTAGTATTGTCGCCAATTTCTTATCATTGTCCTTCCCTCTAAAATATTGGGACAGTTCAACCCCTCCCTTGGGCAAGATGGTGATTTTTGATATCAACTCGACCGTTATTGGGACCTTTGCATCCAACCACAGATATCCACCATGGAAACATGATAACAACTTCTTTACACACACATTGACTTCCATGGATCACCCAAAGTGTGGCATATGGATAACTGACAACATCCCAGACTCTTGTAGTCCCAATGCCCATTGTGTTGGTTCTCTGGTGATTGGGCCCTTGTCTCTATGTGTTCTTTACGTGTATGTGTCCCTTGCACATTTTGAGTATGCTAGAACGTTGTGGTCTCTGTATTGTAGCTTCTGCAACCGCGGGACAATGTTCATCATCACATGGAATCCCTTCGGTATCAGCAGCATCTTGGTAGTATGTTTCAGATTCTTACTTATGCAGACCACTGGTGCTCCTACCTTCCTCGATAGTATGTACCCTAAGATATTATCGATTGTCAGTCCTTTCCGCATTGTGGACTCTTCTACTGTCGTAGTTGATGGGCCAATTTCTGCCTTTGCTTCTCTTGTCGAACTTCGATTTATATTCATTCTTCGGTCTAAAGTGATTGATCATTGCACACTCCTCTTATTCCTTGGCGGTCGCACTAATGCAGTCCCAACTTCTATTTGTTCTTCCTCAATTATTGTGTGTGATATGAGCGAGCCTTGCATACTGGTGCTAGAAATCAATTGTGCCATTGTATGTTTGCCACTTCTTTTCACTCTCATGCTTTACTTCACTCTTCTCCTTTTCTCTACCCTAGTTCAACTCATAAAATGGGTCAAACCATGCCTCTTGGTGTTATTAGAAAAAATGGCACCTCTCCATCCGAGTGCTGACATTCCTCATGTTGGTACACAAAAGGACAAATTAGGATTGAAGTGACCAAAACACTATAGATGTGCATGAGCTTTGATGCATTATCCTCAAACCAACCTTATATATTTTTATTATGAGTTTTGGGTTGCATACGCGACAATATTCATTGCAACTCGCGTATCATACATTAGTATTTGCATTGCAACCTGCGTATACTTGCATACGTGAGTTCCCCTTGAGCAACACGTGTATTATATGCGCGTTGCCTATATTATTACCCGTGTATACCTTAATTTGACATTAAAAAATATAAATCAAGATTAGATGAGATTAGTTAGGTCCTAATCCATAACTATCCCAACTATCTCAACCACCCCAACCTTTGAAATCACTCTATTTCCCAAAGTATAAATAGAGGCCTTGGGGTGGGGCTAATCAATCAATTTTTGGAGAGCAAAGTTATGCTGGTGGTATATGTTCAGAATCTTGGAGTAGCAGAACTCAGAGTCCTTTGGTTGCAGAGGATTCCTTGTGTTAGAAGCTGGGTTGTATTCTTATCTTATTCACCGTTTGTCAATAAAGAGAATTCTTCTTCCAATCTTGTATTGTGTCTATTTCATGTATATTGGTTTAATTAATATGTTTGATTATATTATTTATATGCTTTTCATCTAACCTCTGATATATATATTCATGAGATATTACTTGAAGGATTCTCTCTTTGCAGGTGAAGAGGTGCATCCCTAGAATCTTTGGACAGAAGTGGAGTGAGAGAAGATCAAGCTTGGATCAACCATCATTAATTGGGTAAGTCAAGACTTTCTTCCTATTCTCTTTCCATTCTTTGTAAAAAACTAATTGTCTACAAGTTAGTAGTAAGTTGGTAACCCTAGGCCCTAGGTTACAAGGGCGCAATATCTTGAACAACAGAACGGGCGACTCCACTAGGGAGTCCAACCTGTTGTGGGTTCATTGTGTAGGTGCTTTACCAGTCTTTGCTCTGATTCTAAGTGTGGTCTTTTTATCTTGCCTTTGATTTGCAGTGTAGTGTGTCCAGATACCTTTACTTTTTTTCTTTGAATTTTTTTTGTCATTGTATACACGGTTTGTTGTTATACACAGTCGCATATAGCAACTTGTATACGCGGGTTTCTCTATAAGACAGTCACGTATGGTACGCAGGTTGCTCTATAAGACAATCACATATATCCTGTAGCAGCATAAAATTTTGGGTAGAGTTTGCTTGTCCTTGTCTTGGTTGATTTTTGTCTGCTTAGGGGTCTTCTATTGTTAGCATGACTCTATAAGTCTAAAGTCCTGTACACCATACTTTTTGCTTATTGTTAAGCCTTTGAGTTTTCTTTGTTTAAATCTTCTTTCATCTAGTGATTTGAAGTTGGTCCTCCTGCTTGGTTTATGAGTTAAGTGTTGTGTGTCTGAGTCAGTGATCAGGGCTTTAGATACCTTATACTATATGCTGCTTTGTGTAGTGTCAGTTTGTCACTTGTTCTTTAGTAAATCTAGTGGATTTTATTCATTAGCTTTTCCAAGTCAGGTTTTTTACCAAGTTTTCTTCTGGTTTGGTTGAAGTTGGTTATTGTGGGTCCTCTATACTTCATTTGCTTTTTATATGTTCTGATTATTCAAACTCGCTGAAAAACTTGCATTTAGGTGCATTATAGTTTTTGAAGAATTTGAAAAAGTGAATAAAAAACATCTCATACTTTTGCATTTAGTTGCATTTAGTCGTTTTCTTTTCATTATTTTCAAATAAAATTTCAAAAATTATAAAAAGAAGTCTTATTTTTCCAACACTTAGTTTTGATTTCGTTAGCTTACATTTACAAAAAAGAAAATAAATTTGGTTTAAGTACTTGCAATTTGCTTTATACATCATTTTGCTTTTTCTTATCGAGTCTATAATATCACAGTCTTTCATGCCATTTACCTTCTGACTAACAACAACCCTTAAAATGAACAATATAATTTAAAAATTATTAGTAAGTTTTATTTTATAGGGTCATACACCAACTAGCGCAGGCTAGAGTTTTGGAATAGGAAGTTTGAACTCTCCACAAGTGTTTACATTTAGTTATAGTTAGACAATCAATAAGTAAACCATTTTCTATGTTGATTGTATCTGGGAAGCTCCTCTCAAACGAGAGTTAAGCATGAGGCTATGGAGGCTTGGGCTGAGGAGTTAACCCTCTGATTCCCTGTCAAAGCATAGACCAAGTTTTTTGCGCATTTGGGGAGTCTGTCTTAGACAGGGTTTCGGGCTTTGCTACCCTTCCCATGCATACAAACCAAGCTTGTGACTGTCCCCCAAGATTGTCAATATAGTTAAGGTAGCCTTTAGTCTCTCTGACATCTAGGGTTCATACACAGGTACACCAGAAGGCTATTTCTGGTTGACCTTGGACGGGCTTGGAAGGTAACCCTTGTAGAAAGTGTGGGAGGGAGATGGGTGATTCCTTCGCTTGTGCCTAAGAACATCTTCAAGGACGCTAAGTAATTGTCTCTCGGCTTTATTCTGGAAAGCATATCTTATACCCCTTGTGTTTGTTGTGGCTTTAGGAAATTTTGTAGTGATTTCTCTGTGGTTTGTGTCAATCGTGGAGGACCAACCTCTCAGAAGGTCAAGAAGGTTGCAAAACCTTCCTCTACTTGTTATAGTGGAACCTCCACCACCCCCTCAAAAGCGGAGATTAGACATAGATGATTCTTTCGAACCGGTAGGAATTAGTGAAGTTCCAGGTGAACTAGAACTTAGGAAAAACTAGGTTGATACAACCACAGTAGAGATAGAAGACTTGTAGGTTGACGAGTTTGTGAGAAACTTTAATTCACCTCTTACTAATTTAAATGATCCAATGATCGTCCAAGTTCGTCCTTTCAATTCACCTGTGATTGGTGTTCCTGTGGGAAGACTAATGTCTAGTGCAGGAGAAAGTCCTTCTATGTCCACCTCGGCTGTTTCGAATGAAGGAGTGACACCTCCCTTGGTTGGTGCCCCTAGAACAAATATACCTACTACTCCTTTAACTCCATCTAGTTGGGTGGTTCAACCACTAGCTTCCACAAATGTAGTAGGCACTTCTGGTGGGGTGGTCACTGGGATTCCTAGTGTACCTACTGTTTCACCTTCTTTTGCACACACAGCTTAGAGTGGTCCCATTGGATCCTCTTCATTTGTCTAGGGTTTTCCTTGGAATGGGGGGCATATTCCCCCATCCGCTCCATATGTAGTTCCAAAACTTGCATATGTAGGGGTGCAGTTCGGAAACACTAACCCTTATGGTTAAGGTTTTCAAACATCAGTTTCGGCTCCTTTCACAAGCTCTCCTTTCTGGATTTTTAGCCAGGGGATACCTGCTCCTGTTTTTCAAACTCCAGTTTCAATTAGAGCCACTCAAGCCACATACACTGCACCACATATGAACAATCCACTAGCTTATGGGTGGAATCCTTTCCAAAGTAGTCCGACTACTTCGTAACCGATAGTTGGGGGCAACCCCACCTTTACTTTTGGGAATCAGGGGGCAAGTCCTTCTACTTCCCAAGCTGGTACTTTTCATGCTCGAGTTAGGCCCAAACTTCCTTTCTTGGAAACTTTGAATTTTCCAGATTTTTCCAAGCTAATGAATGACCCAATGAGACATGATGCCTCCTGGCCACCTGCTCCCACCAAGCTACCCTCGGATATTCCAAAATTTGAAGGCAAAGTTGGTGAAGACCCAGGGGCTCATATCACCACCTTTCACTTGTGGTGCTCTTCCAACTCACTGAACGATGACACCGTTCGGTTGAGATTGTTCCAAAGAACTCTAACTAGTGCTGCAACAAAGTGGTACATTGAACTGCCCTCTATCGTGTTTCGTAGTTTTTGGGACTTAGCTAATGTGTTCCTTAACCATTTCCAACTTCCTGTCTGGTATGATTCCGACACAGACTTATTGTCCACCTTTTGGCAGGACAAAGCCACTCACATTTCGGATCACATTCAAGAGTGGAGAAGAAGTAAAAGGCTCATTAAGGCCACTATCCCTCGCGAGTTTTTATTAGAATGGTTCCTTAAGTCCTTATTGCCATATATATCTAAGGATGTATCTACTTCAGGATTAACTAATGAGGAAGAAGCTATCCTCAGGGCCCAACAGTTAGATTTGATATATTCTTAGTCTAGGATTCTATATGAAATCATCCTTGATGCACCGAGACCAACACATAGTGTTGAGAAACCTAAGCCTGAACCTCATGCCAATGGCATGGTTGGTTCAGTGAAATCTCCCACTATGGAGTCTTTGGCTAAGCATCTCCATGAGTTATCCGTCAAACACTCTACGATGGAGGCAGCAAAGGCTTCCCCCTCACCCAAAAATGCAAATGTTTTTGCTCAATCCTCCCAAAAGGGAAATCGATGACCCGGTGGGAAAAAGAAAAAGGGGAAGAAAGGTGAGGGAAACCAAAACAAGCCAGATCCCACAAATAATGCTGATGGGGGAAGAAAAGACAAGAATAAGGTGAACTTTTCTTGCAAGTTGTGCTAGGAAGATCAAACCCATCAATGTACCCTTATGGATCAAGCTCAGAAGCTACTCAAAAGCCAACAACTGGCTGTCCTAATGGATCCTTTTCCCCAAGGGAATAATTCTACTTCAACTTCTAATGTAGCAGGGGGCACTCCAAATGTCCTTGACCCAAATTATATCAACATGGTTCGATCCCAGATATTACTCCAAAATAGAAATAAGAACTATGATACGGGGGCTCCAAATAAGGGTAAGTATATAGGTGAAACTTCTAACCCTCTCACAATTGAAAAACCTGTTGAAACCATGCCTAAGATACCAAAAGGTGTCTTCAAGAAAGCTTTGCACAATCCTAACGCTAGGGCTGCAGCCAATTACTCTGTAGTTGAAGATTTAGCCCAAACCCATTGTGCAATGTCAGCTTTGGAGGTGTTATAGAGTTTCCCCACCCATCGAGATGCGCTCTTAGCAGGCTTAGGTAGATTGGATTCATTGATCCTCATGGCAAAGTTTAACCTATCTGATGTCAAAATTTTCCTGCCATATCATGTGGCCTTATCGATAGATGTCATCCATGGCGAAAAAACCATTTGAAGGGCAGTTGTCGATGAGGGTGCTTCCACATGTGTCTTGTTGGAAGGCTCTTGGATCTCCAAAGCTAGTTCCATCAAACACCCTACTTACTGCTTTCAATGAAAGGTCATTTCGTCCACATGGTATCCTACCAGCTTTCGAGATAAAGTTGGCAGGGAAGGCAGTGTTTGTTGAAGTAGAGGTAATAGATGCACCATTGGATTATAACTTGCTCTTGGGGAGAAGTTGGACTTATGCCATGTCTGCTATTGGATCGACCATTCTTCAGGTGGTAGTGTTTCCACATGAAGGGAAGTTGGTTTCAGTAGACCAACTCAGTTTCACTCGGAAGGGCTGCATGGAAACTAATGAGTCCACCGTGCCATTAGTTGATTAGGTCAAACCTGCTTTAGAGAGCTTAGGGGCTGTAATGTATTCATCATTAATGGGAACATTCAATATCCCATCCCCGATTAACTATTTAGGTTCTACTAGTGTAGGGAATTCTATTGCAATGGTTGGCGATAGAACAGACCCTTGGGTCCTTCTTTCAAGTCATGAGCCGGAAGTGCCCTTATCGGTAGTGGAAGTTGCTTATCAAGCTATCATTAACACCATTGTTGATCCTATTTCGGTCCCTCCTACAGTCTCAGAGGAGCCAAAATAAACCTATCTGCTTGCTTGGGTAGAGAACTCTTTGCATGCTGATAATTGCTTAGATATGGTTTTTTCATCTGACGAAACCATTTTGGAATATATGTGCGGATATGATAAGATCTGTGAATATCTTCATTATAGATCCTACTTTCTTCCAGAGTTAAGCAGGATTAAAAATCAAGAGTTCCATATTAGACTCGTGGAAGATGTCATTTCTACCAATGTCCTTCCAAACCCTGACGTCTTTGAAACTATGAATATTGATGCAAATTCTCTTTTAGAAGAAATTTCCATATATAATGCCCTATTAAAGGAATTTCATGATGCATATGTTTGGTCATCCTGACTAGGCATAGATCCATATATCGTTGAACTTGGAATCCGAACCTACCTTGATTCTAAACCTGTTTGACGAAGATTGAAAAAATACTACGCTTAGGCTTAGTACTCTTTTCGTGTATTTATTGTATATAGCTTTATGTAGAATAGTTCACCGGTTTGTGTTCTTATATCATATGTTGGTTGTTACAGATGTCTTCCAAGTTGTTTGTAGGTTTTGCAGATGGCGCTAGTCATCACACTTGCAACCTGGCTTTAGCCGCATGGGTTATTTACTCACCCTCAGGACAACTAGTTACCTTTGGAGGCGTTTTCCTAGGTCATGCTACCAATAATGTGGGCGAATACGGGGCTGTCATTGATCTTTTATGGGATTCCTTGTCACATTGCATCACCCAGGTGGAATTCAAACTTGACTCTCAACTAGTGGTCTCCCAACTCAATCGAGCTTATCAGGTGCAGAACCCTATTTTATTACATTATTTTATGCAAGTTAGGTTATTGGAAATAAATTTTGATTTTATTACATTTAATCATATTCCAAGAAATCAAAATTCATTAATTGATGCATATGCGAATTATATCTTGGATTGGCACTTAACACATATTTCATAAAAATACACAATAGATACATTGCAAAAACACATGTAAATAAACCGACAAAACACACACACACACACACACATGTGTGTGTGTGTGTGTGTGTGTGTGTGAATATATGTCCATATAGATAGTTCAAGTTCTTGATCCTCAGATCTAGTCATAACTGTATAATATACAAAAATTGGATCGTAATCCATAAAATGCCCCTAGGTCTAATCTTGACCACCCTGGTCATCCTGACCGCCCTGGTCACCTTGATCATCTTATTCATCCTTCTCTCAAGCCTCTTCAGCTTGTTCAACTGTGGCAGCCTCAACAACATCTATGTAAACAAGCACTACCCTGGCTACCCTTCTCATAAGGGAAATCCAGGTAGGTGGGATACCAACCACTAGTTCCTGCATAATAGCAGGGATCTGCTCAATGTGTAAAGTAGGGACTCTTTGGGTAATCCTAGCCAACTTCCCCTCAAGAACCATGATCAAACCTTGATCCTCCCTTGCCACTGGTTGCACATACATATGAGGATGCCCATCAGGGTAGATCGGTCCAATATCTACATTTTAAACATTTACGGGATTAAAAACTTTTATACATATGTATATATCGTTATGATGAAAAATTCATAAAAATTTAAAAACTTGAAAAACCAAAATACCTAACGCTTCCCATGCTCCTCTAGGAGAGAGGACAAGGTCATTGCCAACCTGGAAATCCATCCCAGCATATGGAAACTACTCCAGTGCCGGTAGTTACCACTCCCACCATAGGTAGAAGTCATCATTGTAAACACTCTGAACCAATCCACCGCTGCCCTAGCAGAGGAAGATTTCTCCCCACCTACAAGTTTACTCGGTAGTAAACTTGTCCATTCAGGATCGTTATGAATATGTGAATGGGAATCCACATTGGTGGTAGGTTATCACTTTCTTGGACCATGTGGAATAATACAAGAAATTATCGCTCTCTTTTCTACGAAATTGACAAGATTTTTCATAGGAATAGATTTATCGCTTTTCCGGACCCGAGGGACTAAACTTACGGAAAAGGAGCGCCTGGTATGAGTTTAGTTTTCTCTTTTTCATGCTCTAGACCTAAACATGAAAAATATTTCGAGTGTACTTTGTGTCTTTGTCATGCTCGTGAAACACTAAGAACAAAGCATCGAGTATACTATTGTAAGCCCCATTTCTCGTAATCAAATGGATCTTTCCGAGTGATCTTGCTTTCCTTCACAGTCGTAAAACCCAATCTATATGTTGCTCTTGAAGGAGTGTTGGGTAGGTGGTAATTTAACCTTTTTCAAACCTCCTAGACTAAGTACGAAAAAGGTTTGCCTTCTCTTCTTCGGAAGTTAAGAGAGTTATTCTGTGGTATGTTTTATACTTTTTCAACTTCAGGAGACTAAATTGGATGAAAAAGGACCCCTCTAGAGTCTTCTTCGGAGTTTTCAGACTTTCTAAACATGAAAAAACCAAATTAACATGTACTAGTTCGGGCTCGTAAAATCCACGAATAAGTGACATTATCAAGCATTATTCCCTCTTCTCTTCAAGGTTATCAAAAATGAAGAGAGACCTGAGTTGACTTTCCTAAACTCGTTAAAATTTAACAGGAAAGATAAGGAAGAATTTTTCTTTTTGGGTTATAGTCGGTGGCAGCATGTCCTCCTTGAACATAGCACTCTTTGAACTTTTTGATACGCATGTCTCAGTATACACTTTCAGTTCAGCTATCACTTCGAGTTTCTTACTCCTCCACTTGTCATTTTTGCATGGGGAATCTGATCATGTCTCCTACATGACAGATAAGTCTAGTTGTACTATCTGCAAAGTTAAAAGCTTCCTTGGTTCACCTTTGTGTTGTGCTCACTGTTCAAGGATTTATCCCTACATTTGATTATTATCCTGATTCCATCATTATCCTATCTGATATCACTTGTGTGTACCTTCCTTTATCCAGTTCCTAGTCACTCTTGTGATTCGTTGGAGGATTTATTTCCTTCCTCATCACAGCATGGTTTCTCATCAGTACTTCTTGAAGACGAATACCTAGAGTTTTGACGATGGTACCCTAGGATTCACTTTCATCATTGGTGAATTCCTTTGCTTCAGTTGTCAATTTTCACCTATCGATTGACAATCTGTTGAGTCCTTTCCATGTTCGACTTTGACACATCTATTCACATGGTGTATATTGTATTGGTTCCTTTGTATTTTGACGAAGACCTTAGGTTCACCTCTATAACCTAAGTTGCACAAGATTGTGTTGTGTTCACCTACACAAATTCTATATTTTGAAGACTCATCATTGTATATTATGGCTTCGATCCACCTTTGTAATATATGTGTTCTTGTACCCATATCATATGATGTAATCAAATATTGTAAAGGAGATAGTGCTCCAATATATTGAACATGGCATTTTCAAATATGATTTTGTATATGGCATTGATATGTATTTGTTTCGGGTACTTCCTCTGCTTCCTTGGACTTCTGAATTCTCCAAGATAATGATTCTAATGTATTCCGGCCATCGCTTCTCTTTGATCTCACACATTAGGGGGAATCTATTATCATCCAAAATGGCACTTCTTCATCTGAGTGCTGACATTCCTCATGTTGGTACACAAAATGACAAATTAGGATTGAAGTGGCCAAAACACTATAGATGTAAATGACCTTTGATGCATTATCCTCAAACCATCATTATATATTTTTATTCTGATTTTTGGGTTGCATACATGACTATATGCATTGCAACTCGCGTATCATACGTGAGTATTTGCATTGCAACCCGCATATACTTGCATACGCAAGTTCCCCTTGAGAAACACACATATTATACGCGAGTTGCCTATATTATTACCCACGTATACCTTAATTTGACATTAAAAAAATATAAATCAAGATTAGATGAGATTAGTTGGGTCCTAATCCATAGCTATCCCAACTATATCAACCATCCCAACCTTCAAAACCACTCTATTTCCCAAAGTAGAAATAGAGGCCTTGAGGTGGGGCTAATCAATCAATTTTTGGAGAGCAAAGTTATGCTGGTGGTATATCTTCAGAATCTTGGAGCAGAAAAACTCAGAGTCCTTTGGTTGTTGAGGAGTCCTTGTGTCAGAAGCTGGGTTGTATTCTTATCTTATTCAATGTTTGTCAATAAAGAGAATTCTTCTTCCAATCTTGTATTGTGTCTATTTCATGTATATTGGTTTAATGAATATGTTTGATTATATTATTTATATGCTTTTCATATAACCTATGATATATATATATATATATATATATATATATTTGCATGAGATATTACTTGAAGGATTTTCTCTTTGCAAGTGAAGAGGTGCAGCCCTAGAATCTTTGGAGAGAAGTGGAGTGAGAGAAGGTGAAGCTTGGATCAACCATCGTTAATCGGGTAAGTCAAGACTTTCTTCCTATTCTCTTTCCATTCTTTATAAAAAGATGATTGTCTGCAAGTTAGTAGTAAGTTAGTAACCCCAGACCCTAGGTTACAAGGGTGCAATATCCTGAACAACACCTGGCCTATTTTTATAGCCTCGATCCTCTTGTGCAAAATATTTAGAACATCATTTCCAAATCCCTCAAAGATCAACCAAATATTGCGTTGATTATGTAAATCTAACGGTCGCATTTGTCCATAAATGCACGTCTTCCCTACTTGCGACGTATACTTCCTGGTTTAATTACTGCATTTATTGTCAGATTTGACCATTCCGTGCCTTGTCCAATATCGCCAAGATTCAAACTTTGTTGTGATTCCCTTTTTCGTACTCCTTTATCATATGTCAGCTAGCTTCCTTTCTAAACTTTTCCATTTTTTTCTCCACATCAGTCATCAATGATGTTGCACATGACTATCCTGATAGGGATTTAGCTAGATTCCATTCACTAGCTTTCGTAGCAATACTCCATCTAACTACTACAATTGTACCGCACCTCCGTTGGTAATGAAATGGATAACATAGGGACCTAACTAGTGCATTTGTATCTTACCTGGCTGCTTTACGAAATTATTGTCGTAGAGGAGAACCATATCTCCATGTTGAAAGTGCTTTTCCTTTACATGGCGATCATGCCATGCATTTTGTCTACCCTTCTCTACTTGTTGGTGGAATCCTGTGATGAATCAACCCTCTTCTAGTTGTAACAGCTACACCAATCTTTCCTCAACTGTGCATTCATTTTTCATGTTGGTTGTTGCTGCTATGCATAGACTAGGAATGATATATTCCATCGGCATCACCGCTTCTTTCCTATAAAATAACTTGAATGGAATTTGTCCCGTCAATATTTTACATGTTGTTCTGTAAGCCCATAATATTGTAGGTATTTTCAAATCCCAATAGTCGTGATTTGTGTTGCATACCTTTGTCAGCGTGTTTTTCAATATCTTGTTGAACGCCTCGACTACTCCATTCGTTTATGGGTGATATGGAGTACTTTTCTTGTGCTAAATATGAAATTCCTCAATCATTTCTTTGATCGTCTGATTGACAAAGTGAGATCCTTGGTGGCTTATCAATATCTTGGGACATCCAAATCTAGTGACCAAATTATCGAACAGAAACTTCGTTATTGTCACAACAGTACAATCCCTCATCAATGTTGTGTTAGCCCATCTTGTCAAACAATTTGTCGTGGTAATGATATAATGCACACATTTTCTCTTCACTAGGGGATTGATGGTGTAACCCACCTAAAACTTAGAAATAAATATTTTCTTTTATTTGATAAAACATTATGCCAAAAATTATTGTAAAGTTTTTATGACCAAGGTCAAGGATGACTGTAATTGAATATTTATTTATTCAAATAATTAAATGGAGAGACACCTATCTAAGGATACCATCGAAAGATTGTTCACTGACCCACTAGGAGGAATGAGTAGCTATAGAAGGCTAAATGACAAGTGCCATCACTAGCATTTCACTTTCTAGCTATTGCAAGAAGAAAAATCCATAAAATTGTGGTCATGTTCCAAGAGAGGAGGAACTAAGAAGGTGGCTCATTTAATTGCAAAAATGACCCAAATACCTATGCAATCTTATAAATACCATCAAATGGAGTAGGATATTGATTACATTCTATTCCAAGTGAATGAACGTTGTGACTGTTGCAAACTGAAAATTCAGGCACACAAGGAATTTGATGAGGGGATAACTAAAGTGAAATTGTTGAGAGTTAAGTATGCTATTGAGTGCTAAGTTATTGAGATTTATGTGTGGGCTATTACGTAACATATTCTTCCTAGTGGTTCAGTGAACATGCTCGGGGGTCGTAAAGAAACTAATCTTGGCTACATTCAGGAGACGGTTTGGAGGAACGATCTCCTTTGGGTGTTTATCCCCCCTTATGCAATTATCCACGTTCTAAGCTATTTGTTTATTATCTGTAATTTTATTTTAATTCTGTATATGGAAGTTCATGAATGTTGATGGATTCTATAACTATTAACTGCTTTTAATTTAGGGCTAGTTAAAGAAGCATCATTATGTATACTTTTTATGAAGAATGCTATAGTCTCTAAAGAGTTTAATGGTAATTGTACCATAATGTATATGCTCTGTGAAAGAAAATCTGTAGCTATTTTCCTAATCTAGTTTATAATCTATTTCTAAATTTATTGTATTGTTTTTCCTTAAGGTTCAATCATTTACAGTCATAGATTAGGATAATATTTGTTAAGAAATAAATGCTTTACCTTCCATCTAGTTCTTATTTATTATAAATCCAATTTTTCTTTAAAAACTAAGCTTCTAACCTGAGTTCAAAACCTTCAATACAGTATCACTTATCATTTATTATAAACAGGTTCGTATAGCTAGTATGATATCTATATTCTTCCCTAGATCTCCGTCCTTTAAAAGTAAGCTTAAGTTTCAGATTTAAAAAAAATTTCCATTACATCCGAAAGGCTCAAGAAATATACATAAGTTAAAAACTAGGATTTAAGGATTCAAATCAAAACCTATACAAGAAATCCTATATATATTAGTGTTGCTTGTTAATTAAAATATTATCTTCCAAGCTATAAATCGTAAAGTATAAATATCTAATAGTTATACTATTAAAACCATTTACATATAAAACATTTAACCTATAAGTTAAAGAACACACAAGTCAAGGTTTCAAACCGTGTAACCCCTCGACTGACGAAGGTAGGTTTTCCTACAGCTGGGGCTTAAAATATTAATGTTGAACTAAAATCAAACTTAGGAATTCATTAAAAGAGCCTTATGGATCAAACCATATTAATTACATGAGTAACAATCAAAACTTAAATAATGGAAAAAATTCATCAACGTACATTACTCTGTGGCATTTCAGCCCTAAAATATTCACATATAAAAAAAACTAGAGTAAATAATTAAAGAAGAAAACGTAATACTATTTTCCAGAACGCTACTATCAGGACGCAAATCCTTGTTGCAGGTCGAGAGTCAATTCAATTTTCTATTGTAATGTCCATTAAAAATAACAATAATAAAACCATCGAGGAGAAAATCTAATCATGCACATAGCTCTATTCCACAAATAGCCTGATGGCTTCATCTTTTACCTAGCCAACAGATTCCTAAAGTACCATAAGCTTTTAAATTAAAAAATTCGAGATCATAGGGGTCTCACGACATTTATTTTACACGATTTACAATTTCAATGAAAACCTTATGAGGAATTTTATACAGGAGCAATTTTTTTACAAGTTCAAAGATTTTCAAAAAAAATATAAATGATGCAGCCAAAGAAATAACCAACTTTCATTGTTATAAACAGAAAACATAGTGAGTTACAATTTACGGAACCTAGTGAAAATTGGTTCTTTATAACCTTAATATCTCTCTTTAAAAACTTGGTAGAGCTTGAATCTAAACAAAATAAACCTTACAAAACTTTGTGAAGATATATTAACCATAAATAAAATAAAACTATTACAAACAATCCTCTTTAGACTCCACGATTAAAGAGAACTTAATTTACAAAGATAACTAGAAAATGTTGTGGTATCAAAACCACTAAAGGGTTTACCATATTTCCAACAAAAGACAATGAAGGAATGGTTCCCATTCCATGAAATGCAAAGCCATAGAACCACGTGGTCACCAAGTTCAAGCTAGAAGGAGCAAGGAATGTGGGTATAGGTCTTACCGGAGTAATGGCCTTACTTTCATGAAGACCAACCCTTACCCATTGCAGCCACCACGGTTGAAGCTCCTGCAAAAAAAAATTTAACAGATGCCAATATAAATACATGTGAGAAATGTAGTAAAAGAAACAACACTGCAAATAAGAGCCGAGGGATTAGTGTACCTCAAAAAAATCAACATTGGCAACGAAGGCATTCCACACACAATCCACAGTTCCAACTCAAGGTACAAACATGCAGTGTAAGTTTGAATTACAGATCCGATACCGAAGGTTTCATGAGATGAATAATCCCAAGAGCCGCCAATACAAATCCAAGCACCTGAAAGCCACGCCGAAAGTCGAAGGTCCAAAGAACCACAGTTCTTCCACAGAGAAAAAACCAAAACAATATAGTACAAAGGTGAAAATCGAGATGAGTTAAACCCTTAGGGTTTATCACATGACTAGTCTACGTTCCAGTTGGAGGCCATAGGGCCATCACGTGGCCTCTTAAATGCCACTGTGTTAATATTTCAAAAAACCCAAAACTGTAATGTTTCATCCTTTTAACTTTTACCTTTTGTCATCACCACTTATGCCTAGCATTTTTTCTTCGTTTTTCTTGTTGTAGTTTGGTTAGACAAGCACATGGATTTTCTCTTAGGGATAGTTGTTTACAAAGCCACCCTTTGTATGGTTAGACCTTGGAGATGGCCCTTAGTATGGAAAGAACCCTCCTCATATCACCTACATGGAGTAAATAGTTTATGCATTAACTATTAATCTAAGTAAGACCATAACCCATCCTCCTAAGCATCATTAACATGGTTAACAAATATTTAAAACCAGTAAATACACCAATGGTAAATGACATAAAGTAAACATGATGTTCTTTCCTTGACTTGATTACAAGTGAAATAATAATTCATCATAACTGTAAGTTGCATTATAAAGTTATCATACTAAAGGAATTATGTTAATGAACGAAGCACAAAGCACAAATTAAAAAAATAGTATGCATCTTTTACTTTATGTATTTACTGTTAGACTTGCACCTTTAATTTATTTTTTTACGAATTTTGGAGATGTTACAAGTGGTATCAGAGTGACTTTCCAAACACTAGGACTGATTGGCTCACTTGCATGCAAACAAGAAACATAATATCCTGATCATGTTTTAAAATTATTTCTGTCAAGAAATATAAAACTGTATTTTGCAGGAAATAGAAGGAGTTGAAGCATGTTCTGAAGATGGATCCCATAACAATAATTTAGATAACATTTATGTGGAATTAAATAATCAACCCTAAAAACTACTTCAAACAGTTAAAGATTTAAAAGTTGAATTACAAAATGTAAAAGAAAAATGAAATAATTTTAAGAGCTTAGTAGGAACTAAATCATATATTACTAGACAAAATACACAACGGAGGTAAAGATAAAAGAAAGGAGTATGAAACTGATTTTGGAACAATATCATACAAATGCAAGGGTAAGGAATTAAAATTTTATGATAGTGAAAGTAAATCTTCTTCAGGAGTTAAAGTAAGGCCGCACAAAGGAAAGTATAAATACACTAGTGAAAGTAGTGAAAATGACCACAATCCTAGAAAGAGGAAGTATAAACCTTATGAAGAGATCTTAGGAGAATTTAAAAAGAGAAAACCTCCCATTTTTAACGAGGAAGTGGAAAAGGGTGAAGAAGCCAAGGTTTGGTTATTGGGTATGAAAAAGTACTTTCAGATTTATAACTACTTCAATATACTGAAATCCCAGATGGCTATAAACAACCTAACCGGAAAGGATAACATCTAGCAAAAGGACATAAAAACAGGTAAAAACCTTAAAGAAAAGTATTTAACATAGAGAGTCTTTAGAAATTACTTCAAAAGGAAATTCTTATCTGAACAATATTATGAAGAAAGAGCTAAAGAGTTTTATGAACTTAAACTAGGGTCAATGTCAATGAAAGAGTTGAGTAGTAAATTTTTAAGTTTATTAAGATATGTACCGTATATAATTGATGAAAATCCTAAGATATAGAGGTTTCTAAGCTGCTTTCCTACTAGCTTCAAGGACATGATTGAATTTGATAATACAATTATCCTTGAAGAGGCAATGAGAAAAGCTTACTTCTGTTAAGAACAAAGTAAGAATAAGAAAGAATACATACCTAACTGAAAAAGTAAGAGAACCAGTAACTTTGACCAAAAAAGAAAAGGTTTTAAGCCTAATAAAAGCTTTGGAAATAATTCTCAAAATTTATCTAAGAGTAATTATCAAGGAACATATTTTAAAGCCAAAACACAACAACACAGTACAACACCAAAAGGCAGATACATGCCTAATAATTATGTTAAAAACAATGAACATAAGGAACCTCTAAAGTGCTGGGAATGTCAGGGACCTCATTATGCAAAGTATTGTCTAAACAGAAAGGGGAACTTCAACAATGTGCATACAATCTGGGAGGAAGAAACAATTGGTGACGTAGCAAATGAAATTCCCAGAATCAATGCAACCTTGGAGAATTGACAGGATGATCATCAAACCTCCATGGTGGAAATACAAGGTATGATACAAAACCAACCCGTTTCTATTCTGATTGACCTAGGTGCTAGTTTAAGCTATGTGTCACCTAACATAACAGAAAAACACGATTTATTTTTGAAAAAGTTTAAAAAGTATTGGTTGGTTCAGTTAGCTACAGGAACCAAAAGAAAAGTAGTTAATTATGTTGAAAGCTGTGAAATGTTTATGAGTCAGTTCAAAACTCAAGTAAATCTTAATGTATTACCGTTAGGGTCTTATGACGTTTTAATAGATATGGAATGGATGGAAAGAAATCAAGTAGTTTTGAATTGTTTTGTGAAAACATTTACTTGTCTGAATGATGGAGAAATAATTACAGTCAAAAGGATACCTAGGAAAGTTTTTGTTAGACAAATCTCAACATCACAAATGAAAAAGGTTGTAAAGAAAGGATGTAAATTTTTTGTTGTGCATATAATAAATAAAAAACACATGTATAAAGAAGATAAGCTGAAATTCGATGATATTCCAATATTCCAATATTTCTTAGATGTTTTCCCGGAATAAATTCTAGGATTACCTCCAAAGAGAGATCTGGATTTTACTATTGAGTTAGTACCAGGAGCTGTACGTAATTCAAAGGCTCCATATCGAATGAACATTTTAGAACTTAACGAATTAAAATTACAACTACAAGAACTGATAGACACAAATTATATAAACCAAGTGTATCCCCTTGGAGAGAACCTCTCTTATTTGTTAAAAAGAAAGACAGTATATTACGTCTATGTATAGACTACCATCAAATAAACAAAATGACAATTAAAAATATATATCCTTTTCCCTGCATCGATGACATGTTTTGTAGAGCAATGGAATTTTCAAATATAGACTTGAGATATGGATATCATCAAGTCAGAATTAAAGATGAAGATATTTTTAAAACTGCTTTCAGAACCCGATACGAGCACTATGAGTTTTTAGTTATTCCCTTTGGGATAATGAATGATCCAACAACTTTTATGTGATTAATGAACAATGTATTAAGAAAATACTTAGATAAATTTGTAGTCGTCTTCATAGATTACATATTAACTTCTTTAATACTTAGATAAATTTGTAGTCATATTCATAGATTACATTTTCATTTATTCAAAAATGAAAGAAGAACATGATGAACACTTGCAGATAATACTATAGGTTCTAAGAGAACATAAGTTGTATGCTAATTTTAGTAAATGTGAATTCTTCAAAGATTAAATACAGTATCTAGGTCATGTGATATCCAAAGAAGGAATATCAATAGACCCGGATAAGATAAAAAAGATAAAGGAATGGCATGTTCCCAAAGATGTAATAGATGTACGATCATTCATGGAAATTATGGGTTATTACCGAAAATTCATAGAAGGATTCTCAAAGATCGTGAATCCCATAACATCCTTGCAGAAAAAGGGGAAAATATTTGTCTAGGATCAAAAGTGTGAAGAAAGTTTTAATAAATTAAAAGAATTGTTAACTACTGCACCTATATTAAAAATAGCAGATCCAAACAAGGATTTTGTTGTGTGCACTAATGCATGCAATGAAGGTTTGGGTGGAGTACTAACACAAGAATGTCATGTAATTTCTTATGAATCACAGAAGCTAAAAACACATGAAAATAATTATGCAACATATGATTTAGAGTTGGCTTTTATAATTCATGCTCTGAAAATGTGGCTCCATCATCTAATCGATAAAATATTTTTATTAATGTCTAATAACATAAGCTTAAAATATTTGTTTGATCAACAAAATATGAATGTAAGGAAAGCTAGATGGTTAGCTTTCCTTAGCGAATATGATTTCGAGATCAAACATATCAAAGGGAAGGAAAACAAAGTGGTTGATGCCTTAAGAAGAAACGCAAGAATGAAATTTATAACTTCCATTAGAAGTTACAAAAAAGAATTAGATGATAAATTGGAAGAAGGAATAAAAATGGACAAGGAATAGCAAAATCTAAGAGAAAAAGTAACTAATAATGACTATGAAAATGTAAAAAAAGATTAGAGTTTAAATGAAAAAGGCTTAATGTTGTATAAAAAAATACTTTATGTACCTAATATACTAGAAATTTAATTGTTGATTTTAAATAAAGTACATAAAATTCCTTACTCCAGACATCCAGGGTATCAAAAGATGATAACAATGTTAAGAAAATAGTATTTTTGGACTAATATGAAGAACAGAGTTACTGAATATATAGATGGGTGTATAGAATGTCAGTAAGTTAAAGGAGAGCATCAACACCCAGCAAGTCTTTTTCAACCACTGCCAATTCCAAATTGGAAATGGGAAGTTATATGTCTTGATTTTATAACTGGATTGCCTAAAAAGCAGAAACAAAATGATTCTATAATGCTAATGGTAGAAAAACTAAGCAAGGAAACACATTTTATACCTATTAAAACAACTCATAAGGCTACTAAAATCACTGACATCTTTATGAAGGAAATTTTTGGTTGCACAGAATTTTGAAGGTAATAATTTTGGGCATAAATCTTAAGTTTATTGGTAATTTTTGGAAGTCATTATTTAAAGGACTAGATACTAAATTGAATTTCAACACTTCTTATCATCCACAAACAGATGGACAAATAGAAAGAGTCAATCAAGTTCTAGAATACATGTTACAAATGTATGTTAGAGACTATCCCAAGAAATATCAAGATTGTTTACACCTAGTCAAACTTGTGTATAATAATCATTATCAAGCTTCAACTAAACTTAGTCCTTTTGAAATATTGTATGGTAGGAAATGCAACACTCCCATTTCATGGAGTAATCAAGTTGACAGGTTAATGTTAGGACCTGACTTGTTAAAAGAAATGGAACTGACAGTTAAACAGGTACAAAGCAATCTGAAAATTGCACAGGGTAGAAAAAAGAGTCAAGTAGACCTTAAAAGAAGTAAGAAAGAATTCCAAGTAATTGAGCATGTATTTTTCAAGGTAAAACCCAGAAAGAGCTCCTTTAAGTTGGGGAGTTGTGCTAAATTAGCACCCAGATATTGTGGACCATCCAAAATATTGGCAAGAGTTGGACTAGTAGCATATTAGTTAGCTTTGCCTCCTAATCTTAGAATACATAATGTATTTCATATTTCCACATTGAAAAAGTATGTGAACGATGCTAATCATGTGATCGAATGGATTGTTATTCAAGTGGAACCCGAAGGATATTTTCAGGTGGAACCAGACTATATTCTCAAAAGAGGGAAATGTTTCTCCGTAATCCCACCATTGGACAGGGAAAGATGCAATGAAAACACCTCAGTCTAGATGAAGCAACCTATGAATTAGAGAGTCATATGCAGGAAGCATATCCAGCTCTGTTCCAAGAAGAATTAGAATAAACTTAAGCATCATCGAGGATGATGTTGAACTTAAGGGGGGCTATGATGCCAACATGAATCAAAAGACTAGATCAAAACCCCAACTTCAAACTAGTAATCTAATTTGCATTAGCTTTTTCAGGATCGACATGTTCTAACTTTAGCGAACCTCCAAATTTCGCGATCTGCTAAATTTTCCTCACTTTTGGAAGCGTTGCACAATATTCATTTTCACAGTTCAGAAACCACTTTTCTGCATGCCAGATGTGGGATGTGAGATCCCCATTTTCCCTAATGTGCCTTCTGTACTTTCCTCACCACAATTCTGTTTTTGCAACATAATTTCTGCAAGTGACTTTTCTCTATTCCAAATTTACCTTTCTGCAAGCGACTTTTCTCAATTCCAAATTCGCCTTTCTACAAGTCAGTCTTTGCAATAGGATTTCCCACAATTTTGATCCCACAATTTCTATTCCACTCGTGGGTTGCGGGTTACGGGATGCAATTCTTCATTTTCCAAAGTTTCGCTCCACAATTATCTGCCCGAAAGGTTCTTTCTGTATCGTTGATCAATTAAGGGATGGCGCAGAACCATTGATTTGACTTCAGATGCAGGATGAACGTCCACTGTTGATTCCTTCTGCGCTCTTTTTCTACCGTTTGATCTATTCAGAGATCTGGTTTTCCTGTACGTGAATTGATCACTGGAAGGATCAATTTTTCCTGCAAATTCACTACAAATTAATTACAGACTCGTGTGTGGATTGAATTGTAATAGAAATTTAAAATCTATAAACTTAAATCAAGTCCGGAACCCATAATACACACGTAGATTGTAAATATCTAGTTTTTATTCAATAAGATCAAAATTTCGGATACAGAGCATTCACTCTCTTGCTATGCATACAATAACTCATTCAATCCTCATATTCACTCATTATTCACACCCCTTGATCTATTACATTCAAATTGATTTATAGTACTTTTGAATACTATCAGATCCGGCTAAGTTGGATCTAAATGCTTGATAAAAGAAAACCTAATTGACAAATATCAATACTTGAGAGATCCACACAGGGATCAAGGATAACAAAGGAAATTCTTCCACTTATTGAAATTAAAAACTAACCCTATCTAATTATCCATTTGGAAACTCGATTACATGGAAAGATGACTCAATCTGTGGGCTGGATGTTGAGTTGGATTGACCATGACCAGGATGTTCATGCAACAGGTTGTTTGTAACCCACCTAGAATTGAAAAATAAATATTTTAATTTATTTGAGAAAACATTATGCTAAAAAATTTTGTAAAGTTTTTATGACCAAGTTGGTCAAGGATGACTGTAATTGAATATTTATTTATTTAAATAATTAAATGGAGAGACACCTATCCAAAGGAGACCATTGAAAGGGTGTTCACTGACCCACTAGGAGGAATGAGAAACTGTAGAAGGCTAAATGACAAGTGGCAGCACTAACATTTCACTTTCTAGCTGTTGCAGGAAGCAAAATCCCTAAAATTGTGGTCATGTTCCCTGAGAGGAGGAACTGAGTAGGTGGCTCATTTAATTGCAAAAATGAACCAAAGACCTAGAAATTATCATAAATACCATCGAATTGAGCAGGAGGCTCATTACATTCTATTCCAAGTGAATGAGCCTTGTGACTGTTGCAAATTGAAAATTCAGGCACCCAAGGAATTCGATGAGGGGATAGCTAAAGTGAAATTGTTGATAGTTAAGTATGCTATTGAGTGCTAAGTTGTATATATTTCTATGTGGGATGTTACACGACATCTTCATCTTAGTGGTTCAGTAAACAGGCTCGGGGTGCCATTTTTGACGTCTTAGTGGTACATTTCTTTGTGTATTGCTTCCAAGATGCCTACAAAATGTTTACATGTACCATAAGCTAGATATTTACATATGATAATTTTAATACGAAGTAAACATACAAACTTTAACACATCGAATTTCTATTTACATGTGAATAACGAGTTTCTATTTACCCGTGAATCATCTTTCGACAATAATTCTATTGCGCTCCCCGACACCTATAGAGGCCTTAAATTCTTCATTAGAATCTAGGAAGGTACAAAAGAGTTGGGATGTTTGTTCAAGCTAATCCATATGATATTCAGGGACTTCATCGTCATTATATTTTGTTCCAAGAGAGAAGCTTCAGTATCAACAAGTGGCAAGCTCCTCATTTGAATACCGTCAAATGCATCGTCTTCATGATAATCAACAAGCACCATTATATTTCCCCACACGCTAATTATGTATCCAATCATCAATACTTATAGAAGATTGACGCAATAAATCATTAATAATGATGATTTGTTACCAACACCAAAGTCGATGGCCGAAGAGCTCTCAACAACATCTCTTATCCAAGTTTCATAGTTTGTCATACATATTTGTATCGTTCCAATCGTCTACTTCCACAGTTTCCATGGGACACTTGGAGGTCATGCATATCATCTGAAACACAACTGTGTAGGTCCACTAGACACTCGGTTTGTACATATGAAAACCTAAAATTCTTGAGACAAAAAGACATTGCACTGGAAAATGCGTGGGTTAGTTGAAGGTTGGTTGGGATTTAAAAAATCAATAGGCCAGGCCGCTGCCATGGTTTTGAAAAAAGTTTTATCCAGCAATGAGATCTACTAATGGAGCTAACCGAAGTTGAAAAACTTGAAAAAGAAAGAAAAAACTTATGTGAATCTGAAGGTTGAAGAAAGGTTTATGGGAGTCTAATGAGCAATCATATATATACTATTTATTTTGCAAAGAAATGTAACAATAATAAAATGACTTTGTGTTTCTTGGATTGTAATTTTCAATTTCATATATCAAAGCTTACGACTCAAAGGGCCTCCACATTCCATCATGATGGTTTTGGGATTCACAAGGAGCGAAGGGCACCATGCCTTTGCCTTTATGTGTAGTGAAGAGAAAAGGTAAAAAGAAATTCAATGGAATTTTTACGTCTATCAAAACTTGTGCCCCCTGAGTTACAATATGTGCGCAGAAGGGGGTTGGCTTTTCAACCATTAAGTCATGAAAATTAAGGAACAAGCTACTAATGGAAATCCTTACTATATAATATCGATATTCAATATGAAGATTGACTTGGGATATTAAAAACTTGAAACAAAATATTTTCTTCAATTGTCAACCTTATTTGGCCATTCAATGATATTCAATACATGAGATTATAAGAGGACCCACACGAATGGTCGACGGGAAAAATGGTGTCGCTTGTGCAAATTATGATATGTAGAAATTTCGATGTCTTGCATAGTTCAAGTTTCAATTTCAAAGGTATAGTCTCTCCACGTCCAGGTCAGGTCTCAGTTTCAAAGGTATAGTTCCTCCAAGTCTAGGGGTTTCAAGGTTCTCTAAAGCTACCTAAAACTTGGAAAACTCCTATAACTATGCCCCTTGTATTTTTGGACATTTTTGCTTTGGAATATTCCATTGGCATTCAAAGGATCGAGGCAAAAACATTAACTTATTCACATAATGTTTTCAAATTTAAAAACTTTATGTACAAAAGCCTTTTGGAGGAAACTTATTTTCACTTATGTGGCGATTTAGAAGTTTGATGTAACTTATTTTCACTTATTTTCCTATATTTTCTTTCATCACATAAACTTATATTATCTACACACAACTTTCTCTCATTTTTAAAACATATTGAATTTCTATTCAATGTCTCATTTCCCCCTCTTTGGGGGTATGCTAGTTATAACCATTATTATAACCAGGTCTCATGTTTTCCCCACACAATCTACATTTTCTTTTCCGCTGGCTTCATTGTTTGGTTGCTTTCTTTTCACCTATAGACTTAGAAGGACAAGGAATACCAGTTGCTCTTTACCTGTAGACTAAAAAGATAAAACTGTCCAGAGATCGCTAGACAGAGATTTTGGATATATAACTATAGGACTTTATTTTCTACAGTGGAGATTCATTGTTTTTGCAGTAGAGCGTTGGTATATTTCATTAACACGAGTGATCCATGGATCAAACTGCATCATTTTATTCCATTCTTGGGGTTAAGAAGGACTCTTCCATTGCTAAAATACGCAGTGACAATATATTTTATATTTCTTAATATTCATAGTGACTCTTATGTAATTTTGACTTTATATATCATTTAACATTTCCTATATGATATTTTTGATAACGTGTCTTTGAACCCATTCACCGAATTCCTCCGAGTAGAAAACAATGGAACAAACTTCACTTTTGGAGGATTTTGGAAGCTGCAATTAAAACTCTAAACTATTATGTCCATTACATCCCACTTTGAAATGGAATTACTTAGCCTAGCTATCATAATGATCTTCTACAAATTCTATACAAGGTATATTATTATATAGTGGCGGGGCTTATTGGCGTTTGTCGGCCACTTAATTTGTGACTATTCTAGTTGGTGAAATTTGAGATAAAATGAATTACATTAATAAAATTTTATTAAATCATTTCATAATTAATTTTATTAAATCACTTCATCTGAATTATGAAGGCTGTTGGCATGGTTATGAGGCTCTCCGCGAAAGCTTCATAGTGTCTTTTAGAGTTTGAATGTATATTTCTTTATAGAATTCATCAATGAATCTAGGTTGTATATTTTGAAGCGCCTTATATACTAGACAAACTCTCCCTTGGGAGGGGAGCCTGTCAAATGGGCACCGTCAGATGAAAGATCCAACGATACCCATTTGACACACTCCTCTACCGAGGCAAAGTCTGTCCAGTAAATAAGGATTGTCGTATATTTATTAAAGATTTCATTAATGAATTGCTAGGTTGTTTATTTATTTCTTTTGATCAATGAATGCTAAATTCTTCCACATAGTTCCATTTCATACTTTAAAAAAATGTGTTCTATATTTTTCTCGAGTGTGAGGTCAATTGATTTAGATAATTCAGATCCCCTAGCCCAAGGTTGGAATCCCAAAGACCCTTCCATCATGGAAAACATAGTATGGATTTTTTTTAATATATTAGTTATGTATAGATGTTTTTATTTGAGATTTTGGGTGAACTACTATTTATGTATTTTCATTTATGGATGAGAAATATATTTGAGTTATTATTTTTTTTTCTTTTCAATATTTTATTTTTGTTTACTACATAGCAAAAACACATTTTCATTTGTGCTTCATACTAGTCAACACATTCGAATTCCATAAAGTATTTACCCTATCCAATTCATTTGGATTACTTTTTTTTATTACTTGCAAGAATATCAAATAATGTTTATGGATAGTTTTATATGAAAGGAATAACAACAATATTACGAAATTCAATTCAAAAACTTTAGGGTTAATAATAATTAAAATCAACATTTCTCCTTAATGAAAAATATTTTTCATAATGTCTTAATTCAGCCATTGTAAAAATTTAAAAATAAAAATTTAATAATATATACAATTCTTTTTCCGAAAAATAGGTGTAGAGAATAATTTTTCCGCGCAATTTATAAAATTAAAAATATTTTCCGACCTAGCAAACCCTAGTCTCCGCAGCCGACTTGTCCTGATGATGGATCCTGATGTGGATTCGAAACGTCGACTTGGTCATTTCGATACTGTAGTTTCTCCGATTACATCGCCAATAACCTATCACTACAGAAATTTGGCAACAGAAATTGAGGAACTCAATGTAATAAAAATTTGTCCATTGGAGAATCAACAAATCTTCTATGATTTTCAATGATTAAGAATAGATTGTAAAGAAAGATGATTTCAATGGGACAAAAGCTCACTCTTAACACATATTTATTAAGGTTTGACATATTATAATATTTATGATCTCATATTAATTACAATGTAAGCTAGCAACAAATATTTCTTTATAATTAAAGTTTAATGCAAATGTTTTTTTTCCATACTATGGTATGTCTTACCTCAGTCTCTCAGCAACTAAACAACTTTGATAGTAACATAAGAAAACATATACATGATATTGGAAACTATGGTAAGTAATTATACATTATATTGAAAACTATCATGATACATGGTATATGGTATAACTAACAATCTAAAATTAAAATGTCATGAACTATTCTATTTACTCTATAATTTTGACACATGATTTTCTTTCACATGTAAGTGACTATCATCTGAAGAGTTCATAATGAAAATATTAGGTATTGAAATATATAAAAAATGAAATGAATGAATATATATATATGGACATATCTAGTCAAAATGATTGAAATGTATGCATTTATATCTTTACTCTTTTACCAAAACAATAATTAAACTTTTTGTATTTAATTTCATCAATTGTCAAAAGCTACATGCAAATATCTCCTCCTCATTGCAAGTAGCAATGTAGGGGACATTGCCACCACATTGTCAACATGATATTCTAAAGTAATTGGCATTCAAGAAGGTTATATCATCCCATATTCTCTGTAATAATGTCATTAATATTTATAGAAGTTAAATCACCACATATTATGGGTGATCTTTTTATTAAAACATTGCCACTGGCCCTAACTTACCCATCCTTCTACACAATACCAGTCTACCTACTCTCAGTCCTCTTCAACTAAACCAGTCTACCAATTCTCAATTCTCTTTGACTGTAGAGATTCATAATTGAAAAAAAAATTCATAAAAACACTGAAATTTCTATAACACTGTTCATAATATAAGATACAAAAACTGTTCATAATATAAAATTGAAAAAAATTGGAAAACTAACACAACGATAGTAGAATAAATCCACACTAGGCCAGTCCAGAGTCCAGACAAGACTTGCGATCACATTGTTGCATCTACATATGTATCTCCAGTAGATATATATTAAAATCTTCAGTCGGAGCCGACAAATTTCTTTCTTATTTGAACCGCACGTTCGGCAACCTTTTCAGGATGTGGAAGAATTTTCTTGACGCTCTCTCGCTCCATACACGCATTCATCCACTCATGAAACCTGGGGAACTGAGTTTCCAATGGTATCTTCCAGTTTCCCATTGTTTCCCAAGCCAGGAACCAAGAGGCAAATGAGATGAATACAATATCCATAAACCCAAACTGCTCTCCTCCAAAATAAGGCTTAACGCCTCCGGAAAGCTCATTGAGAGCTCCTTCCAACAAACCCAGGTACTCCAACATTTTGCGCTTAGCTTCTTCTTGGGCTTCTCCTTTGAATTTCATAAGGTGAGCACCGCTATCATCATAGAGCTGCGCAAATTGAAGCAATTTAATCAGCACCATTAATTAATGATCTGAGATGAAATGAAGAATTGATTCAGGTAATTAATGAGATGAAATACCTTCTTGTCTACAAAGTCTGCCCAGAATCTTGTACGGGCTCGGCCATATGCGGTGTCGGGCATAAAAGGATTGGAAGCAGGCCAGGCCTCGTCGATGTACTCGAGAATGATGAGAGACTCGCAGACAGGCTTGCCGTTGTGGATGAGAACGGGTATCTTCTTGTGAACAGGATTCATCTGCAGTAATAGGTCGCTCTTGGAGTGGAGATCCTCTTCTTTGTATTCATATTTGACGCCTTTCTCTTCCAATGCAATCAAAACCCTCATGCCGTAGGGACTCGGCCATACGCTCAACGCCTTCACCTGCTCTTCCTCATAATTCTTTCCCATTTTCCGCTATGCAAAACCGAAAATAAATGATACTACACTTAACACTTATCTCTGGATCAATGAATGGGGAGCTTTGCATATACATATAAATATAGTGAGTGAGGAATATTAAAAAACCGTCATTAACTATTCATTGACAAGCAGAAGAAAACAAGCAGAAGAAAATTGAAATTCAAGGCCTGGAAGATACAGGAACCATCCATCTCCTACTGCGTAAGCGATTACGTCACAATAGTGGGGCCTGTGTAGGCACCCGGCTGCGGAGCAGCGATGGCCCTGTGGGTGTGCACCGCTTAGCTTTCCACGGCCTAGTGCATAAGCGATTACGTCACGGCAGCCTGGCTGTTCCGGGTGATTGGTAGGTAAAAGTTATCGGAGTTCACCGACCGTTTGCACCCATCGGACGACCGCGGTCCGGCGACCGGTGCAAATGGTAGGTTAAATAGGATTCTTCAAAGTTATCCAATCTTGAACGCACATCACATCTTGCTGCTGTTGTTTTGGAAACATGTATAAAAATCTAGTGTCTCCCTCGGCGACCGCGGTCGTTCGATCGGTGCAAACGGTAGGTTAAATAGGATTCTTCAAAGTTATCCAACCGTGAACGCACATCACATCTTGCTGCTGTTGTTTTGGAAACATGTATAAAAATCTAGTGTCTCCCTCTTGCATTTATTTTTAAAAAATCTCTAATTTTTATATACATTACCCATTATTATTATTATAAAACTGGCTAATCTTTAAACTATTTGTACTTTTCAGGTAGGTTTGGCCAAAATCTCACCACAAATAGTATTGAAAATAAAATTTCCAGTTATTATTATAAAAGTTAACTAATCTTTAAACTATTTGTACTTAGGCAAGTTTGACCAAAATCACACCACACAATTTGTTGTTAAAAATAAAAATTTCCAATGGTCAAATTGCATGACCACTCTCCCTTTTGATTTGCCCCCCTCATCATTTCATGACCACTCCCTTTTGATTTCTATTTGAGCAAGAAAGCGTGGCTACCATATTTTGAACGGAATATATTTATTTAAAAAAAAGTAGCAGTCTTTGTCTTTGTTTCAATGTCTATTATCTTTATTTTAAAATTGGTCCTGGTCAATGGAACTCGTGGGCCACATATTTTGAACTAAACACATTTAGTAAAACCGTCGCTTGTTGGTTACTCACTATGTGGCCGATATATTTCCTATCTAAAACACATTTATTAAAAGAGAGCAGTTTAAAGGGTGTTCGTTATTATTTGCAAATTATTATTAATTACATAAATGGTTTGATTTCAAGCTTTAATATTTTTTCATCACTTTTTTATTTTTAGCTTTATATTATTGATTTGTATACTTGTGTTTGTGTTGGTATATCAATTTTAGTTTATTTGTATATTTGTGTTGGGTATATCAATCTTAGTTGATACATGTGTGATTTCAAAGTTTCAAAGTTTAAGTTTCTTTATGCAAAGAGATACAGAGGGCGTGATTTGACGGCTAGGTTTTTGTCTGACAGTTTATTTACTTTGGCGTGTTCGTTTGCAGGTACTTTGGCCTTGTTTTTGTGCCATGCACCACCATGTCTCTTCGAGACATCAACGTGTTGGCTCGCACTCATCCCAAAGGACGACAGGCATTTAGGCATTCCGATGGGGTATTTTCTTGTTTTCCGTTGGATGCTCCGACTGTTTGCAGAGTTGATTTCTCATCTGATGAAGATTATGACCAGAGTGATTTGGCCTTCCCTGTGGATATGGGTGAGATCTTAGATGTTCCCTCTTCATCGGTTGCTGTTAGGAATCTTGTGGGCGATATATCGCAGAGTTTTTTTCTAAGGTTCTTGTTTTATCTGGTGATGTGGGAGTTGGTTTAGTGTTGGTCGATGTTTCAGGTAGTGGGTTGAAACCTTTTGGGTTTGTGTGTGGTGGAGAAGACGCACCTCTATCTCGGGTGGGAGAGCGTGATTTCTTTGTGAATAAGGCGCCTTCATATGTTGCTGGAGTTTTTTTAGATTTTCCTCCTGGTGGGTCTTCTCCGTGTGGTCCTCACTGAGGGACGAGGGTTCTCAGGTTGATGCTAGGGTTTGTCCGATGGGAAAACAATATCAGAAGGTGGAGGTTGTTTCTGGTGCTTGTACGAGAGTGAAACAGCCAAAACAAGTGATAAAAAAAGTTGATAAACCTGTGTTGCTTGTCGTTGGCAAAGACGCTAAGATGAACGACATTATCTTGACGAATTCCCATACCTTGGTTGGTCGTTTTGGAGGTCGTAAGTTCAGTCCGATGGGTATTAAGCAGTGGGTATTTGCAACCTACCATGAGGTTATTACCACTTGTCCTGAGGTGTTCGTGCTCCCGCGGGGATGGATTGCATTAAAATTTTATGATGCTCTCGACTCAGCTGCTATACTCTCTGGCTCTTGGCGATGGGAGGGATTTGGTCTAATGCTGAAACGTTGGACGCCATTGTTTGACCCGTGTGTTGAAAGGTATGATACAATGTTGATTTGGGTAAAATTGCCCAACCTTCCGTTTGAGTTTTGGTCTTTAGATTTTTTCAAATTGGTTGGGAATTCTTTGGGGATGTTTTGCACTGGGTTAACTGATGTTTTTAATGTGGCTAACTGACAACTAAGACACTCTCATGTATGCAATTCGAATGAACTCCTTTGGATTTGAATTGTCTTGCTATTCATGCAAGTGTATGACATGTTATCTTCACTTCTGATTGATTATTGATAATATATAGTTGCAACCTCTAATTGCAGCACCATTATGGCATTTTGTGTGTAAATTGATCTTGAATATTTTGTAAGATTGTGCCTTGGTACTCATATTACTGTGACTCAATTTCCATATGGTATCAGAGCCATAATGGGACAAGGACCTTGTTCTCCAACAAGATTTCTTGGTGGATCTATCACGCAATTTGAGCAAAAAGATCAAAAACTCTAGCTCTGCACCAGAAGAGGAAATTTTACCACATAATTCATGGGTAAAGGAATTTTTTATCAAGATTTCTTAATTGACTAAGCCGGGTGTGATGCAAACTTTAAAAGTGCACGTTGTTCGACCTTACGGTGCCCTTTTTTGTGTTTTTTGCAAGTTTTCCAAGTATTTCACTACATTCACTACAACAAAAAAATGGCCTCTTTAGTGGATCCTTGTACTCCTTTCAACTACCATCAGTGGAAGGAGGACATAGAGATTCAATTGTGTGCCAAAGGACTCTATAGAGTTACAATGGACACAAAGGTAGAGCCGAATCATGTTGTAGATAAAGCAAGATACCAGAATAAGCTTGATGAATCTTTTGGATTTCTGTGCCTTTTGATTTCTAAGGATCTTCTCTTCCATATCACTAGATTGAAGACTCCTAAGGAAATTTGGGATCAACTTGCTTCCTTGTTTGATAAGCAAGATGACCTGAGGATCTATCAACTATAGAATGAGTTGATTTCCCTTCACCTGGGAAGCTTCAAAACTCTGAATGATTTCTTTGCCAAGTTCAAGCACCTAGTGATCCAGTTGAAGCAGTGTAAAGTGGAGAAGGAGGATGATAAACTCATCCTTTCCATTCTTTCCAAACTTGGCGCATATTACTCAGTTTTTGTTTCCACTTTTCATACCAGGAAGCTAACAACCTCGAATCAGAAGATACCGACCATCAATGCCTTCATTGAGTCTCTCACAAAAGAGCATGATAATATTGTGCAAATGGGGATCATCAAATCCTCAAAAGATCAAGCATCATTTTCTAGAGGGCCCAAAGCTAAGAATGTAAGGGAAAGAAAACGAATCAAAATACTAAGTTTTATGCTCCCAAGCCAAAGGAGAAACACCAGTAGTTGGATGAGCCCTCAGGCTCAAGAAAGAACAATAGAAAAGGAAAAGAAGGAAAATAAAAGATCAAGTGTTCCTATTGCGGGAAGGGATTTCACCTTGAAAACTTCTATATGAAGAAAAATATTAATGAAATGACTCTTCTCCTTGAGAAGAACAATACCAATCTTCTTGAGAGTGTTAGGAAGAGAGATAATCATGATTAGAACAGCTAGCTAGAAAGAGAACATGCCCTCATGGAAAATGTTTCGAAGCCTAGAGCTCTCCCCATAGACTCTGGTGCTTTGAACCATATTGTGGCAAGTAAAGAATCCTTTTCATTCCTGGAATCCAATAGCAACATTCCCATCCACATGGGATATTATTCTCAAATCATTTCAAAAGGAAAAGGTAATGTAAAACTTGAACATGGCAGCTTCTTCGATGTTCTATATGTACTCTCCTTGGCCTCAAATATGGTGAGTGTATATCAAATGAAACACACATGAGTTCCCAAGAGAGTTTCTTTCATCCCAAATTCTGTTGGTATCTCAAAGATTTCATCCGGTAAACTCATTGCAACAGGTACAACAAATCGTTCTGCTAAGATCTATGAGTTTTCCAAGTTTGTACCGGATGCAAATCCCACCGCACTTCTGACTCATGGGAATGAGGTCAGCTGGTTGTGGCATGAAATATTTGGAAATTTGAACTTCAATTACTTGCATAAAATTCAAAAAAATTCAATGGTGGAAGGCCTCCCAACCATAAAAACCTCCAGTGGAATTTGCAAGGGTTGCATTGTTGGCAAACACCTTGAGCACAAATTTGATCTGGGAAAGGCAAGCCGTGCAACAAGTATTTTGGGGCTGATCCACTCTGATATCAACGGTCCTATTCCTACAACATCCATGAGTGGTTCGAGGTATGTTCTCACCTTTATTGATGACTTATCCATATTCACTTGGGTTTTCTTCCTAAAGAAAAAATCTAAAGTTCTTGAAAGATTCATTGAGTTCAAGGGATATGTTGAGAATGCATATGGGAGGAAGATAAAGTCTCTCAGATCTGATAATGGAGGAGAGTATATCAAGTTTTACATGCTTCAAATATGTTCTAAATATGGGATCA
Organism: Pseudotsuga menziesii; assembly: GCA_001517045.1. Classification (NCBI taxonomy): domain Eukaryota; kingdom Viridiplantae; phylum Streptophyta; class Pinopsida; order Pinales; family Pinaceae; genus Pseudotsuga; species Pseudotsuga menziesii. The sequence continues at coordinate 452,112 of LPNX010460706.1, read as the reverse complement.
AGATACAACACTCGATTTCCTACACACCCGAGCAAAATGGTGTACGGAAAGGAAAAACTGGGCCCTCAAAGTGATGACCACCTGCATGCTGGAAGTCAAAGATTTCGCTGCAAATACTTGGGATAAGGAAATGAATGTTTCTACCTACATTCATAATAGGGTCCCTCACTCTTCTATGGAAGGAAAAACTCCTTTCAAAGCATACTATGGGCACAAACCAGATGTGTCTAATTTTAGAGTTTTTGGGTCCACTGCTTGGGCTTGAATTCCACTTGACAAGAGGAAGGCTTTGAAACCATAGAGGGAACTCCTCAATATGATGATCATATTCACACAAAGCACAAATTTAATTTTTATTTAGTGTACAATCTTTCACAAGATACTTTTGTGTACACCTAGAACAAAAAATCGACAAGTTTGCATTCTCTTCTTCTTACCTTTTCTTGATTTTCTAGGTGTATAGTTGCGTGCTTAAGGTGCTCATAATATCAATTTTAAAATTATCAAGGAGATTTCCTAATTATTGCCTTGTTACTCCACGTGTGGATGACTTAGCTTCCCTTGAAAGAGGATCCTAGGGATCATACAATATTTTTCTTAATTCCTAGAATATATTTTACATACTTCACAAATATCAACAAAAAGGAAGGTTGAAATATCACATGATCCCATTAAGTGAAGCACACCTATAAATTCTTCCTTTACTTCGTTAAAAAATATGGTACTTATCGTATCACTATTTAACCCATGTTTTTTAGAATTTTGGAGGTTGTGAGAGAGCCTTTAACCATAGTCTTCCAGGCTCTCTCGCATTCTATTGTTAGATCATTTTGAAAATATTCTCTTCTGAGTTTTGAGTTTTCCAATAGTCCTGATACTTTTTAGGAAAAATTATTGATGTGATCCTAAGATCTAATGCTACCCTATTATAAGACCATAAACCATCTCAGAGAAGCATCCTTCAAATTTGTATGGAATATCTTAATCTTTTGAGCATCACTAACATAATTTTAACTATGACATAAAATATCAAATTCAAAGAGGAAAGAGTGAGGGTCTTCAGTAATAATATTGTGAAAATGTTCAAAGACTAATGGTGGAATGTTTTTCATGGTCACACTCGGTCCTAATTCTAGGATTGTGAACACACAAGTTACCTATTCGTTTGTAGGTGCATTTGATGCTCGTTGCTCTTCATCTTCCATATTTCCACAAAGCTTGAAGCTTTCAAAACTAAATTCTTAAGGGGTTGGTTCAACGATTGGATTTTCTTATAATTTCTTCATTCCCTCTTCAAAAGTAGGAGCAATGATTGGTTCTATGATTATTCCTCTGCTTGGTCCTCCTCGATCTTTCACCAAATAAGTGCCAATTATACCTATGTGTTTTGATCATGATGCTCTTCCATCCAATGAGTTAGTATGGGTTTTGGAATTTTTGATATAAATTTACCTCTATCATCCCTAATTGTATTCATTTAGTACAAAACATGGCAGAGCTTTGTAAAAAATGACTATAGTGAATGTAACAGGATATTACATTTACAATAATATTTAAGTAAGGTTGTCTTTGTGTATTAATGTTTCCACCTTCTTCAATTTAAAAATGTTTGCACTAAAAAATATGCTACTTCTATGCAATCAAGACCTTATGAGTTAATCAATCACACGTTAATAGTTCCCTGGCAATAGTGCCAAAATTGTTAGTTGGTTTACTCATTGTTTAATAACTCTGCTACATTTAATTTATCAATTCAAGGAAATAATCCTGTGAACTCTTGGCATAGTATGTGCAACGTCACTAACTTATACTTATATTTCTCGACTCTAGAAAATTATAACTATGCATCAATAAAATTAAAAATCATGCTTGTTAAATTTGTAATTCAAATGACAATCACTTATATTCTTATGGATGTTTAACATATTGGGACTTAAGATATGATTCACTTATCTATTCATGAGTTGAATAGTTCTTTACTGGAAACTTTACATACTCAAATACGGTGGCATCTACTCTTGGTATCACCCTAGAAAAGAAACTTATACTAAGATCATGAAACACACAAATAAAGGACTAGAATACTCTAACATAAACATATAGGATCATCATCAGTTATTCCATCATCTGTTACCACAAGTATTAAGTTACTAGAACTCAACCTTTCATTCTATACTTTTAGTCACGTAATATTCCTAAAGCTGTATACGTTTTGGTTGCTTTTGATAATGAATAATTCGGAGTCGGTATCCTATATAATGTAACTACATCAATCATTCATGAACTAACAAATAAATCAAAAGTATAAGATCTTAATTTTACCAATGCCATGAAATGCTTTGAAGAAAAATATTAAAATCCATAACACATCACTCCTTAATCTATTCAAACTCTAAATTATTAAGCACACAAGACAATACTAAAATAAATAAAACAGAGTATCGTATTTACCAATACATGAAACACATACATAGTCTAGAATATAATGAGATTAAAACATAATCCAACTTACAAAGATGGAGAAACGCACATCTGCCCGAGGGGACTTCTCGAGTCAGTTGGTGTTACTATAAAACACTCACTATGTAAAATGCAACCGAGAATTCATCCAACACCAAATCAACATTATATTATCATAAAGAACATAGTATTTGATATACACATGAAAATATCAATGACACAATGATTCTATGCTAGCCAACCTCTCCCATCACTCAAATACATTGCATATTTATACCATAGATTCCAATAATTAACTTCTCTCTCCAAAACCAACTGATTTATTAAGAATACCCTATTGTGGTTATGCCTTAACAACATGGTTTGTAGTTATAACACATGGAGTCTAAATTCCTATTTCGTGCCATTCCCACGATTCTAGGATTTCGTTGATGATGTGCATTTAAGCATAATGGTGGAAAGAAACTTTCTCCCCTTCATCATGTGATCCTTGGCATCCCTCGAACCAATTTGAAAAACATGTAACTAAATTGGGGTCTCTACCTACAAAACCCACGTGGACAACTTTTTGTCTGGATGCACACAACCATTATAAACGCATACTGAAATTGAATGGAGTATCGCGACTTAGCTGAACAAATACTATCGTTAGTGGAACAATTTTGATGCTTGTTTAATTTACCAAAGAGTAAGGGAAATTACTGATATCAACAATGAAATACCTCTTAAATATTGCATTGGCACTTGGTATCAAATTATGAAGAAATATAATGAAGGGAGTGGCAGGCAAGTGTCAGGATAGGATAAAAAAGGATCCATATGATAGTGTAAAATATGCCAAAACATAAACCCAACAATACAAATATTTCAAATTCAAACTATATGAANATATATATATATATATATATATATATATATATTCGTTTTCGTTTTGGTAAATAGTTCCATAGAAATCTTGTAATTTTCCCCATAATGCATTTGGTAGGATTATATAAGTAGGGATAGATTCTCATAACAATGTCCAATAAATATTGAAACACAAGCATTCAATATGTCTAGGTACATACATCATATCCTCCTTAGCCAGTAAAATTTGAATCATAATATTATTAATGTCACAAATAATATTATTAATGTCACATTCAAGGCTATGTATCTCCACTTTAGTATCAATAAAGAAACTAGAACTACATTGCATTTTGATTAGGAACTTGCACTTCTACTACTACTTTGAATCCGATACTTACTACGTTGCTTCCATTTCCATAGGGTTAATTTGATATTTTTCATATAGATTCCCTATTTCTTTATCGTTTCTAATTTTCTTGCTACTTCTCTTGATTATGCTATAGATTATTATACCTTATTATTCTATATCCTTTCTAAAGGTGTGAAAGATATTATAAATAGATTCTAGAAATCAAGATTTCTACATTATCTATTTTCATTTCCTCTCCACCATTATTTTGTGGACATGATTTTAATCTCAAGAAATCCCATTACCTCGAATACAAGTCCATCATATACATATTTTATACCAAAAATGAATCTCTCAAATTTAAAAGACAAAATTCAATTTAGTGTGAAGCCTATGTGAATACAAGTACTCAATCATAGTGAGAGCTTGGCACTACCTTGTCCAATTACATATCGATAAGGAACATATCTTGCTATGAAGCCAATTCTCAAACTAGATTGAGATATGAAACAACAAGACATTATTGAACTGACACATTCATTTTGTCAAGGTAAACAAAGTCACCTCCTTCTCGCTCAATTGAATATGCTCAAACTCTCCAGGTTCCTAGTGGTTAATGGGTGGTTACTCATAGTGTGGTTTTTGCATGCCTCAACAATACCTAGATAAACAATTGTCAGCTTATAAAAACCATAATGCTGTAATGTTGTATAGAGATTAGGTGATAGAAGATTCATGGTACATGTTCATGACCTTCAAAATTTACTCAAGGATAAGTGTATCTATCATGACATATACAAATTGTGTGTTTCCTTATGATAATTTTTGAGATCTTATGACAAGTGGCTCCAATGTTTTGATATTGCAATTTATCCATTGATGTTTATGAGTGGATCCAACCTATATACCTCCCATTACTCCACTAACATAAGTAAGTTCCAAGCTTCTCATTTTCTAGGAGCCAGAATGAGAGAGAAAATCCCCTAGTCTATTTTGTTACTGCATTCATAGGAAAAGAGAGTGAGACACTTTCAAACTGTAGATTTTTTTTGTATAAATGACTTGAAGGAATTTTGGGGAATCTATATATTCATAAGCACCAATTGGTTTTGTATATTTGAGAGTACGCAAGTTCCTATATTTAATCTTTGATTTGAGCCCTTAATAACTAATCTACTTTTCCATTATGATTGAGGTTATCCTTATTTATATCCTTAGATCCCATCTCTTAATATAACACGATAAATATACACGCGACTATTGACCTACCAAAAGAAATCAATGCACGACTAATATATACTTAAAACAAATTCTTAAATATGGATGCATGAATAACAAATAATTTATTTTTTTCAAATGTCTAAACATAAGGAAGGGACTAGCTACTTTACAACTCCTCTTGTTTTAAAGGAATTTGATTTCATCCATAATTGAATTAATTTACCTTTACCTTGTATGAGGTCCTTCAGCTTTACAATTGAATTATTGTTTCCTGAGCTTGAAGACATTACATTTATTGATGAATTTGGCTTAATTTGATTAATTATTTTAATATTGAATTTGAAAATCAATGATTTCCTAGATTTAGTTTTTATAAGGTAATAAATGCTTTATTTTCTATCATTGATTTGTCAAATTTTTTTCTTAAGACCTTTATAAACATGGAAGAGGTATTTGTGGAAGTGGGATCAATTTTTTTAGCTTTATAGTTAATTGTTTTTAATTATATAATTTTTTTTATATTGGTATAATTTTGTTATCGGTATTTTGTGGGATGCATGTATAAAACAAATAACTGAGTTTTGAAATTAATCATAGAAAACAATAATAAAAGAAAAAGGTAGCATGGAAGTATCAATGGTATCACAATTATCATTAAATCATTAGATAAAAACAAGTAAGGTAGATAAACTATGAATGTATTGCTTTTCATAAATTTCCAACACAATTTTTTGGGAATAAAAAAGGATTTATTGCACTAATGGTTTAGCATAAATCTCATTAGCATAAATCTTACAATCAACATCTGGGAATATTTTTGTAGTAAGGTGGACTCCAAACTCTCCTTACGAGGGTCATTACCCTCCTTGTAGGTTCAACCATCAATCCTCTTTCCAATGTAAGCCAGCTCTTAGCCAAAGGTTGGCCATAAGCAAACAAAGAGAGGGTGACAAAATAGTGAGGAATGTAAGAGTGGAAAAAATGTGCATAGTAAAAACCTAATATAGAAATAATTTCCATGTGAACTATCTTCATGTATTAATGAGAGTTTATAACCTTAATGGGCATTATGGAAGACCAAGTCATTGGTATTTATAAAGACATGGTCAAAATAGATCGATGCATACCCATTATATTTATAATGAAGAACTTATGAATTTATGATCCATAATTTAACCATTATTTTTATTAGAATGGATCGTGTTCTTCTTGAGGGATTTAACATGCCACTTTTGTAGAAGATACATGATGGATTGGTGCAATTTCATTCTTCCCTTTCATGACACATTATTTGTAATGGAAATATGTTTACTAAGAGAAATTATTAGAAGTACATGCATAGACGATTATAATATAGTGTAAAAATATGAAAAGTAAGAAATCGAATAAGAATCAAGAATATATATAACTTTTATTTATGGAAAATTGGTATAACTCAGAGAAATTCACTTTCATTTAACATTCTTGTGTTAATTTTTATCTAGAGTATAATGCATGTGTTTGCATTAAGAGATCACTTTATTATTAAAGTGATACATTTCTTGAAAACCATTTGCACACTTGTACATAATAGTCGGTTCTTGTGTGCCGTTATTTTTCCATAATTTTCAATGTTAATTTTATAATTTAAAAAAAAATAATAAACTCAATAAAGCCTTGAAATTACGAGGTCAAGCATTAAGTCTGCCATTTAGGGTCTTATCTTAATGACTCATTTTTTGTTAAGTGTGTCTTCCTATGTAGGCATCCATTTGTACTTGTGCACCATATAATTTATTTTGCAAATGGGTAAAGCAATAAAACACTACACCCGAAATGAAAGACCTATGTATTTTATTTTAAGTAAGTACCCATGGAGGATTTCAACTTATGACCTTCCATTTACAACTTCTCATCTCAATTTCTAATTACCAATTTCTCTACCCCCATGTGAAAAAATCCTATGTATTTTATAAAGATGATATATGTACAAATCAAAATCAATAAAAATTAAAAAGAAATATTTAATATATATATATATATATATAAGTGTGTATAGTTTCATCAATAATGAATATTTGGTTCATATTTAAAAGTGTGAATGAAAATTTCCTTAAGACTAGGGAGTTGGGAAAATGGATTTGTTTTTGTTTATGCAACGCTAACCACTAGGTTTGTCTTTCCAAATATAAAATTAAATCAAACAATGCACCCAACATGCAAATGAAAAGAGGTAATCATGCCATTTTATTTTAATTTACAAGAGTGCAAACACATTAATAATGCACATGCATTAACAATTGTGCATGCAATGACAATGTGTATGTGTTCCTATTACATTTTCCTATTTTATATTCTTATCCATATTCTTACTCAAGAACTTCAATAAGATCCTAAAACACTAGCTTTTGTTGATGTAATTGTAACTTCAGAATGTATTCACTTGTATTTCTTATGTATTGTAATCCGATGTTTATTCCGGGATGTACTTGAGTCATGTCATGCCTCGATGTTCCTATCGGGGGGTTCTATAATGTAAACAATTCATGTCAAGTCATTATGGGTAACCCTCCTATTGATCAAGGGTTAAAGTCCTCGCAGTTCCAGGGCACTAGGTTATTAGACTCTCTTAGAGAAGTCAACCCTAGTAGGGTTTAGTCAAGTCAGGAATTAGTATAAATAGAGAGCTAGCCTCTCTATTTAACACACACTCACTCACACTCAGTTGTACCACATAGGTGAGGAAGAAGAAGACACTGGGGCTAGGAAGAAAGAGGTTACTGCTGTCAGGAGATCATCTTACTATTTTGGGGTCTTACTTTTGGTGTTGATTCTATCTCTGAGGAAGTTGCGGGGTTTTATCCATTTATAATTTCCCTGAGAAAAAACACTATGTTCATTGTCTCTTGTGTTTGATTGATGTGTTTGTTATTCCCTTAGTTAAAGATCCTAATGTAATGCTAGCTTAATGTTAAAAATCTAACATGGTATCAGAGCTAACCTGAGAAGAAGACACTGTGCAGCTGTGGGAACTAGGGCTTCCTACTTTGTGGATCTCTCTCCATAGATTTTCAGCAAAATAAGGTTGTAATAACTCTCTTCCCTAGGGAGCATCTTTCTATTGAAGCAGAATCCAATTATGAGGTTTTTCAGTTTTGGACCCGACACTCCTACCAGAAATTAGGGCTTTCCATAGAAGTGGAATTTTCAGTGAGCCCAGGCCTGGATTGATCTCCTCCTCAAAATCAAAGTTTATAGATCAAGATCAAAGCATTTGGTTGGACAGAACTCTAGAAAAGAAAAACTCTAATCTGCTCTTGAACTAGCACTACAGAATTTCAGCTCCAAATCCAGATCCAACATCTTGACCTGGTAAGATCTGAATCTTTTGTATTTCCATTTGAGGTTCTCAGTTAAGATGTCTCATCATACCAAGCTTGATGAAAATATTGAGGGAGCTGATAAATTTCGATCCTGGAAGTATAGGATCTCCCTGGTCCTGGAAGAAAATGAGTTGGACTCTTATATCAGTGAGGAGGTTCCAATTCCAGAGGAAGATGAGGCTAAGGCCTTACACAAGAAGAAGTTGGTTATGGAAAAGAGGATTATTGCTTATTCAATCAAGGATCACCTCATACCACAGGTGTCCTCCCTAAAGACACCTAAAGCTATGTTTGATTCCCTAACCAAATTGTTTGAAGGGAAGAACATAAACTGAAAGATGACTCTGAGAAACCAACTAAAGAATGTAAAGATGCAGAATGCAGAGACCATCCAATCTTGCTTTACAAGGGTCTCTTAGATCAAGGAATAGCTGGAAGCAGTAGATGAAGAAGTGGAAAATGCAAATATTGTAATGACCACCTTCAATGGTCTCCCTAGATCACGGGACTCCTTTATTCAAGGATCTGTTCCAGAAAGAAGTTAGTCAATTTCAGCAGACTATGGGAAGAATTCTCTCAAGAAGAAGCTCGAATAGCAGCTCGAGAAGAGAAGATGGGAAGTGAAGATCAAGCTCTCACAGTACACTCCAAGAAAACTAGAAGAAGTTCTCATCACCCCAGAGGTAATAATTCTCATCAAAGAGATATCACTAGAAAAGACTTATCCAAATTAAGATGCTATACATGTGATGAAAGAGGACACTTTGATAAAGACTGTCCTAGAAACAAGATTAACTCCCATAAGAAGAAGAGAAACAAGAGAAGACATCATGCTCATGTTGTAGAGGATGATGAACCTTATACAAAGAGAACTAGATATGAAAGTGAAGATTCTTCAAGTGATGAAGAATATGTTTTGATTTCCGCTGTCATGGGAAACATTACTCACGGAAGAAATGATTGGCTTATAGACAGTGGGGCTTCTAATCATATGATAGGATTCAAGGAATCCTTTTTGAAACTATCAGAACATGAATCACCTCACAAGGTGAAGCCCGAAGATGACTACCAATATCCAATAAAAGGTAGTGGGGAATCCTCCTATAAGATAGACTCCGAAAATTCGATGATAATGAAAGAAGTATTGTTTGTACCAGGACTAAAGAAGAATTGCCTCTCCATATCTGCTTAGATGCAAAAGGAATGAGGGTTACAATCATCATGTGGCCAAAACGAAAGACTATTAATGATGCAGTAGTGATTGGGGAACAAGAAGGAGGTCTATACAAATTGAAGGGCCATCTAGAACAAGCCTTGGTCCATGACACAATAGAGCCAAATGAACTTTGGCATAGAAGGCTTGTACCTGTGCATTACAGAGCACTACCACTTACAAGCAAAGCTATTGAAGGTCTTCTAGAAATTCAAGAAAAACATGACAGAGTCTGCAAAGGATGTGCGAAAGGAAAGAACACAAAGAAGACATTTCCAAGTAGTGAGAGAAAAGCAAAAGGAATCTTGGAAATCATCCACTCTGATGTATGCGGTCCAATGTCATCAAGTTCACTAAGCGGGTATGTATAATATGTTTCTTTTATTGATGATTTTTCTAGGAAGACATGGATTTACTTCATGAAGAACAAAGATGAAGTATTTAGCAAGTTCAAGGAAATCAAATCCTTGATCGAGAACCACACTAAAAAGAAGATCAAGACTTTTCAATCAGATAATGGCGGAGAATTCACATCAAATGAATTCAAAGAGTTATGCAAAGAATCAGGGATTAAGAGGGAGTTGTCCACTCCATATAATACACAACATAATGGGATTGCAAAAAGGAAGAATAGAAATATCATGGAAGCTGCAAGAGAAATGCTTCATGATCAAGATATTCCTATGCATCTATGAGCAGAAGCTGCTAGAAAAACGGTGTATGTACATAACCGTACTCAACATAGAGTGCTCGAGAACAAGACACCTAAAGAAGTGTTTTCCAGCAAGAAACCAGAATTTAGCCATCTTAGAATATTCGACTATCCAGTGTACATACACATTCCAAAAGAGAAGAGGACAAAATTAGATCCTTCAGGAAAGAAGGGTATATTTGTGGGATACTCTAAAAGCTTGAAGGCTTACAGAATATACTTCCCAAGATTTAAGAATATCGACATTAGCAGGGATGTGACATTTGATGATGACACAGCTTACAACAAATCCAGAAAGAGACCTGCTGAAGTTCCTAAAGAATTGGAAGCACCTAGAATTCATGGCACCACCATGAACGAAGAAACTCAAGAAGAAGATCGAGAATTTGAAGAACCTCAAGAACCTGTAGATCCACCTCAGGAGAAGAATCCTCATAAGAGGAAACGTATGTGGGTACGAGAAGATATCCAAGGTGCAGAAAGATATGGGGCTTGAGAAGAGAATCACAGAGAAAGAAAGAGAACCAGATCCTGCTCCAGGTATGTAGCATTATTATGTGATTTCATCAATAAAGAACCTTCCAATTATAAAGAAGCGGCAAAATGGAAATAATGGAAGGATGCTATGATCAAATAGTATCAATCGATCATGAAGAATGATGTTTGGGATGTTGTCCCAAGACTAGAAGGGAAGTCGGTTGTAACTTCCAAATGGATCTACAAGATCAAACATGCTGCAGATGGTAGCATAGAAAAATATAAAGCAAGATTTGTTCCTCGTGGTTTCTCCCAGAAAGAAGGAATAGATTATGAAGAAACTTTTGCACCTGTAGCCAGATACACTTCCATCAGATCAGTACTTTCTCTGCCTGCAATGATGAAATGGAAGATACACCAAATGGATGTCAAGACTGCTTTCTTGAATGGTGTAGTGGAAGAGGAAGTGTATCTGGAGAAACCACTCAGTTTTGAGACACATGACAAGGAGTCTCATGTGTGTAGATTGAAGAAAGCCCTGTACGGTTTGAAATAGGCACCCAGGACATGGTACGACAGAATTGACAACTTTCTATCTAGTTTAGGCTTTACCAAGAATAAAGCAGATTCCAAACTTTAATAAAAGGTTGAAGATGGCAACCCAGTGATGCTCCTATTAATCTGTCACGGTAATCTAGGGACTAAACACAAGTCTCATCAAAGATTAATAACAATAAGGCATGGAAATGGTGTAATTGTGCTACAAAATGAGTAGTTGCTCTGTATATTCACACAAAGAATGAGTAATACAATACAATATCATGTTGCAAGAATGAATGACAAATCAATTTGAATTCCCAAGGAGGTCATTCGAATTGAATGAGTGAGTCTAGCTTAACTGAATGTAAGCCACAGTCAACACTCAAGTTAACCACTGATCAAAACCCTAATTGACTCAAATGAGCCTTAACTGAAGTCAAAGTGCAATAAATTACTGAATCTAACTAAAAGTAGCTCAGACATGTGTCACTACAAGCCAACCAACAAGTGGTAGTGCATCAATGACTCCAATGAACCCTGATGATGTTAACTGAAGTGTAACTGACCATCAGAAGTGGTTGGAGGCACCCCTGTTGACTCCAGTTCATTAAATAATCATTAAATAATTAATAAATAATCAATAAATAATCAATTTAATGAAGGAAGGAGCCTTCACTGCTCTGTTTAACTGATTGTAACCATCAGTTAGCGATATGGGGCATTAATGACACTCAGATCACCCCCATAGTGCTCCAATTAGTCTTCCCGAATGTAGGAGAAGGCTAAGTTATCCTCCTTGACTGAAGGTATGCATGGGTATGATCTAGTTGATGTCATCTAGTGCTCCTCTAATGTCAATTAAGTAAATAATACTTAGGATAGTGGTTTAACTAGGCCAAATTGACCAAAATGAGTGTGTATGGTGGTAAATGTCTCCAACACCCCCCCTTAATCTATACTCAGGAGGAGTAGAAAACATAAAATGGATAAAAACACTAGGGCCCTGGAAACTAAGGCCATAGGTCACCCTGTACAATGCTGAAACTGAAACAATGCTCAAAAAACAAACTAAGTGAGGAAAAGAGGGAAAACCTAGTGGGAAAAACCCCCCCTCAAGCTTAACACTGAATGTAGTCTGATCACCCTGGTGGACTCACCCCCAATAGTGGACGGAGGTAAGTGAACTTATTTTTTGAAAATATCTTGGTGAAGATGTCTGCAATCTGCTCATCAGTCGGGAAGTATTGAAAAATGATGGTCCTGTCATGCACTAGCTCCCTGATATAGTGCATGTGGATCTCTACATGCTTGGTCCTCTGCTCGGTAACTGGATCTATGGATATCTTAATAACACTTTGATTGTCACAAAAGAGGACAGTGGACAATGTACTACCAAGATCAAACTCTTAAAGAATTCCTTACAACCAAACTACTTGGATGCAAGCATTAACCACTCCTCGATACTCAGCCTCTGCTGAAGATAATGCTATGGAAACCTACTTTTTGCTAGACTAGAAAATGGGGCCACCACCAAGAATGAATACATATCCAAAAGTAGACTTCTAATCAATAGAATCACCCTCCCAATCAGAATCTGTGTATCCAACCAGCTCTAGCTCGAAGTTTGCAGCATAGTGAATGTCGTAGGTCCTGGTTCCCTGAATATACTAGAGGATCCTCTTGGCTGCCTTCCAATGAAGATCATGATTCTATTTCATGTATCTTGATACAAAATTCATGGCATAACAGATATTAGGTCAAGAATTTGTCAAGTACAACAAGCTACCAATTAGCTGTCGATAGATAGTGCAGTCCATGGGAGCTGTTCTTTTTCCTTCTTCAAGGTTGATCCCTGAAAGGAAAGGGAATGGTACAGGCCTAAATTCAGGCATGAATTCAGCCATGTTAAACTTTACTAACAGGTTTGATATGTATTTGTACTGAGTGACCATTATCCCGTCATAATTTTGCTCAATTTCGAGCCCCAAATCGCTCATTTCAAAGGCATTGTGGAGAGCAGTTTTGATGGCTAAAATGGAAGCAACTGTGCTACCTGTGATCAATAATTCATCAACATATAAAAAAATAATAATAAAATGACTATCAAACTACTGTATATACACATTTGGATCTGATCTACACCTTTGGAAGTTTTTCAAGAGAAGGGAGGAATCCATCTTAGAATACCATTCTCTTGGGGCCTGTTTTAACCCGTATAGTGACTTCTTTAGCTTGAAAACCAAAGATGGATTAGAGATGTAGCCCTCAGGCTGCTTCATTTATATCTCCTCATGAATATATCCATGTATAAATGCTGACTTAACATCCATATGATGCACTTTCCAGTGCTTAGATGATGAAATTGCCAAAACTAGGCGGATGGAGTCCATTTTTGAAACCGGTGCAAAGGTCTCATGGTAGTCCACACCTTGGACCTGAGAGAAACCTTTTTCCACCAGCCTTGCCTTATATTTTCAGGTGCTTCCATCAGCAGAAACCTTGGTCCAAAACACCCACTTGCATTGAACCAATTTCCTTCCAGGAGGAAGAGAAACTAGCTCCCAAGTAGTGTTTTTCTGAAAAGAATTCATCTCTTCATCCATGGCAACTTGCCATCTCGGGTTTTTTCGAGCATGGTAGTAGGATTTTGGGTTGAAATAATCATCAAATAACAAGTTTCAGAAAGCAAATTATCATGACAAGAGAGTACAATACCTGCTCTTTGGAAATCAGACTGGGTTCTCCTTGGATCATCCAGATTTCCAATGTTATCTCCTGCGGAGGAGAGTGTCTGTCGGGCCCATGTGGGAAGATGATTTTGTACTTAAGGTTATTATTCAGCATCTGATGTTTGCTATACACTGATATCAAAAATCATAGGATCCAAATCAAGGTCATCACCCCCAATTTCATCATCCAAATATTTAGTAGAATAGGAAGGAAATTCATCAGTTTTCTCCTTCACTAGTTCCACTTCCTGAAGAGGCTCATCCAACTTGACACTTCTCTTGATGATGATCTATTTTGTTTTGATATCTAGAAGCTTAAAAAAAATTTATTCATCAAGATACCCAATAAAAATACATTATATGCTTTGCGGTTGCAAAGCCCTCCTTTTATGAAGTGGAATTCGAGCACATCCAGTGGACCCAAACACCCGCAGGTTCGACAAATCTGGATTGTGTTCGAAGTATGCTTTGAAAGGGGTCTTCCCTTTCATGGATGAGTGTGGCACTCTGTTCTGAATGTATGTTGCAGCATGCATGGCTTCAGCCCACAAATTTTCATCCAACTTCTTTGATTCCAACATACAGGTGGTCATCTCCTTGAGTGACCGATTCTTCCTTTCCACTACACCGTTCTGCTGGGGAGTGTAGGGAATTGAATGTTGGACCTGAATACCACTTTGGGAAAATATGTGCAGTAACTAATTACTGACATACTCCCCACCATTATCAGATCTCAAGATATTGATCTTAAGCCCAGAGGCATTCTCGATCAAGGCCTTCAGTTCAGAGAATTTTTCACATACTTCAAACTTATTTTTGAGAAAGAAGACCCATGTGTACCTTGAAAAATCATCAATAAAAGTCAAAAGATACCTTGATCCATTCTTGGATGTGATAGGAGTTGGACCACTGAGATCAGAATGTATCATCCCCAATATGCATGTAGCTCGGTTTTCCTTCCCTCGATCATACTTGTGCTCAGGGTGTTTTCCAACCACACAACCCTTGCAAATTCCAGTGGTTTCCTTGATGACCGGCAGGCCTTCAACCATGGAGTGTTTCTATAATTGCTGAAAATATTTGAAATTTAGATGGCCAAACCTTTCATTCCACAGCATACTAACTTCATTTCCATGAGTTAGCAGTGCGGTGGGCTTTGCATCTGCCACAAAGTGGGAGAACTCATAAGCTTTTGCATGATGGTTTGCAAGACCTTTAGAAATGAGTTTCCCAGATGCAAGTTCCGTTATCTCAACATCATTTGGGCTGAAAGATACTCTCTTAGGCACTCCTGTATGTGTCATCAGATAGACACTAAGGATATTTTGATGCTAGAGACAGTACATACAAAACATTTGCAAAATAGCCATTCTCAAGATCAACTGTACCTTGTCCTTCTAAAATGATGGTGGAGTCATCTCCCATGTGTATGGGGATGCATTTGCTGGTCTCCAAGGATGAAAAAGAGTCTCTTTTAGCCATCATGTGGTTCGAAGCTCTAGAATCAATCAATAGTGCTTTGGACTTCGAAGTGCTTTCCATGAGGGCATGACCTTTTTCATGTTGTGGTTCCCGATTTTGCTGATCTCTCTTGCGAAATATTTCCGAAAGATTGATGTGATTTCTCTCAAGGAGAGAGGGAGCTTCATCAAGCTTCTTCTTCATGCAGACATGTTCAGGGTGGAAGCCCTTCCTTTAGTATGAACAATTGACTTTTTCCTTTCCATGATGCCCTTTCCCTTTGTTCTTCTTTGAGCCAGAAGACTCATCATGTTGCTGGTTTTCAACTTTAGGATTAAGAGCTTTGAATTTAGTTTTTGGGTTCTTCTGCTGCTTTCCTTTACCCTTCAGATATTTGGGCCCTGAGACATGGAGGGATTGATCACGGGAGGATCTGATGATCCCCATCTAGACAAGCTTATCATGTTCACTTGTTAGGGACTCAATGAAGGCATTGAGTGTAGGCATCTTCCATCCAGGGGTTGTGAGCTTCCTCGCACGGAATGTAGAGACAAAAATTGAATAATCAGCTCCAAGTTTGGAGAGTATGGTGAGGATGAGCTGATCATCGTCCTTCTCCACTTTGCATTGCTTCAATAGTAAGACAATGTGCTTGAACTTTGTGAAAAATTCATTCAAGGTCTCAAAATTGGAAGGATGGAGAGACATCAATTCATTTTCGAGTTGGTAAACTCTCAAATCATCCTGCTTTCCATACAGGGTTTCCAATTTGTCCCAAATTTCCTTTGGAGTCTTCAATCCCGAAAGATGGAAAAGAAGATCCCGAGAAACAGAGAGGCACAAGAATCTGAATGCTTCATCCTTCTTGTTCAAGAATCTAGATTTGTCTATTGCAGAACCAGGCTCTTCCTTAGTTTCCATGGTGACCCTATAGAGTCCTCTCGAACGTAGCTAGATCTCCATGTCTCCTTTCCATGAGTGGAAATTGAACAGAGTCAAAATATCTACTAAAGAAGCCATCTGAATCTGCTGGAGAAAATGCTTTCACTTGTAAAAAAACTTGAAAATCACAACAAAAGGGGCAATGTAAGGTCGGATATCCTGCACATTTTAGGATTTCATCACACCCAGCATAGTCAATCAAGCAAGCTTGATCAACAAGTTCTTTACTAGAGGTATTAAGTGGTAATCCTTGGCTTTTGGTGCAGTGCTGAATTTTTGAGCTATTGCTCAATTTTCATGCAATATCTATCAAAAAACTTGTTTTTGAGAGATCTGAGCTTCATCCCGCTGTGAGATCTAATACCATATTAATCTGTCACAGTAATCTAGGGACTAAACACAAGTCTCATCAAAGATTAATAACAATAAGGCATGAAAATTGTGTAATTGTGTTACAAAATGAGTAGCTGCTCTGTATATTCACACAAAGAATGACTAATACAATACAATATCATGCTGCAAGCATGAATGACAAAGAAATTTGAATTCCCAAGGAGGTCATTCAAATTGAATGAGTGATTCTAGCTTAACTGAATGTAAGCGACAGTCAACACTCAAGTTAACCACTGATCAAAACCCTAATTGACTCAACTAAGCCCTAACTGAAGTCAGAGTGCAATAAATTACTAAGTCTAACTGAAAGTAACTCAGACATGTGTCACTACAAGCCAACCAATAAGTGGTAGCACATCAATGACTCCAACGAACCTCAATGAGGTTAACTGAAGTGCAACTGACCATCAGAAGTGGTTGGAGGTGCCCCTGTTGACTCCAGTTCATTAAATAATCAATAAATAACCAATACATAATCAATTTAATGAAGGAAGGCACCTTCATTGCTCTGTTTAAATGATTGTAACTGTCAGTTAGCAATATGGGGCATTAGTGACACTTAGATCACCCCCGGAGTGCTCCAGTTATCCCCCTTGAATATAGGAGAAGGCTAAGTTAGCCTCCTTGACTGAAGGTAGGCATGGGTGTGATCTAGTTGATGTCATCTAGTGCTCCTCTGATGTCAATTAAGTCAATACTACTTAGGATAGTGGTTGAACTAGGACAAATTGACCAAAATGAGTGTGTATGGTGGTAAATGTCTCCAACATCTCCTACTATATGTAGATGATCCGTTTGTAACAGGTATGGATGGGTTGATTACCAATACGAAGAGGAAGCTTGCTACCGAGTTTGAAATGAAGGACTTGGGTATGATGCATTATTTTCTAGGCATGGAGGTGTCACAGAATGCAGATGGAATTTCCCTGGGATAAGGGAAATATACAATAGAGATCCTAAAGAGGTTTGGGATGATGGAATGCAAGGCCATGACCACACCTATGGCATCAAACTTGAAGCTATTGAGTTATGCTTCATCAGAAGCAGTTGATGCTACAATGTATTGTCAGATGATTGGGTCCTTGATGTGCCTGATGAACACGGGACCAGATATTTTCTTTGTTGTGAACACCTTGAGCCAGTTCCTAACAGATCCGAGACATGTTCACTTGATTGTTGCAAAGCATATTCTGAGGTACCTGAGGGGTACAGTTGATTATGGTCTCAAGTATGAGGCGAATCATAAGATTAAACTAGAGGGTTATGTTGATTTAGATTGGGCAGGCAGTGCCATTGATAAGAAGATCACTTCAGGGTGTTGCTTCAGTATGGGATTAGGTGTGATCTCTTGGTTTAGTAGGAAGCAATCCTATGTGGCACTGAGTACAGCTGAAGTAGAGTATGTCACATATTGTTCAGCTAGTTGTGAGGTAGTATGGATAAGGAAGCTACTATCTGATTTATTTGATCTCCAGTTGGATGCTACTTGTATATATTGCGACAACCAGAGTTGTGTGAAGTTGTCGAAGAACCCAGTGTTCCATGACATGTCAAATCATATCGAGATCAAGTATCACTATATGAGGGATATGGTGTAGAGAGGAGTAGTGAAGCTCCAGTATGTTGCGACGGATGAATAGATAGCTGATGTGTTGACGAAACCATTAGCCAGAGTGAAGTTTGAGTACTTCAGGGAGAATCTTAGTGTTCTCTAGATCGAGGTTCCTTCCGAGGGGAAGTGATGAGTCCGTGAGCCATTCTAACATGGTGAGAGGATTGGTTCCTTCCATGGTCAGATGTAAGGGATGATCCATTCTGTCATGGTGAGAGGATTGGTTCCTTCCATGTCAGATGTGAGTGCTGAGCCATTCTGATATGACTGTAGGATTGGTTCCTACATGATTAGATATAAGGGCTATTTCCATTCTTGGAATGGAGGTTCCTGGTTAGTTACCAGGAATACTCGGTCTAGGACTGAGGGCCATTGTGATATGACTGTGGGATGTGTTCCCACATGATCAAATATGAGTGCATGGCCATTCTGATGTGATTGAGGGATGTGTTCCCACCTGATCAGATATAAGGGTTGATGCCATTCTCTAGGAGAATGGAGGCACCTGGTCAGTTACCAGGAACCCTCAACCTGGGGTTGAGAGCCCTTCTGACATGGTTACGGGATGTGTTTCCCCCATGGTCAGATGTAAGTGCAGAGCCCTTCTGACATGGTTGCGGGATGTGTTCCCCCCATGGTTGGATGTAAGTGCAAATCCCTTCTGACATGGTTGAGGGATGTGTTCCCCCCATGGTCAGATATAAGTGTAGAGCCCTTCTGACATAGTTGCGGGATGTGTTTCCCCCATGGTCAGATGTAAGTGCAAATCCCTTCTGACATGTTTGTAAGATGTGTTCCCCCCATGGTCAGATGTAAGTGCAGAGATTTTCTGATAGGGTTATGGGATGTGTTCCTACATGGTCATATGTGAGTGCTGGGCGTGCCTTTCTGACATGGTGTTGGATGTGGTCCTCTCATGGTCAGATGTAAGTGCTGGGTGGGCCATTCTGACTTGGTGTTAGATATAAGCTCTGAAGAAGACCTACATGGAGGCTAGGCCTACAACCAGCATGAAAAATGGCTGGCTCTGTAGAATTTCTTGTGACAAGAAGAATCATGAGATAGAACCCGTGATGATGATCCAGTGATGGTGATCCAGTAGTGATGACCCATATCGAGTGATGATCTAGATCCAGAGATGATGTTTCAGTGATGATCCATATCGAGTGATCATCCAAATCCATTGATGATGATCCAGATCGAGTGATGATCCAGATCCAAAGATGAATATGACTTGAAGATGATAAGGACACGAGGATGATCCAGACAATACAAAGAAGAAGACTTATGCTGATAAATTGTGTCGATATAATACCTTCCTAATTAAGAGGGAGTGTTGATGTAATTGTAACTTCATAATGTATTCCCTTGTATTTCTTATGTATTGTAACCCAATGTTTATTTCGGGATGTACTTGAGTCATGTCATGCCCTGATGTTCCTATCGAGAGGTTCTATAATGTAAACAAGTCATGTCAAGTCATTGTGGGTAACCCTTCTATTATTCAAGGGTTAAAGTCCCCGCAGTTCTGGGGCACTAGGGTTATTAGACTCTCCTAGAGAAGTCGGCCCTAGTAGGGTTTAGTCAAGTCGGGAATTAGTATGAATAAAGAGCTAGCCTCTCTATTTAACACACACTCACTCACACTCAGTTGTAGCGCATAGCTGAGGAAGAAGAAGGAATTGGGGCTAGAAAGAAAGAGGTTACTCTTGTCAGGAGATCATCTTACTATTTTGGGGTCTTACTTTTGGTGTTGATTCTATCTCTAAGGAAGTTGTGGGGTTTTCTCCATTTATGGTTTTCCTGAGGAAAAACATTGTGTTCATTGTCTCTTGTTTTTTATTGTTGTGCTTGTTATTCTCTTAGTTAAAGATCCTAATGTAATGCTAGCTTAATGTTAAAAATATAACAGTTTTCAATCATTAATGATTGTCAAGTCGATGCAACCATCCAAGCTCCCATCTAGTGGTCTTAGGATTTGTGTTCATGGTGCTTCATCCTAAGTTGTTCAATTTAGGGACATTTGGAAATGGTGTATCACTAATCCAACCAATGTTAAGGGAATTAGGATGTTGTTTTATTACCATGATGATGGTCAAGGCCATGCGATAGGTCCAGTATGTAGGAAAGATATTAAATCCACTCATATCAATATCATTGTCTCTAAGGTTTCTTCATAGCTATAAATTTTAGCAAGGTTCAAGTAGGGATTAACACCCTTATTTACACCTTGATGGCATGACTTCATACCCATTTTTATAGCACAAAACATACTGTAAAATTATCAATTCCACAAGATATTCAGGATGTATTGAATCTTGTTGTGAAAGAAGTATGAAGGAGGATGAATTACATTGTTAGAATTGATAAACATGCATAGTGAAATTCACCATAGAATAAACACTTGAATGAAAGAAATAGATGGACACAAATATTCATTAATCTGAGTACAATACATCCATAATATAATGAAGGAAATTTTAATCCTCTATGAGTGATTTGAATCCCAGACTCTAGACATTCCTAACTTGGGGAAAATCACCACTGAAGACTCGGTAGTGCAAATTTGGACAACAAAAATAATTAATAATTAGTTAACTGACCATTGGTAGGTGTGCATGGGTGCATTTATCCCAAAATCATGCAAATGAGGCGATTGGATAACTGAGAGTTAATTGAAGGTGGCCCATTGAAGCATGACTCAACACTCATTAGGGTGAACTGAAGGTGAGACTCCCATAACTCAATTTGGTCTCCTAAAATCTAGGGATTGGTCTCTAGACATCCTAAACTGATACATGAGGGCACACCAAGTGGATATTGGGCTGCAGATAACATATTTGTGACAGTAATAAAGAGTCTATCATTTCATGCATGGGGTCTTTCTTGATCCCATACAATGATTTCCCCATCTTGCATACCAAGGAAAGATCATCATTGTACCCCATAGGTTGTTCCATGTGGATCTCTTCTTCCAAGTTATCATGTACAAAGGAACTTTTGTCTTTTCTCTTTGGAGTAAGAGAGAATATCCAATGTATCATTGTTCTGTAGTGACTCTTATTATTCATCTATGGCATCCTACCATGGTGGATCATGGAAATCCTCTTTGCAAGAATGTGGATCAGACCCCACCATCATGTAGCACCTCTCTGGGAGAATATAGCACCTCTATGGGAGAAATGGATCTGTATGACATAGTCCAAGCTTCTCATATTGAAACTGAGATTTGGTTCTCCTTCTATCAGATGGATCCCCATCCATGTTCCCATCATCTTCAATGATTTTTTGAGCCCATTTAGGCCTAGGATTGGGAGCAGAAACTAGATCTGGATCTTGATATGTTTGAAATTTATTCTCAATATTAAGATATGATTCAACTTGGTCCTCATCTTCAAATTTTGAATCATCACAAGAAATATTATCAAGTGAAAATAGTTTAGGTAGAGTATATTTACCTTCTTCTTCAATTGGATGAAGATCTTGCAATTGATTTGAGTATGGAAAAAGTGTGAGAACTCATATGTCTTGGAGGAATGGTTTGCAACACCTTTATCTATCATCTTCCCAGTAGAGATATTTGAGATCTAAACTATGTTAGTTAAAAAAAAAACTCTTTTTGGTGAAGCAATGTGTTTCATATGGTAAATAGATAATAAATTTGTTGCTAAAGAAGGAACATACATAACATTTTTGAACACTCTGATGTTCAAGTTGTATTGTTCCCTTCCCTATAGCCTGGATCTGAGTATCATATCCAATGTGAATACTTGGATCATCAGTGAGATTTAATGAAGAAAATTACTCTTTGGAGGAAACCATGTGGTTGGAAGCTCCAGAATCAATGAGGAAAGTTTGATATTTTGAAAATCCATCCTTAAGTGCACGACATCTCTCATGATCATATCTATTGCTTCCAAAATCAGTCTTCCTTGCACCTTTTTGGAGGGAAATGTGGTGTTGTTCAAGCAGTTTATCCATTTGATATATATTTTTCTTCATACATAAATTCTCTGGATGATTTCCTTTCTTGCAATAGGTACACCTAGTATTTTCAAACCTCTTATGTTTATCCTTCTTAGAACCCAAGGCTCCATATGATGGATCAAGATTCTCCTTTGGTTTGAATTCTGAATTTTCATTGTCCCTTCCCTTCTTCTTACACATTCTTTGACTCCCGAACCAAAATATCTTGATTCTTAGAGGATTTTATGGGTCCCATTCGGATCAAATTATCATGTTCTTGGATCAAGGATTCAGTGAATGAATCAAGTGAAGGAACTCGCTAGTTTGGGTTTGTTAGTATCCCATAGTGGAAAGTGGACAAAAAAACTGAAAATTCACAGCCAATCTTACTCAGAATGGATAGCACTAGCGGCTCATCCTTATTGTCAATTACACATTGTTTGCACTGCATGACCAAAGAGTTGAATTTGTTGAAAAAATGTTGTATGGTTTCGAAACTATTGGATTGAAGAGAAATCAATTTATTATCCAAAATGTGGCCACTTAGGTCATCCTACTTTCCAAACAATGAGTCGAGATTCATCCAGACTTCCCTTTGGTTTTTTAATCCATGGATATGGAAGAGAAACTCTCTGAAGATGGGAATACACATAAAACCAAAAGCTTCATCCAATTTGTTCAAGTACTTTGATTTCTCTAAATCTTGTTGGGGTTCGACCTCCTTTCCCATTGTGATATTGTATAGACCCTTGTTTCATAAGAACAACTGTATATATTCCCTCCAATCTATATAATTAAAGGCTATGAGGATTCTTGGTGTCAAGGAAGTTGAATTCTCCATTTTGCAGATGTAGGAGCAACATAATTCTTTTGAGTTCTTCTCAAAATGTGCATAAAAATATCAATTTGAAGATAAAACAGATTTGTAGAGATATGATACCATGTAAAATTATAAATTCCACAAAATATTTAGGTTGTATTGAATCTTACTATGAAAGAAGTATCAAGCATGATGAATTCCAGTGTTAGAATCGATAAATATGCATAGTGAAATTAACCATAGAAGGAACACTCGAATGACAACAATAGAAGGACACAAGTATTCATTAATATGAGTACAATACATCCATAATACAATGAAGGAAATTTTGATCCTCTAGGAGTGATTCGAATCCTGGACTCCAGACATGACTAACTTGGGTAAAATCACCACTGAAGACTCACTAGTGATACTTTGGACAATTGAAATAGTTAATATTTAGTTAACTGACCCTTGGTAGGTGTGCATGGGTGCCTTTATCCTAAAATCATGCATGAGGGTGCATCAAGTGGATAGTGGGCCCTAGATAACATATGAATGCACTAATGAAAGTGATAATATCATCCTAATATAGGAAACTGATAAAATAACTAAGGTGGACAAGGGAGGATTATAATAATGCCAACACTTACCCAGTACACTTTTATCCCACTCGAAGGATTTTAAGGAACCCTAACAAGGACTCATTTGATGGTACAGGGACTCATTCACTTTTGTGTTCAAGAATATTCATATTCATGATTTTTTTCTTCCTCGACCATGTCCAACTCCCCACCACCCATCCTTGATGTGAAAAATCTCTTCATGGAATTCATATGCATCCTTAATGTCAAAGACCTTCAAGAGATCATTTTTGTTGTGGTTTATAGGTGTTGTTCATGTTGGTTAAGAATAATAAACGTGATTTAAAGCACAAGTCTCATTATTATCCTATAATGACATTGGGTAAGCCTCTAGACTCATTTGTAGTGCACGCCAAACCTATAAATGGTACACGTAGTACACTAGAAAGTGGTTATTAACAAACAAATGTCATATGTGAAGGTTTGAGAACTCATCAATGACTCTCGAGCCTTACAAGATATATTTAGGGATAAAATATAATGATTTTCTGATCCAAAATTGATCAATGTATAAATTTTCACCTATTTGAAACTTTCAAGGTCAAAAAATTGATGAATTGACTTCTAGGGTCCATTTTAGAGTTAGGTCTCACTTTTCAGGTATGGGGTCAAAAAAACCATTTGAAACCTTTGAGGGCCATTTTTAGGGATTAATGTCAATTTTTAGTGAAAAACAACTATACCAAAATTTTACATTCTACACACTAATATCTTTCCAACGATGCATGAATCACCTCAATACGAGTGTATATGAATAACTTATGCCTCCCACAAGTTGAGATTCCTAGTTGACCGCCATGGTACCGAGTGCATTCCAGGTTAGATATCATTTCTCACACATGTGGAGCTAATCATGTGTGGAATTTTAATAACATTCTAGAAGGTCCAAAAACCTAACACTAATAAGGAGTTGTGGCATGCAAAAACCCTAAAATTAACCCTGTACGACTATCGAGCTATATTAAATACAAGGTCATCAAGAAAAGGAGGTTCTTCATTAGTGTTCCATAGTTAAGAAAAGAATAAGAGTGGATGTTAGAGTATAACAAATGATATAGGAGATCCTATAGTAGCCATTCTGGCCACATAATCATTGGTAACTCCATAGAGAGTGTCATTTCCTTTGTATTTGCACATAAGTACAAAGGCATAGTCCTCATTTATGGTTTGGTTTTTCTGCATTTTGGGTTTTACTAGGGTATACATTGTGTTATTATGTGGATTGTGTAATTATTTTCTCTAGTTATTTTGTTTCAGTTTTAGTTATTCGGAGTTAAATACAAATAAAATAATAAGAAATAACTAAGATATAATATCCATTGTGATGAAGTATTCGAATGGAATATCCACAGCAATTTACAACTCATACTGATATAAGAGTAGTTTTTATTTTGGGTTTTTCAGATAGTCGAAGGATCCAATTCTTGGTGAAAAAAATTCTTTAAACCATATCCATGGAGGACAAGTTTTTTCAAGGAGCATTGGACTAGTATGAGAAATGATTTTCAACATTGTAAATACAAGTTGTTGATATGTTACACATGATGTCAATCCTCATGGTGGCTATGGGGAGTGAATTCAAACCTTTTGGATTTTTTGTAGGCTCTATCTCAAATTTTAGATTAGAGGGGAAATTGGAGGATAAAATTGAACTAGAAAAGGAGTTAACGAAGGAGATCGAGAGAGAGATTTCAAGTTCTAGTAAAAATATTCCTTCTTAGTATCTCTTTAAGATGGAAGTGAAGGTCAACATCAAGACATATGAATGTGATGTCGATTTTCTAAAATTGAATCATTTGTTTCAACAAATAGAAGTTCATTTTAGTATCCATCAAATAGTTGAGGATCAAGAGCTGTCACTTTCCTGACTGAAATTAGAAGGACATGGATTAACTTGGATGGAAATCCACATGCAATCACTTAGGATGGAGTGTGATCTACTAGAAACTAAGTGGGAGTACTTTAAAACCATCATCAAGTCCCATTTCTACCATATTAGGGATTTATAGGAATAATGGATCCATTGGCATTGTGTTAGGAAAAGTCAAGGGTGGAGCATGCAATAATACATCACCAAGTTCAAATATATGGCTATCATGTTGGGTATCTCACCCAACAACCCAAATGTAATTCTCAAGTATTTACAGAATTTACATAGTATCATATAGATGAGCAGATGATTCCCTTCAAGACCATGTCAATTGATGGAGTGTGTGTACAAGGATAGTACCTGAAAAACATAGGGCAGAAGAAAGGACGACCAAATGGCTCAAAACAAAAAGTGAGGAAAGATGCTACCAATGAGGTGAAGAAGGTGAAGAAGAATACAACCACAATACATAAGTGAAAGGATCTGAAAATTAACATTAATAATTGTAACATCAATGCTCACACTAAAGAAAAGTGTTGGAAGCTACACCTAGAGTTGAACCCTAAGAACTACAATAATTATTCCAAGAATAAGAACCATCTAGCCATAGATTCAAGCAAGGAGTTAGAAATCATATTCAATGTGGATTAGAATATTATATATACCACATTGCAAAAGGAGATCAATCTGAGTATCCTTCACCCTAAGAAAGAGAAAGAGATGAAAAAAATCTTCCATATCAAGATCTAGGTAAAGAAGACCAAGATCAATGCTCTAATTGATTTTGGTTGATAGGAAAACCTCATAGAAAGGGATATAGCATGTAAGATTGGATTGAAATTACATGATCATCCTATCCCCTAGCAATTGGAATGGGTAAATAAGTATGCAAAACTCAAAGTCCTGAAACAATGCAATACCAAGTTTTCCAAAAGTACAAAGTATGTTGATGAAGTGGAGGTAGACATAGTAACCATGTATGTTTGTGGTGTAGTTTTCATAATCCCCTACATGTGTATGAGGGATGTGGTATTCATGATGATATCCAACAAATATCACTTGATCAAGTATGAGAAATCCTTCCTCATCAACATGCACTTAGGTAAATCAAAGATCTCATTGGTAATTGCCATCCAAGTGAACAAATATGACCAATTCAAGTAGGAAGTTTGCATTAGTTTTCATAAGAAAAAATAAAAAAGAAGGTGAATCACTAAAAGTGAAGAAATCCTTGGAGGTATGTACCTTAGGAGAAAAATAACTAATTGGAGAACCTTTTACAGGAATACAAACAAGTGTTTTAGGAGCCTAAGGGGTTACCTCCTAAGAGGGAGGTGGAGCATGAGACACATATATTTCTAGATTGTCCATTATTGAACATCAAACTTTATAGATATCATAGAAGCAAATGAAGTGAAGAAGAATTTTTAGTAGTTGTCTAAGCAGAGTGTGATGTGACCAAGCACCTCGTCTTGTAGGTCACCTATCGTCATAGTCTTGTTGTATTTGTAAATTCAGAAGATATTCTATTATCATTGTATATTGATGTAAACCCATCGGAGATATTTTCCCTCTAGTCGGGATGTTATTAATGTGTATGGTCATTGAGGTAAAACATTTGTTGTAAGTTGGAGTAGTATTCCCCAGGATTAATATAATAAAATGCATTTTTTATTATTTCTAGGTGAACTTTCCCCTATTAGTTTAAGAGGTTGGCCCAATCAAGTTTTAGGTCAGTCACATGATGTGTATAAATAGGGAGGCACCCTCCCTCATTTAGATACACACTCACTCACGCTCAAGTTTTCATTAGGAGAGAGAGAGGAAAATGAGGAAAGAGAGAGAGCTGCAAAAGACTTCCTATTCTTGGGTTTTTCCATCTTGTGATACTTTATTAGTGACATAACGTTTTCGAGGATTTTTGTGGGGTTTTCTCCTTTATGGATTCCCCGAGGAAAATCTTTGTGTCTTACGTGTCTTTTATATATTGGAATTCTTATTGTACTTGTTATTCTTTCATATAAATATCTGAATTGAATTAAACTATACAAACTAACATGGTATCAGAGATTCTCTAAAATAAGGCATTATGCAACAATGGAAACTAGGGCTTCCTAGTTCAAGGTATTCTCTCCACAGATCATCAGGAAAATAGGGCTAGGATAACTCTTCCTAGGAGGGAGAATATTTTGGTGGAAGCAGAATCAAATTTGAAGAAGTTTCATTTTTTACTGCAACACGTTGCGAGAAGAAACTAGGGAATCAAGTTTTGGAGGCTTCCCACCTCATTTTTTAAAAAAGGACATCACTAAGAAACTAGCCTCAAGTAGGTGCATATTTCTATCTAAACATAATTCCAAAAATTCTAAGTTTGAAAATTAGGGTTTCTCTAACAAACCCTATGTCAGCCAACTCCAGAACCATGCCAGGCATATCAAATTGGGAAGATGTAAATATATGATATTTCCATTTGAAGTTCTCATTTAAAAATGACTCATCACACCCAGCTTGATGATAATCTTGGGGGAGCTGACAACTTCTGAGCATGGAAGTATAGGATCTCTCTGATGCTTGAAGAAAATGATTTGGATAAGTATATCAACAAGGAAGTTCCAGAGACATAGGGAGATGAGGCTAAGGATATCCATAAGAATAACTTGATAAAGGGAAAAATAATCATTGTAGATTCTATTAAGGATCACCTCACCCCTCATGTGTCATCCTTGAAGACACCTAAGGAAGTGTTCGATGCTTTGACGAAGTTGTTCGAAGGAAATAACATCAATCAGAATATGACATTGAGGAAACAACTAAAGAATGTGAAGCTACAAAAATCAAAGACCATGAAATCCTACTTCACAAGGGTTACTCAAATAAAGGAACAAATTGAAGCAATCGAAGAGAAGGTAGAAGAAGGAGATATTGTTATGGACACCTTGAAAGGTCTCACAAGATCATGGGATTCATTCATTCAAGGAATATGTGCCAAAAAGAAGTTGATCACTTTCAGCAAACTTTGGGAAGAATACACAAAAGAAGAAACTTGGCTCATAACAAGAGAAGAGAAGATGGGAGAAAATGAAGATCAAGATCTCACAGTTCACATGTGAAGAAATCATAGAAAGAAGGAGGACCATCATCACAACAAAAGGGAGTACCCTCATCACAAATGACAAAAGAAATTCAAAAGATATATATCAAGTATTAGATGCTACACATGTGATGAGAAGGGACACTACTCCAGAGATTATCCAAGAGACAAAGGATCCTCCAACAAGAAGTCGAACAAGAAAATACACCATGCTCACACCGTCGAAGATGATGAACCAACAATTAAAAGAATTAGAGAAGAAATAGTTGATTCTTCAAGTGATGAAGAGTATTTCCTAATCTTACCACTCACAGGAACCATCACACATGGAAGAAATGATTGGCTTGTGGATAATGAGGAATCCAAACATATGACGGGATACAAATAATCATTCGTCAATCTATATGAGCATGAATAACCTCACAAGGTGAAACTTGGGGATGATTATCAATACTGCATAAAAAGAAGCGGAGAAGATGCCCATAAGCTTGATTCTGGGAAATCCTTGAAGATGAAGGATGTGTTATATGTTCAAGGATTGATGGAGAATCTTATCTCCATTTATGCTCTATATGCAAAGTGAATAAGGGTTTCATTCGTTGATGGCCAGGTCCTAATGTGGCTAAAAGGAAAGACAATAAATGATGCAACAATAATTGGAGAGAAAGAGGGAGGCTTGTACAAGTTGAAAGGACAACCTAAACAATAATTATCTTGTGAATTCATAGAACCAAGTGAACTATGGAATAGAAGGATTGCACATGTGCACTATAGAGCACTACCGATTGCAAGAAAAATGGTTTCATGACTTCTAGAAATCTAGACAAAATATGAATGAATTTCCAAGGGATGTACAAAAGGAAAGAACTCAAAGAAGACATCTCCCAGCAATGAAAGAAAATAAAAATGAATATTGGAGATAGTCCACTCAAATGTCTATGGACCAATGTCATCCGTGTCACTAAGTAGGTATGTATACTATGTTTCCTTTATACATGATTTCTCCAATAATACTTGGATATATTTCTTGAAAGGGAAAAATGAATTATTCATCAAGTTCAAGGAATTGAAAGCCTTGGTAGAAAATCATATTCAAAGGAATATCAAGACTCTATAGTTAGATAATGGAGTATAATTCAACTCAAAATAATTCAAGGAACTTTGCAGAGACTCTGGGATTAAGAGGGAGTTGAGAACTCCCTACAATCCTAAACAAAATGGATTTGTAGAATGAAAGAACTGAACGATAATGGAAGCAACGAAAGAAATTCTACCTGATGAGTATCTTCCGATGCACCTATGGGAAAAAGTAACGAGGACAGTTTTGTATGTACAAAAACATACTCCTCACCGAGTACTAGACAACAAGACTCTTGAAGAGGATTTCTCAAGAGAGAAACCAGAAGTCAGCCATCTCAAAATATTTGGCTTCCCAGTTTACATACACATCCCAAAGGAAAAGACGACCAAGCTTGATCCTTTAGGAAGGAAGGGAATATTCATAGGATACAACAACACTTTAAATGCCTACAGAAATATACTTACTAGGATTTAAGAAGATCGACATCAGTACAGATGTAATATTTGACGAAGACTCAACATACTCCATATCCAGAAAACTACCTATTGAAGAAGTCAAAGAAACTGAAGCGACCAGAGTCCGAGACGAGATAATGAAAGAAACAACTCCAGAAGACCATGAAGACCATGACATGGTAGAACCACAAGAACCTATAAAACTATTTCATGAGAAGAACTCCCAAAAAAGAAAAAAAGCATGGGCACGATTGCTAATACAAGATGTAGAAAGGTATAGAACTCCATATGGGATGCATAGAGAAAGGAAAATACCTAGAACATACAACAACTATGTGGCCCTGCTATGTGACATCATTGATAAAAAAACCTTACAACTACAAATGGGATGCAAAAAAGAATGAATGGAAGTATGCCATGATCGAGGAGTGCCAGTTGATTATGAGGAATGATGTATGGGACATAGTTTTGGTACTGGAAGGGAAGTCTGTTGTGACTTCGAGATGGATCTACAACATCAAGCATGTTGCACATGGTAGCATTGAAAAACACAAGGAAAGGTTCTTGGCACATGGCTTCTCCTAGAAAGAAGGAATGGACTATGAGGAGAAATTTTCACTTGTAGCGAGATACACTTCCATTAGATATATACTTGCATAATTGGCTACAATAATAAAATGGAAGGTACACCAAATGGACGTCAAGACAACATTCTTGAATGGTGTATTTGAAGAGTAACTGTACATGGAGAAGCCACTGGGATTTGAGACACATGACAAATAGACTCATGTGTGCAAATTGAAGAAATCCTAGTATGGATTGAAACATGCACCCAAGACATGGTATGGAGGGATGGACAACTTTCTGATGAGCTTAGGATTTAACAAGAGTAAAGTGGATTCCAACCTTTACTTAGAGGTTGAAGGTGGAAGACTGGTGATGGTCATGTTATATGTTGATGACCTGTTTTTGATAAGAGAGAATGTAATCATTGTAGATGCAAAGAGGAAGATTGCCATTGAGTTTGAGATGAAATACCTAGGGATGATGCACTACTTCTTAGGATTGGGGGTGTGGAAGAGTGTGGATTGGATATTCCTTGGTCAAGGAAAGTATGTAGTGGATATTATGAAGAGATTCAGAATGTTGGACTGCAAGGCTATAATCACACCTATGGCATTGAACTTGAAGCTACTGTGTGATGCTTCATCAGAGAAAATTGATGCCACGGTGTATATTCATATGATTGGTTCATTGATGTACCTGACGAACACAGGGCCATACATATTCTTTGATATGAACACCTTGAGCCAGTTCCTAACAAATCTGAGACATGTTCACTTGATTGTTTCAAAGCATGTATTAAGGTACCTAAAGGGTACTGTTGACTATGGGCTCAAGTATGATGCGAATCATAAGATTAACCTACATGGTTATGTTGATTTGGATTGGGCAGACATCTCCACTCATAGGAAGAGCACTTCAGGATGCTACTTCATTTTGGGATCCGGTATGATATCCTAGTTTAGAAAGAAGCAGTATTGTGTGACGCTGAGTACAATAAAGGAAAAGTATTTTGTAGCCTGTTCGAATAGTTGTGAGGAAATACTATGGCTTCAGAATCTACTGTCTGACTTGTTTGATCTCAAGTTAGAAGAAATTTTATCTTTTATGACAATCGAAGTTGTGTGAAATTTTCATAGAATTGGGTGTTCCATGACAAGTCAAAGCATATTGAGATCAAGTATCACTATATCTAGGATATGGTGCAGAGAGGACCAGTGAAGCTCTAGTATGTGGTGACTGATGAGCAGATAGCTGATGTATTGACCTAGTTGTTAGTCACAGTGAATTTTGAATACTTTAGAGAGATACTTTGTGTCATCGAGGTCAAGGTACCTAGAAAGAGGGAGTGATGATCTCTTGCATAGTGGCAGACACAGGTTGTCCTTAGATGTAATCAGTTCTTGCATGCTCCCGTACTATATATGATGAGAGACCAGAAGATGCATATGCAACAGAGCAATATATCACATGGCTTAGATGCAGGTTGTCCCTGGATGTAATCATCCCTAGCGTAGAATGCAAGTTGTGCCTGGATGTAATCAGAATTTACATGCTCCCATGTTGGAGATGATGAGAAGTCCACTGGTCATGAAAAAACTTGGTGTGCACCTAGGAGATTCTTGCATAGTGGTAGACCTAGGTTTTCATCGACACATAATGAGTCCTGGAGTGATCTGATGCTAATAGAAAGTGGGATAACTATGGAGAGATGTAACACACTTAGTGTGATCCTAGGAGATTCTTGCATAGTAATAGAACCAGGTTTTCCTTGAGATGTAATGAGTCCTAGCATGTGTTGTCTTTTCTCCTTATTCAAGGATCTGGAACTAGGTTCAGTCCCTTCTGCTCAGTGCAACAAATCCCAATATATTGGCCCAACAGAGAAGAGCTCAGTCGGTAGCACCTGCGACGCAAATGTAGTCTCACACGAGTTATCTCTCTTGAATGGGTAACTGTCAGAACCATGTTTCTACAATTGGGTGGGGGATTTATGGTACCTTGGCCTCTTAATAAGGTTCTCAATGAAGTCTGTGGATGGATTATTTATTTTTACTGTCACCCAATAGTTAGGTCGCGACCCAAATTCTCTTATACAACTGATTATATCAACAATCGTTGTGCAGCATAATCGTATTCAACTTATACAATGCGACTGATATACAT
Source organism: Pseudotsuga menziesii (assembly GCA_001517045.1). Taxonomy (NCBI): domain Eukaryota; kingdom Viridiplantae; phylum Streptophyta; class Pinopsida; order Pinales; family Pinaceae; genus Pseudotsuga; species Pseudotsuga menziesii. The sequence goes on along the minus strand of LPNX010460706.1, from coordinate 419,156 downwards.
ATATTCTTTTGTAATCAAATCTATAATCATTCATTCAATGCAACATTTACACAATTAATTCCAACACAGTCAACATTCACACATATACACATAATATAACATGGAAACCCATCTGGGAAAAAACCACAAAGGTGCTCTTCATCTGGCATGAGGAAATATATGCACCTTTCGTCTGTGCACTAAGCTGTAGACTCTGTTCAAGATCTTCTTCTATATATTTACAAACTCTTTCTTCCTCTCATGATATTTTATCTTCTCTCTACTTTCTTCCTACTTTTCTCTACTAATTATACGCACACAGCCTGGATCGACTCAACCTTTTCTACTCTTTTGTGCACTCAGCTGTAGATTCTTCAAGTCATATGCACTCAACAATATTAGCAAACAAACTACAGAGCCATCAACAAAAATATAATAGTCAAAATATAATGAGAGTCTACCCAGAGTCTAATGAAAGTCCAACTCAAGAGTCTAACCCACATATAGATTGGGTTCCCTCCTTTATAGCCTCATTACAAACTTGATACAAACTTGTTTTTTGTTGCTTTCTTAGTTGAATTCCTATATCCATCCAACGGGATATCTTTCCTATTCTAGTAACACATAATGGGAGGCATTATTGACCTGACTTACATAAATTCCTTCATATGTATAGTTTCTGTCGTCTCTAGTTGAACTCGTACCCACAATATTTAAGGCCTGTCACTTTCTAAGTGTTACACCTTACTTTCATTTTCCATCTATTATGCTACTTGTACACCTTCTGATGCTAGTATTTTGTCGCACCTTCCCTTTTGTACTCCTTCCTTTTGGCACAGATTTCTCTTTTGGTGCAACTTCCTCTTCTATTGTGCCTCTTCCTCTTCTTCTTCCTTCCTTTCACTGCCTCTATCGCAACTTCATTTCTCTTCTTGCTTTTATGTCGCTACTTATGTCATAGCTCCTTCTTCTTCTTCTTTAACTCTTATCCATACTTGGGAAAAATTCTTAATTATATCTACCTTACTATCCCTGCGCCCAATAGGCCCCCAACACTCACCTGTGGGTTGTCCCTAACCACTTGAAGATATTACTCCATGTCTTTACTTGCACTGATTTACTCTAAAAATCTTCCATGATTTTCGTGACTCGCTCTACTTCAATGCACACTTCTTCTTCTATCTTCTGCAATTGTTCCACAAGGTCGAAACTGACATGTTTCGGCATTATCTTTTCTACTGATGTCACTACGTCATGCACCTTCTGATGTATAGGCTGAATGATTCCTATAACTCTTTCTACTTTATCCTGCAACTCTTCCACCTTTTCCTACTGGTGTTGTTGTTGTGTCCGCAACACTGTTATTTGTTGTTGCAATTTCCTCATCTTGGTTGCCTTAGACATAGTCTGTGCTAAGGGTATATGCTTCATGTAATTCCTTATTTGAATAATGTATGCTGCAAGCGAAGTCATCCCATTCACAATTTTCTATGATTTCTCATCATCCATTAGGGATTCCCAAGTCTGAGAGACTTGGTCGATAGCTTTGGCACATACTTCTTCTATTTTTTCTATCTTCTTTGTAGCTTCAATTGATGCTTCTCTTATCTCCTCTATGTTTTACCTACTCTTTAAGATGGGTGACCTTCTTCCTAAGGTCATCTGCTATTTTACCAAGTCAAATCACCTTGTCTTGTATATGCATTTCTGCTGTAATTTCTTCATCATTAAGGTTTGTGCATACCAGATTTATAAAATTTTCAAGCCGCGGCTTGATTTCTTCCCTTACTTTTGTTTTCTACTTTATCTTTTGCATTTTTGCTTCCATTTATTATTAAGCTTTTCAGATTTTTTTGTCCTCTTTCCTAGAGCGGTTTCTCTTACTTTGATATCCATGACTATAGCTTTCTGTAATGCATATATGTCAGTCAATCGCATACATGAGAAATCTATTGTTACCTAGCCAATGCTTTTGGCCACATCAATGAATTTTGGGGTTCCCAGATCTAGTACTTGTCCATTAACTTGCACTCTAATTGGGTGGACCGGTTTTGGCATCTGAGGTTCTGGTACTTTGGAGGGACCGGGTTCATTCTACGAGTCAACTACTTAGAGTGGGCAGTCGGTTGTGACGCAAACATTCTTGACATATTTACCAAGTTTAGTAAATTGTTCCGTCAATTCAGTTTTTAACTATTTCTGCCACCTGCCTATGTATTGCAAACTTTCTCGCGCAAATTCATGTAGTGATTCTATTAGCGCTGCCAAGTCTTCTTCATCCATACTAAAGTTATTGGTATACTTATCATCCTTCCTTTTCTTGTGCTTAGGCTTCCTTTCTTCTGTTTTTACTTTATCTTCCTGCTCTCTGTGTGGTGGGTCCAATGGAGACAAGCTGGTGTCACTCTTGTTTGAATTGCTTTCGTGGTTGTGTTGCACTCAAAGTTTCTCCTGTTCTACACCCTATTCTATTATCTTGACGTCTGGAACAAGTAGGTTCCTTCTTCAGGCCAATCATTGGTAATGGTTTCCACTTCTGCTTCCACTAGAACAAACTACGTCACCAACCATTGGCGATCTGGCTCTTTTCGTGGTTGCATGACAACATACTGTGGGCAAATTTGGAATCTGATGACTTTGCAAAAACACAGAATAGTGTCATCCTGGAGTCTTACCACTTTAATCACCCGATGCCTCAGGTCCTCAACCTGTAGGAAAAATTAAACATTGTTATTTTTCTGCCTGCCCTTCTTTGGTGAAAACTAGAGATTCTAGTATCTCGCTCCCCTGCAATTCACTGGTAGATCTACCCCTTGGTAGTTTGGTGGGTCAAACCATGTTATAAATCAAATTAAAATTAACAACCAGGAATAATGGAAAGGGTTACCTTATTCTTGTGATGTAGTCACATATTGTAACAATTCATTCAACATAAATTATGACCAATTAATTTGAACTCCCTCTGCATAGAATTCAGTTAGCGCCACTACACCCGCGGTACATTGGTTTGGTCCTGACGTCTGCAACATTTTGCAGGAGAGTATTTATGCTGCAAAACAACCAGTGGGGTCATTAATGGACGAAATTAGGAACCCTCTATTGGCTCTAACCATCCCATACTTTTTCTTGATCCTGGAAATCCTCACTGGGTCCTTTCCCTTCTCTAAAAGTGACAGTGGGTCCAGTCCTCCTCTCGAAATTCCTGTAATTGTTGAAATGAGGTTGACATCTACCGAGTATGCCTTGTCCAATGACATGTATCCTCCATGAAATACTACTAGAAACTACTTCAAATAGGTATTCACCTCTGTTCTTTGATCAAAATGTGGCATGAAAAATAATGATAATAGACCAGACTACTCCAACCCTTTTCCCCATTCTTTTGCAACAAAGAAGTATGGCGAATTAGGTGTTTCCCTTACGAGGTCCATGTAGTTTTTTCTATCCAAGGCACTCAGCTTGTTTGTATCATGGCCTTCAAAGGATAACGAATGAAAATTTGGCATAATGTCCTACAATACCTAAATTCCTTTTGGTAGTATGATTGCTACCATTGGGGCTCAAATATTTCTTGGCAGTGTAACCTTCGGTGCATTTTCTCATCTTGGTGGGATGTATGGTAGCATAAAATTCTTGGTTTATGATTCTTCGTCATTATTAGGGGTTGGTGGTGTTGTCATCGCTTTCTCCTTCCTCTTCCTCTTCATTGTACGCTTTCCTTTTGAAGTTACAGAAGGTCCTAATTCCTCTGCTATATGCTTGCCTACTGTCTAAGGTGGATTTTGACCAGTTATTGGGGAAGGTTGCTATGTTGGTGGGATATATCCCAAAATATCTTCCATGATATACGTCAGCAATGTAAGTCCCAATTTGGATTCTACAGTTTCACTAGTACTCAATATTGAAATTACCATGGAATTGCTTCAGGTGGTGATGTTATAGAGACAATCGCTCTTCTTGCATGCAGGTAGAATGAAACTGAGTTTGGGCGAGAAGTTTGATATGGGACAGTCATTTCTGATAGTTGTGATTCACATGAGTATTTATTTATTTTAACATGAATCTATCCTTTTAGGCATATGGGCATGAGTTAAATCATTTAAGGAAACTTTTTAGTACGTCATCGATTAGATGGTACTTGCAGAGTAGTTATTGTCCTACAGGTAGATGTGGCCAAAAATCCCGCCGCCATATTTTCTTGGACTTGTGAATCTAATGAAGTCCACCCTATCTTTTTAGTGAGTCCCTTAATTATTGTTCCAATGTCACATCATTTCCAACCTATGTTGTTTCATGTGATAAATACATTTCTCTTTTCTAGCTCCTTCAGCTTCTCATCGCTCACATTGCAACTTGGATTTTGCATTATTTCATTTGTTTTCTCTCTTCTCTCTTTTTCTTTCGCTTTGTGACCTAGTCATAATTATCAAAATAAGGCTTCAGTCGACTCCCATTGATGAGCCCTCTGACCTCTATCCCATCTAATTTCTCTAGATTCACTGCTCCTCCATCAGTGATTTCCTTAATGACATACAACCCTAACCAATGTGTTTTCAGCTTTCTCGGATGCTTGAATAATTTACTGTCATACATAAGAACAAGACCTTTGAATTCAAAATTCTTTCTCTTAATGTGTCTATTGTGCCATACCTTTTTCCTTTACATTTTTACAGTTGGGTGAAATCCTGCAATAAAGTGTTCTTCCTCCAAGTGGATTAGTTGAAGCAATATTTCTTCTATAGCATCAACATCTATCATTTTAGTGATCACAACAACTCTTAAACTTGGTACAATGTATTCCATAGGAATTACAGCTTCTTTTCCATATACAACCTAAATGGTGTCTGACCTGTCAATTTCTTACATGTTGTGCAATATTCCCATAGTACTGCAGAGATCTTCTGGTCTCATTCATCTCTTCGCGCATTGGAGATGGTTGTTAGCGCATTTTTTAGAATATTGTTAAATGCTTCGATAACTCTATTTGCTCGATGGTGATACAAATTTATTCTTCCATGTTGTATCTGGAATTTATCAGCCAGTTCTTCAATCAATTGGTTTACAAAGTGCGTACCTTGATCATTGATCAAAATATTTGGGAAACCAAACCTCGTAATAATGTTTTTAAATAAGAACTTCACGGATTTAGTGGCAGTACAATATTTTACTGACGCAACTTCTTCCCATATGGTCAGGTAATCAGTCGCAGTGATAATATACCTTTCTCTGGTGCACTTCCCTACTGGAATGGTAGGTCCTACAAAGTCAACAACCCATTTATCAAATTCCTGGAGTGTAATCTGTGGTACCAATTTCATTTCCTCCCTTTGGTATGACTTCCCAATTCTTTGATAGATATCACAACTTCAACAATAATCTTGAGCGTTCGCATGCATGGTATGACACCATAGTCCTGCTTGCAAAATATTTCTAATAGTCACTTTTCTTGCATAGTGGCCTCTTGCGACACTAGCATGTGCTTCACTTAATATAATTGGGTGCTTGTGCTAAAAAACATTGTCGGAGTATCTCATCAAGGCCTAGTTTATACAAATGTCCACCAATCAACTATAAATCTATGGCTCGCACTACTAACTATTTCTTTTGTGTCGTGGTAAATTCAGTTGGTGCATAACCCATATTCAGAAAATGTATGATATCTTTATATTGATCATCAAACAAGATTATCACAAACAGTTGCACATTAGGAAGATTATCTTCTATACTAGTAGGTTCTTCTCCACTTGCATTTCTTGACAGGTGGTCTAGTCCCAAATTCAACCTACCTAGTTTAACAATTAAATCTCAAAATTAAATTCTTCAAAGAGGAGAATCCACTGATGGATCCCCCCCCCAACACTAGCTTATTGACTAAATATTTCAGCGTAGACTGGTCAGTGTACACCTTGAGATCTCCACCAAACAAATAATGTCCAATTTTTTGCAGCACATACACCATCATTATCCCTTCCCTCTCCATTGTGGTGTAATTTTTCTCTATAGTTTATAACTTTCTACTAGCAAAGGCGATGGTGTGATAAATCGATCCTTCACTTGGCTGCGTGATTACCATGTCGAGCGCAACAGACGATGCGTCGACATGAACATGAAATTATTTTTTCCAGTCTGGAAATACAAGTATTGGCACGATAGCCATCTTGTTCTTCATCTTGTATGGACTCTCTTGACATTCGTCTGTCCACTGAAAGTTAGTGTATTTTTTCAATAGTCTCTCCATCGGGGCAGTCACCTTCATGTCACCCTTGATAAAATTTATTTAGTTTCCTATATGTCCTAATGTTTCTCTTAACTACTTAACCGTGGTAGGTGGTGGTAATTCAAGGATGATGGAAATATTGTATGGATCAACCAAAATCCCATTGTGACTGACCACATGGCCTAATAGAGCTCCAAAAGGCGCACAAAAAATACAGTTTTTCAAATTCAAGGAAATCTGATACTGGCGACATCGTTTCAGGTGCATCATTCTGAGGCTCTCTATGTGATCTTTTACAAGACCAAATATTGTCCAGTTGTCAAAGCAGACTTCAAGAAATTTATGTATAAAATATTTAAACATGACAACTATGATTCTAGAAAAAATTGCAGTCGCATTCTTGAGTCTAAAGGGCATTACCATGTACTGGTAGCATCCCCGCTCCGTCACAAAGGTGGTATTTTGTTGGTCCTCCTTTGCAATTCTTATCTATTGGTAGCCCAACAATCCATCAGTGAATGGATACATTTCTTCTCCTTCGAAATTTTCCAATACTTCATTTGTGAATGGCATCATAAATGGATCATGTAGGCATGCATCATTTAATTTCCTCAAGTCAACACAAATCCTCACTTCTCCTGAAATTTTCTTGTCTTGCACTACATTTGGACTAATCCATTCTAATTCTTCAATAGGTTCTATGACACCTGCCTCTAGAATTTGGTCCAATTCAACTTTAACTTTTTATTTGTAACAAAGGTTTAATTTGTACGATCGTTGTTTGACCATCTTTGCATCGGGCCTCAAAGGTATCTTTATTTCACCAAAGTCCCCGATTATGCCTTTCATATCAGAAAATTTGGTAGGGAACAAAACCTGAAATTCATGTAATAAGTCAATGATCTTTCCCACAGTCTTGTCGTCCCATTCATCTCCAATATTGGAAAACATTTGGTTTTCAGATGAGCCAATATTTACTTTCTCTATCTTAAGTGGACTTAGGAATTGGTCACTAGAGATGACAACTCCTTCCACTGCATGTATACCTTCTGACTCAGGTATGTTTATCTCAAGCAGATCATCATCTTCTAGTTCTCCAATAATATTGTAACATCCCATCCAGTGGTGGACTGGTGTGCTACATTGATAGTAATTGGTAGCTGCGACTGGGATTTCTTCAAATATATTTTCCCTCATTATTTGTAGTGCAACATCGACTGTCAAATGTTCACTTTTGAACTCAAATGTTTGGGTGAATCTTGTAACTAAGCCTTCCCATTCTACAGTTTCTCTTTGTAGTTCCACTGATGTGTACCAATTTCTTGGTACTATTTCCAATGTGTGGATAAGTCGATGAACCCACTCCTATCACGAATATTCTTTCCATTTCCTGCAACAATGCTCAATATTCTCCATAATATTTGTCAGTCCTATATGCTTCTGATCATAATAACTCATATGTTCTCCAAATATGATCTCCATTAATCTTCTACACTGTGGTGATTCAGATATTGACTGTTTATGTGTACCCAACCATCTAACGAGCGTAGCTTTCAGCACAAAGTCCGAGGTGGAAAATCACTGGAATTCTATAACTTTTTATTCAAACTCCACCAAAAAATATGCAAGGTTGGGTAATCCTTTGTATGTAGGAAGCTCTCTTTCTTCGGCTCCTACCCTTCAGACAGATCTTGTGATTCTTGTGCATCTTCTAATCGAGACTTCATGTAACCTCTTCTACCAATTTTATAGGGCATCATGTGAATCATATGTGTAAGAAATTACACTCTGCCAACTCAGTTTTCCATCAATTGTTGGATTTATATAATCTTCTCTTGAATATATGATATTATACAACTAATCTAGGTGATTTCCTTGACCTTCACTATTTATTGGCTCAACATATGTCTTCCCTTAAAGTGGATCAAATTGCGCAACCACCCTTAGTTCCAAATCTTCAAATGATAAGATCCTTTTATTAAAACTTATAATGGTTTGATTTTCTATTTCCCAATCGATTCCCAGAAGCACAGGATATGGATTTGTGTCATTGATAATGTCGATTAATTTAAAGTTTTCATATGTTCTTAAGCCTTCGATTTCTGCAGGAACTTGAGTTAGTCTACTAATTGGAAGAACCTTCAGCTGGTTCGCAAGCCTTAGTTGAATGGGAGACCAGTCCAACCACAGTTTATTCATTCTCTCCCATGTTTGTCTTGTCAAAATGTTAACATCCAAGCCCAAATCTAATATGATATAATCCATATCATAGTCTCCTAGCTATGTAGTCATTCGCAGTTATCAACCTATTTTTAATCTCTTCCCTATATGGTTAACTATTTTTCCAGGTCACAGGTCGTATAGAGTTTCCTCTATCAGTGTTGTCAATTCTGTGACAACATCTTTATCATTGATTAGTGCTAAATAATTTTATAAAAATTCTTTAATCTTACTAACCTTTTTCATTGGTTGCTTCTTGATCAGTTGTTCAAATCATTCAAACATGGTCTTGATTTGTCGATATTTCGATGGTTGATTAGCATCAAAAAACTCTAGTTGCACATTCATGAAGACTTCCTTCTCCTTCTAGACATCTAGCGGGGATTTCTTTTGTGCCGTGGGCCTCACTTGCAGTTGTTCATGCTATGTATTCTAGTTTGCACCTATCGCAACACCTCCTCTTGTAAGCACATAAATGTGAGGTTCTCTCGGCTCGAAAAAAATCATTTGAATGTTCTAGTTGTGGTTTGGATTCTGATTCTACACCGGATTAGAATTTACGACAATTCGAGCCTACCATTTCACAATTAGTTACGGACACTATTCAACATTGTGATCAAAATCTTTACAATATGTATATATTTTTGTAGGACTTTGGAAATCTCAAGAAAAATGTCTTGGCTTCCCACAGTTATAACATATGACTTTGCCTCTTCCATGACCAAATCCTCCACCTCCTTGTTGTTATCCTCAGCCTCAAAAATTTCCACCCCCTTAGTTGTGGGTAGTGTTGTTGTTGTGGATACTGATTTTGTTGGTATTACGATTGAGGACAATGTGGTTGTTTATATTGTGGCGATGGATATTGAGTAGGATGATACTGAGATTGTGCTCATTTATCTTCAATTTTCTCATCATTTTTCATCAAGTAGGTATCCACCATCTTTTCTTGCGGTAGCTAAAGTGTTATGCAGTCTTTTTCATCATGACCTACTGATTTACAAAATTTACAATAAAGACTAGCTGGTGCACTTACAATATTTGGTAAATACATACATTCTTTGGACTTGTGGCCCCTAGTCTAGCATATTCTACACTAAGGCATTCCTTAGGTGTTTATCGGGTTCGACGCTCCTATTGTGACATAGTTCATGAGCGTTGGGAAATTGTCTTTATGGTGTCCGTATGTTCTACATCTTATACACCATAGTTCTTCTTGAAGTTCCTTGCCTCTCTTAATGTACAAGAGATGTACCGTAAGGTTGGCCAGTTGTGACTAAATTTTCCTCATTCCGTTGTCTCCAATTGCCAAGGATTCTAGCTTCATTGCTATCTCCAAATCTTTTGTCTGTGACACAATCTCTGTTGCATCAACGGGGTTCGAATATGCAGAAATAAGGTGGCAATGAACCATTCCTTATGTTGTAAGTCTGACATTTGGAAGCTTACTTTGGCCATTGATGTTTTAAATCTCTGGTCAAAATCCCATACAGACTCTGTTGGTATCTACTTAATTTCTTTGATCTCAATAATGCATTGTGATTCAAAATTTGGCTTCCTGAACTCATCTATCATGCCCACTTGAATCTCGTTGAGCATTTTCTTGACAACTCCTAGTGGCACTATGGAAAATTTCATGTACCTGTCAAGTGCATGACCTTGTAGAGTCATGATCATCTATGCTTTATTGATATTCTCATCCTGAATTTATCACACAGTCCACACATATTCACAAAGAAACCAATATTATTATGGGTAATCCAACCCATTTTCGTTGAATATTGGTAACTTAATGTTAGATCCAGCCATTGTATTTACTGTTGGCACAATTGAAACAAAATTTTGGCTACCCAGACTCCCTTGTACGTTATTTATAGCGTTAGTACTACTTGTATTTACAAACGCACTTGGAGATAAGTCCCTAGATATTACCTTTGGAGATGTGAGCAGTTTTGTAGGAGAATTGTAACCACATTCTCGATATGGAGCTTCAGTGAACTCTTCCGATTCTTCATTTCCTTCAAATATCAACTGATATTCTTCTTCTTCATCACAAGACCCTTCGTCCAAGTACGACACAAGCTTGTAGCCTTCTTCTTCTCTATTCATGTTGCAACTCCCTCTTCCTAACATAAGCTTTCTTCTTAAAAATCCCGACTCTAGTTCAATTCCACTATCTCCTGGGAACATCTCAATTCAGGGTGCGTCATTTTTCATAGAGTTCTATTGTGACATACCCACTCTTTTTTTGCACCATCTTCACTTTGTCACATTCACATAATACCCTTTTCACAGACAAGCATTTTTATCCACATCTTTAAAGATGACAGATATCTACTACGTGGTCCTTGAAAACATTTCTGTTCTGCCTCATTTTATAAGGTTATTATGTCAACAACAAACTCAATAATGTACCCCTACAAGATACTGTCTATCCAAAACTCCACAGCCATCGACACGGGGTTTCTTACTCATTCCATTCTCTCAATCAACTAAGAATTCCACTCCTCCGGTTCTCCTCCTTGAAAATTTCTTTGTTGGGTTTCCAACTTAGAAAACTGCTCAACAACACAATGGGAAACTCAGAAAATAAAATTGCGTGGATGTTCGTCTACATGTACCAACCCAACCACTCTGTTGGGTTCCATCGAGATCCTTTTCTTTCTTCTTGTGCAAATTCTAATGCTTTGAAATCCACCCAATCTTGGATCTCAAGTTTTGTTGGTTCCCACAACATATTCCTCACCATAATGATTCGAGTCCTGACAATAGAACCATTTGTTTTCTTTTCTGCTCATCCAATGATCCTGACCTAGGTTTTGTCCCTTTTTCTCAATGCAACAAAGCCCAAGATATTGGCCCGACAGAGAAGAGCTCAATCGGTAGCACCTACAACGCAGATGCAGTCTCACCCGAGATATCTCTCTTGAATGGGTAAATTCCAGAACCACATTTCCGTAGTTGTGTGTATGGTACCTTGGACTCTTACCAAGTTTTTCAATGAATTTTGGGGGTGGATTATTTATTTTCACTATGACCCAATAGTTAGGCCATGACCCAAATTCTCTTATACAACTTATTATATCAACAATCGTTGCAGAGCATAATCATATTCAACTGATACAGTGTGACAGATATACATCTATTCATATGTAAGAAAATATATAATCATTCATTCAATGCAACATTTAGATGAGCAATTCAAACACATTCAACATTCACGCATATACATAGAATATAACATGGAAACCCATCTAGGAAAAAACCACAAAGGTGTTCTTCATCTGGCATGTTGGACCTTTCGTCTGTGCGCTAAGCTACAGACTTTGTTCAAGATATTCTTCTCTATATTTACAAACTCTTCCTTCCTCTCATGTTCTCTGATATTCTCTCCGCTCTCTTCCTACTTTTCTCTACTAATGATCTACACATATCCTAGATCAATTCAACCTTTCCCACTCTTCTGTGCACTTAGCAATTATAACATACAAACTAGAGAGCCATCAACCAAAATCTAATAGTCAGAATCTAATGAGAGTCTACCCATATTCTAATGAAATTCCAACCCGAGAGTGTAACCCACATAAAACTTGGGTTTCCTCCTTTATAGCCTCATTATAGACTCAATACAGACTCATTACAAACTCAATACAGACTCGTTTTTTGTCGCTTTCTCAGTTGACTTCCTATATCCAGCCAATAGGTTGTCTTTCCTATTCTAGTGACACCTTACGGGAGACACTATCAGCCTGACTTTCAGAGATGCCTTCATACATGCGTTTTCCATTGGTTCTAGACGAACTCATACCCATGACCTTTAAGGCTTGTCACTTTCTAAGTGTTACACCTTACTATCATTTTCCAACCATTATGCTACTTGCATGCCTTCTGATGTTGTTATTGTTTCACACTCCTTCCTTCTGTCATGACTTCCTCTTCTATTGCGCCTCTTCCTCTTCTTCTTCCTTCCTTTCACTGCCCCTGTCATAGCTTCCTTTCTCTTCTTGATTTTCTGTCTCTACTTATGTCGTAGCCCCTTCTTCTTCTTCTTTATCTCTTCTCCATACTTAGGAACAATTTTGATTGAATTCTACCTTACTATCCCTAGGCCCAACAACGTGCTCCTATGTTGGTAGAATGCAAGTGGTTTGTTGGATGTGTTGTGTGAATCTGGGTTTCTCTTCGTGTGTGATGATGAGATGATTTGGATATGACAAGACAATGATAGGAGACGTAGATGATTGTAGTGGCAATGTAATGTATGGTCCTGTATTGTACCTACGTGATGGATTTCTCATGGATATGATGAAGACCTAGATGAGGACTAGGCCTACACCCAACATGAAACAAGGTTGGCTCTATAGAAACTACTTATGATGGATAGATTCGAGAGATGTCACTAATTAATGATCGACAAGATGAGTACTATGACAACAATGACAATGATGATCCACCGATGATGACCTGACTAGAGTGTCGATGACTATGGTGAGAGAATACCTTCCTATTTAAGAGGGAGTGTTGTCGTATATGTAACTTCGGAATATATTCTATTATCATTGTATATTTTTGTGCCCATGTTAGATATGTTTTCCCTCTATTTTGGATTTCATTATTGTGTATGGTCATTGAGGTAAATTCTTCATTGCGCAAATCGGGGCAGCAGTCCCCCGGATTAACATAATAAAATGCATTTTTCAGTCTCCCTAGGTGAAGTCAGTGATGCTAGGTTAAGATTTCATCCCAGTTAGGTTTTAGGTCAGTCATATGATGTGTATAAATAGGGAGGCTCCCTCCCTCATTTAGACACATTCTCACTCACTCTCATTTTTTGTTAGGAGAGAGAGAGAGAGAGAGAGAGGACAAGGAGGAAAGAGAGAGCTACAGAAGACTTTGTATTCCATCTCATGATATTGTATTAGTGACAAAACTATTCTGAGGAAGTTTGCAGGGTTTACTCCTTTATGTTGACACATATCACTTGACAGGGGTTCAAGCGTTGTCGACACCCTTTGACACAATCTCCCTAAACACTGGCCCAAACAGGTTTTACCCTATCGAACAACACCTACGAAGAATATGCAGTCTCACCTGAAATGTTTGAGGGAGGACTGCAGGAACCGAGTTTTTGTAGAAGGGAAGAAGACTTGAGCACTTAAACTCTCTCTATTTCAATACAACTCGGAGATCTAGAAAGGGGTTTAACCTTATTATTTATCCAAACTATTTACCATCATTCGCACGAAATATGGCATCACAACATTTCATTATTTAGAAAAGAGGTTGACATGCAAGAATACATTCACCATACGAAGACTTCTCATGTTTCAGATAAGCAAAACATTAAGAGAATATATCACAACATATTAACCATATAGATCACATCACTCAGATAGCATCAATTAACTGCAGAAACATAAATCACAATATTTGAAAACATCATAGATCGCATCGCAGACAAAGACAACATAGATTTTCTAGCAACATTCTTAACATATTAACTTCCATCGGTCGAAATACATCCCAAAGCACATCCTTTGGTCAACAGACTCAGACGGAAACCTCATTTACAAAAAGGTTCGCAAGACACAGATTCAAAAGATTGTTCACTCTCATAAGATTTCCAGATAAAAGATAAAGATGATTATGATGATGATATCTATCACTAAATTCCTAACTCTATTTTTTGGCTTGTGCCTTCTCCAAAAAGGTCCACATGAACCAACTCTCTAACTAACCTGGACCAAAATTACAATTAATGCGACCAAGCTGACCACTTGTTGAAATATTCCTCTTGTGCGAGTCAACTTTCATCCTGTCAACAACCTCCTCTTGCACGGGTCAACTTTCATCCTATCAACATCTTTCTTCATGTTGTGCCTTGCGCACCTGAACCCCTTTTCAAAAGGGCCCCAAGACAAACTTGTGGCTTGTCCTCAAGCCATGTAAATTGGACATCGTATGTTGGATTATCTTGGCCTTGAAGTCGTCATATTCCATCTTAACTTTCTTGACTTATTACTTGGTCTATATGTTGAGTGTTGCACAATATTCCATGTCCTGATAATTCAGATTCTAGGCAATATTCTCTTAAGTGTGTGCAAGTGTATCCATAACCTTAAGTTCTAGCTATTTTTCGAGTTCCTAGAACTCATCTAACTATGTAGTTAGGCACGGATTCCTTTCTTATGCTTTGTTGGATCGTTGTTGGAGCGCCTTTAATTTGGTTTCTTTGCTAACCTGCACAACTAGGGGCATCATTTTCAAGGATTCTCACATCACCTCTAGCTATGCCTCCTCATCATGAAGTTGCGCACCTAGTTGTTGAAATTTCTCATCCTAAACCACACTCATCCAAAACTGTGTGGTTTCTTCTGCCATTCCCTTGGCCATTTTCTCACAATCCTCGATCTGAAATTTCGCATCCTCTATCTTACCTCTATGCTCTATAATCTACTCAGGTGGTGTACTCGGGACTGCATGTGCTTACAGCTCCCCGTTCTCCTTCATTAAGTCTGAGACGATTTGTCCTAGTTGCACTATCTTTGCTTCTGCAAACATTTCGATTGTGATATCTGGAATTTCCTGGCATGCGACTGTGATGTCCCTTTCCAATCACTCTCGGTCATATAAGGCCTTTGATTTTAAAATTATATTTGCTTCTTGTTCCTTCTTCATGCGCTTGATTTCCTCTTTTTCTTGTGCAACCTACTCCTACGACTTAACTAGCTGATCATGCACAATCTCTTCTCATTCCATGATCTCTTGGCTTGATATCTTTTGCAGTATTGCAAGCATCTGTGTTGGTATGTCATTGACATCAATATTGATTACATCAAACTTTTTCATCGCTTTGTCGACATATTCGCTTCCTTTCTCCAATGTGTGTGGTGGAATCTGCACAATCCTCACCCTTTTACCTGTACTTATCTATTCTTCTCTTTGCAGCACATCAACCTATGGAACGTTCTCCAATATAGAATTTGTTAGGGATTGCAACAATCCCTTAACCTGGTGGAAATACTCAGTCAAATGTTTCTTTTGCTACGCTTGGCTCTCAGTAGTAGCGGTAGTGATCGCGACCGGTATGCGACTGACATTGTCATCTTCCATCTTGGGTGCATTGCTTCCCTCTCTTTGTTCAAAACTTCTTTTGGTCCTACCTTCTTCCACTTTTCATTCTATCTAGGAATCAGTCGAAGTCTTGGACGGCTCTTCCTCTGATTCCTTGTCGGAGTCCTTTGTCTTCTCCTGATCGACTGTCATGTTGGGTGGTGGTCCTACTTCCGTGTCCTGCAGCTCCTCTATGAACTTTCCATTCGATGGGTCATTTACCGATAATGGCCTCCAGTTATTCATATATAAGCTTGTATAATGTGGTGAGCCATTGTTTCTCGTCATCGCATCGTGATTGGATATGGATTGCATGTGGCCCCATCGTGAATTACATTATTCATTTGTACTTCGTCACTGCCTCCTTAGTGATACGTGGAATAGTATCATTGGGAGATGACTATCAATATCCCATCAAAGGTATTTCTGAATCAAGCTACAAGCTTGACTCTGGGACCTCCATGAAGATGAAGGAAGTATTGTGTGTACCAGGTTTGAAAAATAACCTACTCTCCATCTAAACTCTAGACAAGAAAGGATATAGAGTTTCTTTTATAGATGGACAAGTACTCATGTGGTCCAAGGGTAAGACACTTGAAGATGTTGTAGTCATTGAAGGAGGACTCTACAAGCTCAAAGGAAATCCAGAGACCACCCTTGTTCATGAGACTACCATCTCAAGTGAATTGTGGCATAGGAGACTTGCTCACATCAACTACAAATCATTTCCCTATGTAAGTAAGGTGGTAACAGGGTTACCATATCTGAAGATCAAACATGAGGGAACCTAAAAGGGATGTGCACAGGGAAATAACATCAAGAATCCCTTTCCAAAAAGTGTCACAAATACTAAAGGTACATTGGAACTAATCCATTTTGATGTATGTGGTCCTATGCCCTCCATTTCCTTAAGTGGATATGAATACTATGTCACATTTATTGATGATTATTCAAGAAAGACTTGGATACATTTTTTGAAGAATAAAAGTGAAGTGTTCAGGAAAGTCAAGGAATTCAAATCCTTGATAGAGAACTAGTAAGAAAAGAGAATCAATACACTGAGATCACATAATGATGGAGAACACACTTCAAAGGAATTTGAAGCATTATGTAAGGAGCCAGGAATCAAGAGGGAACTAACCACACCCTATAATCCCCAACAAAATGGTGTTGTAGAAGAAAGAATAGAACTATCATGGAAGCAGTGAAGACCATGATTCATGACTAAGACCTCCCTATGCACCTATGGTATGAAGCTGCAAGAACTGTTGTATATGTGCAAAATAGATTATCTCACATTGCTCTTGAATTCAAGACTCCTAAAGAAGTGTATATTGGAAAGAAACCAAAAGTAAGCCATCTCAAGATATTTGGTTGTCCAGTATATGTACATATTTTGAAAGAGAAGATAACCAAATTGGATCCTTATAGAAGGGAATATTTGTAGGATACCTTGAAGTCTCCAAAGCCTTGAGGATATACATTTTAGGATTCCATCATATCGAGATTAGTAGGGATGTAACCTTCGATGAAGAGGCGGCTCTTAAGAAATATAGAAGGTGTCAACTTGAAGAAATACATGAAGAAGATGTACCTCATAGAAGGACAGAACCTGAACCAACTCCTGAAATAGTAGCATCAGAATACCATGACATGCTAGAGCCCCAGGATCCCCCTACTATGGATATCACTTGAAAGAGAAAACCTGCTTAGGTAAGAGAAATCATACAAGAAATAGAAAGATATGGAGCACCAGAAGATTCCACAAGAACCAACAAGAGATCAAAGCCATATTCTAGTTATGTAGCTTTGATGTGTGATCTTGTAGACCAACAACCCAATAGCTATGAGGAAGCTGCACAAAAGAAAGAATGGGTTGAAGCAATGATGGGGGAATACCAGTTGATCATGAAGAATGATGTCTAGGATATAGTTCCCAAACCAGAAAACAAGAGTGTGGTTTATTCAAAATGGATCTGCAAGATAAAACATGCTGCAGATGGAAGTATTGAAAAGTACAAAGCAAGATTTGTGGCTAGAGGATTCTCTCAAAAAGAAGGAATTGATTATGAAGAGACATTTTCTCGAGTAGCAAGGTACACTTCCATCAGAACTATCATGGCACTTTCCTCTATGATGAAATGGGACTTGCACCAAATGGATGTAAAGACAACCTTCCTTAATGGTGTGATTGAGGAAGAGGTTTACATCAAGCATACAAGACAAGGATTCACGTATGCAATGATAGAGGAATAACTTGCATACAGGATTTGAAGTCAAAGACATAGAAACTCATGTATGCAAGTTGAAAAGGGTTCTGTATGGACTGAAACAAACTCTCATAGCTTGGTATGGCAGAATAGATAGCTTCTTGAAAAGCATGGGCTTTACCAAGAGTAAAGTTGATTCTAATATTTATATGAAGATTATGGATGATCAACCAATCATACTATTACTTTATGTGGATGATCTATTTCTGACTGGAAATGAGAAACATATCAAGGATTGCAAGAAGAAGCTAGTTGGAGAATTCGAGATGAAAGATCTTGGATTAATGCATTATTTCCTAGGGTTGGAAGTGTGGCAAAGCCCAGAAGGAATCTTTTTGAATCAAGGAAAGTATGCACTAGAAATATTTAAAATATTTGATATGTTGGATTGTAAAGTCATGGCCACACCCATGGACACCAACTTAAAACTGTTGTCTGATGAGGCATCCAAGCTCGTAGAAATGACTCACTACAAACATATTATTGGGTCATTGATGTATCTGACGAACACAAGGCCGGATTTATGCTTTGTTGTGAACACCTTGAGTCAATATCTAGTTAAACCTAGACGGGTTCACTTAATAGCTGCAAAGCATGTGATGAGGTACCTAAAAGGTATGATTGATTTGGGATTGTACTATGGAAGAGATCATGACTACAATTTGCATGGATATATGGATTCAGATTGGGAAGGAAGTACCACAGATAGGAAAAGCACATCAGGTGGTTGTTATTGTCTAGGATCCACCATGATCTCATGGTTTAGTAAGAAACAGTTCAATGTTTCTCTTAGCATGACTGAAGCAGAGTATATTGCAGCTTTCTCTGCTTGTTGTGAAGCGATATGGCTTCGAAAGCTGATGTTAGGAATATTTGACATGGAGGTAGACACTACAGTAATTTTATGTGACAAACAAATTTGTATAAAGATGACAAAAAATTTGGTGTTCCACCACAAATCGAAGCATATAGAAATATGATATTTCTATATAAGGGATATGGTACAAAAGGAAGCCATCAAGCTCTAGTATGTGGGTACCAATGAGCAAGTTGCTAATATACTGACCAAGCTTCTCTCTCTAATGAAGTTAGAGTATTTCACCAACAAGCTTGGTGTAGTTTGGAAGGAATTTCCTTGCAGGGAGGGGAAGTGATGGTACTACAAATGATGGACCATATTCAAAAAAAGAATTTCATGTCGGAGAAATGAACCCTCCTCGATCAAAGGGGGAGCAGGTTGATGATATGAAAACTTCCTAGGAAAGGGGGAGTAATGACGAGATCTACTATGTAGATGATACTCTCATGTGTAGAGTATAGCTATATTCATATGTAGATTCATTAGAGTTAACACTCGCTTGGGAGTGGTCCTAACCTGTGTGGTATGGATTCTCTATGATTAGTCCTCACGGATGCCAGGACTGACATTGTGTATGCAGTCGAGATCTACTCTATAGATGATACTCTTATGTGGAGAGTATAGCTACATTGATATGTAGATTCCATAGATTTAACACTTTCTTGGGAGTGGTCCTAACCTATGTGGTATAGATTCTCTATCATGAGTCCTCACGGATACCAGGACTAATATTATGTATGCAGTCGAGATCTACTCTGCAGATGATACTCTTATGTGGAGAGTATGGCTACATTCATATGTAGATTTCAAAGAGTAACACTCACTTGGGAGTGGTCCTAACCTGTGTGGTATGGATTCTCTATGATGAGTCCTCAAGGACGACATAGTATAACACTCACTTGTGAGTGGTATGGATGGGATACAGACTGACACTAGGTGCAGTCGAGATCTACATTTAGTTGTAGATGATTCAACTGATCGATTTCATGGATAATGTTGATGGAGTACTGCATCGTCCTTGGACTTATGTCCTAAAGTGATAGGGATTGGTCATCCCACAAATAGATCATGTGTACTGCAGGTAGCATGGTGGAAAATGGATCAAGAAGATCAAAGTGTTGTTGTAAAGGATTGAAGTGCTACTGTAAAGGATCAAGAAGATCGAAGTTTTCCTACCAAGGATCAAAAGGGTCGAAGTGTTGCTGCAAAGGATCGAAAGGATCGAAGTGTTTCTACAAAGGATCGAGAAGATCTAAGTGCTATTGCAAAGGATCGTGAATATTGAAGTGCTACTGCAAAGGGTCGAAAGATCGATGCATTGCTACAAAGAACGGATCAAGTGATCATGTGATGCAGAAGATGAAGAGTAATTGTTTCGAGTTACTAATTGTGAAAAAATGCATATGACGTATAGATGTATCCACTCAATGTACTGTTGTAATTGTCTCTCTACTCTCCTATAGTTTGTGATGATGTCATCAGTAGAATAACCTTCTCGTTAAGGGGGAGTGTTGAAATATTGTAACTTCAAAGGATATTCTAAATGTATTTTACTGATGTAACCCTAGGGAGATGTTATTATTCCTCCAACGGGGTGTTCCTTTTGTATTTGGTCATCATAGATTCATAAGGTAAATCCTCCTCTTGTGTTAGGTCTTTAGTACCCCAATTAATAATATAATATATTGTTTTGAGTATTCCTAGGTAAAGTCGGCCTAGATAGTTTATTGGGGCCGACTTTTCTAGTGAAAAAATTCAATTCATAATTAGTATAAATAGAGGAGTTGTAGTTCTTATTTGAACACATAATCACTCACTTGTGTAGCACATAGGAGAGAGAAAGAGAATGAACAAAAGGAGGAGAACAACTATTTTGGGGGTTGTCTTTTATACATATTGTAGAGAGGAAGTTTTTGGTGGGTTTTCTTACCCTTGAGGGTTTCTCGGGATAAATGTTGTGTCTATCTTGTGATTGTGTTTCTATCAATGATTCTTGATATGCTGATGTGACTTTGAACTAATTACTATTGAATCTAGTCTAGCATATGAAGAACTTAACATTTTTAACTCTTTCTACTTTCATTGGACAATTGATGGCAATGTGTCCCAACTTGTGACAAGTGAAGCAATCATAATTTGAGAATTCTTTCTTGGTCCTTTTGAACCCTTTATTCTTGTGAGGATGATCATGGCTCTTCCTTTTGTAATTTCCTTTGGCATGAGCTGTCAAGGCTTGATATTCATTGTCATTTATCTTCAATTATCTGGATGAAATTATTAATTCTTCTTGGATACATTCTTCCCATATCTTCCTGAATTTAGTTAGTTTCCTTCTTGAACAGATTCCTCAGATAAAAGCTTCCCAATCTTTTGGAAGACCATTTAAGGTGGTCACCAAAATATTTGCTTCCTCTACTGTATCACCAATGGCATCTAGTTGATACCTAATTTGAGATACTCTTGAAAAGTAAGACTGCATGGTCTCTGATTTTTGAGTCCTTACACTTCTGAGGTGATTCCTCAAGGTCATTTTCCTGTTGATGTTTCTTCCTTCAAATAGACTGGAAAGAGCATCAAACATTTCTTTTGGATTTTCCCTTAATGATACTTGAGGAATCAAGTTATCCTTGATGGAGTTAGCTATGATCCTTTTGGATATGATCATATCCTTCTTATTATTGGACTTAGCATCCTCCTGTTCTGGTTCTTTCACTTCCTCCTTTACAAACTTCTCTAGATCATTTTCTTGCAGGATGAGTATGATCCTATATTTCCATGCTTTGAAGTTTTCAACACCTTCATGATTTTCATCTATCTTGGTGTTCTTATTCATCTTTAAAAGAAAGAGAACTTCAAATGGAACAAGGAGGAAGAGTACTTACTTGAAGAAAACAATTCTTGGATGACCTCCTTCTGGTTGACCTAGGGTTTGATGTAGAAACCCTAACTTCTCAACTGGAAACCCTAATCGGGTTGAGGAGTTGAAAATATGTGTCTCCCAGATGTGAGGTAGGCTGTAACTTCATTCTCTGAGATTGATGATGGAGTCTCAAAAAAACTGAAACCCTAGTTTTTCCTCGCAGCAGTAATTGGTCAAAAACTGAAATTTCTTGGATTCTGGATCTGTATTCACAGAAAGATGCGCTCTTCAAGGGAGAGTTAAGGGAACCCTCTTTCATGGCTGATCTATTAAGGGATTTGTTCATAATGACAAACCCTAGCTGTGCAGTGCTTCCTTTCAGGGTGGCTCTGATACCATGTTAAGTTTTATCAAATTCCTTAGATGATATCTTAAAACAAATTATCACTAGAAGATCACTAAAAGAACAACATGAAAAGAAAACATAAGAACACAAGAGCACATAGATTTTCCTCAGGGAAACCATAAGGGAGAAAAACCCACAAAGCTTCCTCAGTAAAGATCTCAACCAGAGCAGTGTAAAACCCATAAAATTGCTTCTAACTTCTTTCTGGCACACTAGTTCTTCTCTCTCTTGCAAAAATGCTTGAGTGAGTTAGTACAAATGAAGGGGATCACCTCCCTATTTATATTCTTCTATTGGCTTGACCTCTAACTTGGTGGGGCTGACTTCACTAACTGATTGGGACGACTTGTCCAACTAGATGCCACAAATAACATTCATTATATTAACACTTGGGTACTATTGGCCCGACTTACATTTGGAGGTTTACATTGCATCCTTCAATGACTCTAACAAGACCAAACTCATCTCCAGAAGGAGGAATATAATACATCTAGAATATCTTCCGAAGTTACATTATTTTAACACCTTTAGGATCAAACCTAAACCTAACCATCTTAGATCAAAATTAGGTTAGGTTTAGGTTTAATACATTTAGGGCCTTAAAACGACCCCGAATGTTTGGGACATAAAAAACCGTAGAAAATTACAAGAAAATTGCGAGTATGAGAATCTATTTTGAGCTAGTTGAATAGGTGGGTGGCCACCTATACCCATCTGGATCAATCATCCCCCCTTAAGAAGCAATGGTCTACATTGCGTTGAGTGCCCCCATTAAATTGGGAAACTTCTGCTGAAATTGACCCTTGGTGAGCCACTTTCCTTGGTGGAGAAACTTTCCTCCTTTGATAACTCAATATAGTTGGATCTTTTGCTAGTGGGTTCCCTTAACATGTGTGTCCATGATCTGATCAATAGTTTCTTGTTCCATGCATTCAGGATTAAGCTATGTAGGTTTCAATTGTTCTGCCACCTTCGAGGTGTCCAACAGAGGTGCAAAATATGGTCGAAGGAGCTCCACATTGAATAGTAGGTCCATGATCTAATCAATGGTTTCTTGTTCCATGCAGTCAATATTAAGCTATGTAGATTTCAATTTTCCTTCCACCTCTGAGATGTCCAACAATGGTGCAAAATATGGTCGAAGGATCTCCACATTGAATACTAGGTGCAGGTCAAGGAATGGAGTAATATTTAATTCAAAAGCATTCTCACCAACTGCCTTGGTGATGGTGTATGGCCCATATCAAAGTGGATGAATCTTGTGATGGGGTCCTATGAGCCTCTCTTTTTTCAAATGAAACCAAACCTTATCCCCAACTTGGAACTTGTGTGGAACCCGATGTTAGTCATGTCGATGCTTGTATTGAGTATTAACCTTTTCCAAAATGTCATGGACCTATTGGAGGATGTGCTAGATTTGTTCAAAAAATATGGTGGCCTTATCAACCTCATCCTGAGGATGAGAAGATTCCTCATGTGTAGATGCAAGGGGCAGAGCTAAATCAATTGGGGCTAGTGATTAGAAAACTAGGAACACCTGGAAAGCATTGTGACTGGTAGAGCTATGAAGATCTCTTTTATAGCTATGATGAACATAAGGAAGGCTCTCATCCCATGTGTAGGGATGTTTAGAATTGTACATTTTTAGAATATGCACAATCATCTGGTTGACTACCTCTGTTTTTCCATTAGTATGGGGGTGGAAGGTAGTCAATTTCGTGAGCTTGGTATCCATCAATGACCATGATAGAATAGACCAGAAAGTGCTCAGGAACCTGCCATCCCAATCTGAAATGATAGCCTATGGAAGCCCAAAATTAACCCAAACATGCTTGAAGAAGAGCTTAGCAGTGGCTTCGGCAGAGATGATCTTCTTGCAAGCTATCATAATGGCCATTTTAGAGAAGTGATGTATGACAAAAAACACATAGTAATTACCATGCTTAGTTGAAGGTGGTCCTGACATGTAATCCATGGAGATGGATTCCCACAACCCATTCGGAGTGGGAAAGGGGTGTACAAACCTTTCTTTTTTATTCTTGCTAGGATCCCATGGCCTCTATAGGAAATAAATCCCAAGATGTCAATTATAGTTCTAGTACCAGGTATCAAGCTACAATATGAGCTTATTGCACAACTACAATATGATCTTCGTAGTCATTTTGGAGATGACTAGGATTGGGTTTCACAGTAAATATTTCAATAGCACGATTGGGGATAACAGAGAACCCCACTTACTTGGATCATTTTCAGGGAGGAGAGATGTATAATTTAAATAGTAGGAAGCACCCTAATGCTTTAAATTATGTTAGTAATTGTTGAATGCCATGGAGGCATGATAGGTCAGATTGTCCAACAAGAAGGACTCCTGGTTGGAATGTATTTTGCCTTAGTTAGTTCCTTTATAATCGCAATACCCAATCCAGTGAGCTCTGCAACATGTCATCAGGTGATTGTGGATATGATATACACCACTGTGCCACAGTTCCTCCTTCTCGAAGCTCAACACACCCAATTCCTATTCATTATTTAAGGAGGGAAAATATCATGATTGTAAAACTAAAACAAAATTTCACTGATCTTGGACAAGTGATTGCTTCTAGATCGATAATTCTTTTCTTGTAGCTACTTTGTCTTCGGGTCTACCATATTGGTCCATAGTATTAGATGTGAGGAAACCTTCTTAAAATATTAGACAACTCTATTGTAAGGTGACTAAAGAGGTTGGTATTAACTTGAGTGTGGTGGATTATGACCCAATTGGATATGCCTTGGATAAATTGGTCCAAAAACAATAGATCTATTGTTATGGATGGTTTTCCCAAAGTTAAATTTTTAAAATAATTCTTCTCATTGGTTGTTTTTAATCATAACATTTAGATTGTATATCATTCTAATTTTCCCAAGAAAAATAGCTCTACTTTTATTATTGGTTTTCTCAAAATTAAGTTTTTAAAATAATCATTCTTTATCATTATGTTTTTATGTGTTTGATATAATTATTATATTTATTAAATATTTGTTGTCTGCTTTTAATCGTAAAATTCCGCTCATGTATCATTCTCATGTAGAAGATCCTTTGTTTCTCAAATGTGGAGGAATCCCTCTTTGTTCTACCAGTATCAATTGCTTCTGAACACCTGTTTTGTTTCATCAATGCTAGGAGGAATGCATGAGATATTTGAATTCTATTTACTGGAGTGGTAAGAAAGAAGTCAAACTTAGAGACAAATACTTTACTATACATAGAGAGTAGCAAGGCTCTAAGCTTGATATCTTGCTTAGTGCTCCAACTAACAACATTCACATATCTCATGCATTCCTCCACGAAGTGATAGAACTAGAGATCAGAAGTAACTCACAGAATATCAAGGACTTCGTCCACATATGAGAAACACAAGTGTTAGCTTGCATAAGAATTATACACAATATGAATCCATTTATTATAAATCTAGGTGTTGTGAGAGTTGTTACCTTGAACACTAGCACTTAGACAACAAGGTTTCATAAAATTTAGATTTCATGAGAACTTGAAAATGAAGAAAAAGAAACATTACTCTTTATTCTCCTCCAGTGGTACTTATTAACTCTAATTTGATATCAGTGGTGTTGTGGTCTCCAAATTGGAATCACTATTCGACCATTGATACCTTCAAATGTTTAGATTGAAAACCCTTAGTGTGTGTTCAAACCACTGGTACTGTAACTACCCACTCTTCATTTCTTCAGTAGCATGCTTATGAACAACAAAGGATTTTTTTTATAATTTGCAGAGATTTATTTTAAAATACAAAAAAAATTACATGCATAGTGTTTGATCCACGTGTATCCTCAGTGTCAGGGCATTGGAAAAATATAAAAACATATGTCCTGGACTTTCCCTTGGTGGGGGAAACCAAGTCTCCCCAAATAAAACTAAAGAAGAAAGTTGTTGCAACATTGTATGACAAACTAATTGAGTGACAAGAAAAAAACATAGTAAAAATAGAAAATGCTAGGGCCTTACGGCTTTCACCAAGGTTCTTCAACAATGGGGTAAGGATTGTAGTAGTCATCATCTTGACCAGATAGAGAAGGTTTCGAATCCATAGGCGGATCCATTGTAGGAGGATGTGACGACGACCTTTGTGACATGCTATCTTTCTACTCGCATCCCTCTTCATTATACATGTTTATCCTCTCTTTGGACAGAGCTTCTTCCACACGTCATGTAGTCATGGTGTCCTGTTTTTGGGGAGTCTTTTTGGGAGGGTCATTTCGGTTCAAGCCAAGTGAAGACAAAGAATTCTACTGAGCCGAGGAACTATCAGAATTGCTTAAAGGACAAGGGGAAGTAGCTCTGTCTCATTCCCAAAGAAGTTGGACGAGGACATTTTTCATGTGCCAGTAGTGGGAAATCCTTTGCTTCATGGGTTGCATCGTGTGCTATTGAGCCACAAATTCTTCTTCCTAGTCATCCAAAACCATGTGAACATTGAGGGGGATATGGGAATCATACCCCGCATATATGGAACATTGCAGGATTGCTTGGTCTCATGCTCCCTTGGAGCAGCTACCCATGTGAGGCATTGCACGAAGTCGTCGCGACATAGTCGATGAGTGGAGTCTTTTCTTCCTATCCATGCATTTCTTTATGGCATGAGAGCTGGTAATCCACAGTAGAGTGGAGCGGGAAAATAAAATGCGAAGGATAACCTTCTTCCAAAACCAAAGTCGTGCAAGGCCATCATGCAAGGTGACCTGGTAGCTTAGTCGAGCATTGACATCCACTAATGTCCTACACTAGGAAGAGTGAGCCATTAGAGAAAAGAACTTGTGCAAGGTGACCGATGTACAAAATCGAGGGCCTTCCAAGCTGGAATGAATTCGTTGGGAGGAGGGTTGCGTAAATAATCGAGAGGCAATGACAAATGCCGCAGGAGGCATTTAATGTGTTGTCCTGCCTCCCTCCATGTCCCTCCTCGAAACACCTATTTTCAAGGATTATGAACAACCAAGGATTATTCCCTCACAGTTTTTCATCGGAATCCAACAAAAAAATACTTTTTCTCTGAATTTGAAGTATCGATATCGCATCATTTTTTGTTTCTCACTTTAATTTTCCATAAATTCAATTTTTTTTCTTTCCTCCTTTACTTTTTCTTTTTTACATCAGCTGAGGAAAAATCCATGTTAATTGAAGTTTTGTTTAGAAAAAATATTATGTAAGTTTTATATATAAAAAAATTATACTCGATTTTAATCTTGTTGATTCACTTAAGGAAATCCAAAATGTCAAATAATATCTAAACACATATCTACTTAATATAAATATAGATGACAAGTAATCAAAGTAAAGTAGAATTATATCATATAACGAAAATGAAAAATGTTTGAGAGAAGTTGCTTATGACACTGGTTCGAACGATGAGAATTTCATTCATCTGATTTAGACACACACGCAAAGGTAGTGCTATTATTTGTATTGATTACTATGTGAGATATATAGTTTCAGGTTCCCTCAAGGTTCTTTTTTATTTCCTCCACCTACTGTGAGTTGATGGAGAATGACTTGGCAAGGAATTCCTAGGGAATTCCCAGACCGAAAGACAAAGTGG
The DNA here is from genome assembly GCA_001517045.1 of Pseudotsuga menziesii. Taxonomy (NCBI): domain Eukaryota; kingdom Viridiplantae; phylum Streptophyta; class Pinopsida; order Pinales; family Pinaceae; genus Pseudotsuga; species Pseudotsuga menziesii. The sequence continues at coordinate 391,635 of LPNX010460706.1, read as the reverse complement.
TCGAAGAGACGACCAAAATACCCTCGTGTGTCGGCCCAAAAAACACTATGTTAGTATTTCGTCCATAACTCTTTCGTTTCTCAACCATATTGAAAACAAATTGTATGGTGCAGTAAAGAACACCGACCTCTACATGCTATAAAAAACCCATTTCCAAATAATTGCATTAAGACATTCAAACATTGCACCCACAATTGACATGCCATTTTCGAGGTTTGATCACTTAGATAATTAAAAACAAATTTAAAAATATTATTTTTATTATTGGAAAAATAGTCATGCACTAGTACTATATGTTCTCTATATGTCTACCAGTTTTCGTAAGTTTATTCCATCATTTAGTCACTCAAAGGCTGCACCCACAAAAACATACACCTTATAATCTGTCCCAAAAATAAAAAAGTGTCCGTTAAAAAAATATAACTTTAGATAGTTAAGAATATTTTCAATAGAAAAATATTATATATTTGGAAACTTCATTCAATTTCCTACATTTCTTCTTTTTTACTCATCGCAATATTCATTTTGTAAGTGCCTCAAAATATCCATGTAAGTTTATGGATGCCTAGTTTTTCAGTTTTCTATTGTATCTAACGTGTCAAAAGAGACCCTCATCAGCTTACACATACCCTATACCATTTATGATGTGGCCCTCCAAGATGTTTATAGCATTTTCTTTGCAAACATGTTATGTTGGAGTAACATGGCATTTATTGCGACATCTTTTGATCACCATCCTCAATATTATGAACTAATTCTTGAGTTCCTAAGATATTTTCCCAATAATGTTACAAATTGATAAAACTTCTAAAATTATCATTTTTTAAAATATTGTAGACTAATTCTTGAGCTCTTAAGATATTTTCCCAACCATGTTAAAATTGATAAAACATTCTCCAATAATATTGAAAATTAATAAAAGCTTTCTAAAAAGTTCATTCTCTTTATGGTTCACTCTCAAGTCTCTTAATTGACTCAGTCCATAATGCCCAATACATGTAACACTCTAGTTATTTAATCATGATACTCAATTTCCCAAATAACATAATTTATAGTATTTCTAAAATGACATAATGTATGGTATATATGTATTATACAAAACAATAAGATGAAATGAGCATTAATCCAAACAATCCTATATAGTCAAAATCCACTTTTGAATGATACATTTGTGTTTACAAGTGGAGCGTTCATTCATATTTCGCGGTTTTGAGAAGGCGAGTAGCCTACATACTTGATTATTATGACATGATGATATTTGTTTACATCTTTCGTTTTTGTGTATTTTTGTTTATTAATGTCAATTAGGTTTTATAAACCAAGGGTATAGGTGTTGTAACTTATATTATGCAATGTATGCCCCGTCTCATCGCTCAATCACATTGACAATCCATGAAAGTTCCCAACAAGCTCTAGGGGATTCATGTTTAGCACGTTCGACATTGGCACTAAATTTTTTAATGCAATCATGGTAAAGGAAGTTTAGCTCAAATAGTATTATTACAACCAGTAAGAGTTGCAACCAAAATATTATTTTACAGGTGATAGTCAAAGTCACTTCCCCACTTAGACGAACTTCCAAAATATTAACTTTCCAGGGGACAGTCAAAAGTCACTTCCCACTTAGACAAAATTCACTTGGACAAAACTTAACTTTTCACTTTCACTTTCACCTCGACATACGAGACATTGAATCTCTTGACAACCACCTCCTTACCATTACACAGAACACCTTTGTAAATGAAATCACTCAAGGAGTTTTGTGGCATAGTTCAATTCACTGTAATGAAATCTCTGAATCCCAACACCTAAAACGTCATATGTATTTCTTTTGTTTCTCCTCATGCATCTATAATAATAAAAAATCCACAAAGATCATTGTGAGAACCAGCATGCCCACCCCAAGTTCTATGAACCCAAGATAAGAGTTTGGTTACTTTTCTAAGAATTATGATGCTCAGAGTAGTCTTCCATTTCCTTTTCCTTAAAAGGTGATATGGGTTAACATTTCAATAGCAAAGAATTCATGAACATATATATTATTGTATATACATATATGTATAAGGGATTAATACATGTATTATTATTCCATTTCCTTTTCTTTATAAGCTAAGAATTACGATGCTTAGAGTAGTCTTCCATTTCCTTTTCCTTAAAGGTGATATGGGTTAACATTTCAATAGAAAAGATTTAATGAACATATATAGTATTGCATAGACATATATGTATAAGGTATTAATACATATACTATTATTCCATTTCCTTTTCTTTATAAGCTTGATGACTAGATTGAGGGAAATAGAATAATATCACAAATCGAGCACAACATAGAACTAGGAAGCAAGGAATAAAATACCTATATTTGTATTTATTTCACTTGAAAATGGAATTTAGATGCATATAATTGGTATATTTGAGATCATCCTTTACTGAGAATCAAGGGACATTTCAGCCTATGCATGTCAAACCTTCTCACCAACTAGTTCATTAACTAGCTCATTGTTTGCTAAATAAATAAATAAACAATCTATCATAATTTCTCTTATTGAAGATACCTAATATCTAAAAATACTTATATGCTTTGAATAATTTAGTTCCCCTTGGTATGAAGTTTATTACAATCTACATCTTGATTAAAGGATTTAGGCTACTTTTTTTTGTTGCCTCATCAATGTCTATAAAAATGTTATCTGTATTTCTACCAATGCTTCTTTCACCATGATATATGATGTTGGATTTCATTTTACTTTCATCATCAAAATATTGTTCATCTCTTAACCCATTGATCTTGGCAAGGTCCTAGCTTCTTCCAAGGTCTTAACTTGTACCCAATATCTCCTTCCTCCTTCAAAGGTATTGGATTAACATATCATGATATTGAGGCATATCGTCACTCTTGAACCTTGCAAGTCCAAAGCCTACATTATGTGCATTGAACTTTTCTATCCAAAAACACATTCTTTGTCTTTACATCTTCATGGATGATGGGAATATCAAATACAAGGTTTATAAACAATAGAGCCTTAACAACATTAATAATAATATTATATCTCTTTTCCCAATCCAATGGGGGATTATGTAATCATTAGATATCCAAAGACAAAAAAAGGTCGAAATGGAGTTTGAAAATGAATCTGGAATCTTGACAAAAAATTAGTGTAGATAAATAATCAAAATTCATATTACGAGTTGCATAATTTGAGAGGATAATTTTACATTTCTAGATACATCAAGTGATAAAATAAGATAATTATCTTTATGTCCATAAAATGACCAAAAGACATGTCAATGGAACTAAAAAGTGCTATTAGTGATAGAAGTATGTAGGATTTCCTTAACTAGAATTAATAAAGCAATATAAAACAAGGGCATAAAATAAATGCGTGAAATAATTATTACATCAAAGAAGAAAAAAAAAGAGGGTGAAGGACGAGGGGGTATAGGGTGAGGAGATTAGGTATGAAAAAGTATCTATTGTGGAGTCAAGAATTCAAAAGGATCTAATGCACTCTCTGTTGACGTGTTACAGAGAGTAAATAAATATTAGAGCACCTAGATGTATGATCCTAGAAGGAATCCATTACTCCAAACACATGAGGAACAAGGTACTATGTTTGTGTTGTGTCTGTACCGAGAATGAGTTACCTATCTAATTTATTTAAAAACACTTATTGACAAAACACTTGAGTCCCCCTCTCTATTGTTGTTTGTAGTGAAACTAAATATCTATCATTGATAAATAATATGAAACTATGGGTCAATAAACAAACTCTCCTTGTTTAGAATAATAGTCTTCTTTCATTTAGTAATGATGGTCATTCTTGTCTACCAAAGTTCAATAAGATGGTGTAACACCCATCAAGGGTATCTACTTCTTTATTGAATAATTAAAAAATACTAATGCTCCATTAGTGATTCACATGGCATGAAATATCATAATGAATCATGTCAATATAACAATATATAAGCAATTTACAACAATATATAAGAACTTTACAACAATCTATAAGTCATTTGAAATTACAATAGAATTCCATGATATAATATTGGTGAGAAAGTAAATTAAAGAAAATATCCATCTTCCACTTGAGTTGCTTCCATCTTAATTTCTCAAAGAGGAACCATGGTTATACCTCCCCACCAACTGGGGGCCAAGACGAATCCCTAGCCCCAATAAGCCATCCAAATGGCCTCCTAGCCCTCCATGTAAGAGACCCCCAAAGAAAAAAATAGTGAAGGAATAGTAGGCTATGTATCAAACCTTCCAAGGGTTCTCAAACTCTTCAAACTCTTCCAAAATTCTCCTCCCAAACAATCCTTTAAGAAAAAGAAAACCTCCTTATAATATCAAGTCTCCTATTTATATGAAAAGTTCTCATCCTCCTCCCCATTAAATTTTTCTTTAGATTAAATTCCCTTAGAATAATATTGAACAACCAATAAATTTATTTTCTCCAAAAATTACAATTTGATTTATAAGAATAAAAATAATAATAAACATGGTTGCAAAATCCCACTTTTCATGCTACCATCTTTAATGCAATATGATAACTATTTTCTAAAAAACTCTGCAACCCTATCTATCCATTTATTTATATTATCCTCCCACCAACAATGTCAATATATATATATATATATATATATATATATATATATCAACAATTCATTTAAATCTTAAATATATTCAACAATCAACAAAATCATACTATATATACAACCCTACATATATAGTATGATTTTGTTGATTGTTGAATATATCTCTACAATTCATGCAATTCATTTAAATCTTAACTATATTCAACAATAAAAAACCATACTATATATACAACACTTATACACCTGGTATGCACCACTTCATTAATCTATTTGACGTACATATACTACTGCAACAATAATTTAACTTCCAACACGTGGTTAATAGTTCAAGAACTTGTCAACCAACTCATTATCCTAATGTATTCATCAACCAACAAATCATACTAATGTACTCATGAAATGATGTATACGTGGCCAATGAACACGTCTTAATCATGGGTACTAATAATCATTTTTAATTATGCTAATGTATCATCATTATACTCTTGTAGATGACATAAAGAAGAAAAACATAAACAATGCATCATTCAACATTCATAACCATTCATACAAAAGAAATAAAACAAAATTAGGTAAACATAATCATAGCAATTGAGAATGTAATCATAATTGTTTATAACAATGAAGAACACCATCGAATCCATCGTTGGTCCCATCCATCCCCATTGGTACTTGAACCACCTAATCACCACTACTTCCATTTGATGACCTCTCCATCTTTTCCTTTGTTTCAATATATTGTGGTGTCCTCTATGCCGACCTAACCACATATAGAACCCATAAGAGGAAGTGTTGACTACATCAACCAAGCTTCCCCAGTAGGCACCCACTCATCGTCATCACACATTTGAGGGAGCATGCTTAGAACAACCTCCCATGACTTTGGGTTTCGAGGGATAAATGTTAGGAAATGGTTCCACCCCGCTAACAGTACTCAGTTCAACACCCTACATCAACCATCAATGTTCTGAGGGGTCTCATCATTGAACAACTGCTTTGGTAAATATGCAGCCCTTATCAAAACTCACACTCACCCATTAGTCATAGAAACATTCGAATTCACAATTAAATAAAATGAAAACATACATAATACCATTACTCTATTTATATCCAAGACATATCATGCCCCTTGGAGCTATAGGAATCTAGCTACCTTTTAGCTAGTCAATGTGTGGGTTAGTTCAGCATAACTTATAGCTCATACATAACATAACCCAACACTCTTTCAACTAATAATATATATTGTTAAATGGACTCTAAATAAATAAGCATCTCAGTTATTTTGCAGCATATATCATACTTTTTCCATTTACAAAGTACTAAATTGGCATCTGCATACCAATATTCCACATTTAATTTGCATTTTCAATGAAATTAATCATTCTTCATCATACATAATATAACATGATAATTTCCATTTACTGTCCACATGCAGGAAGTCCATATGCTCACATAAAAACACTTTCGTAATTCTTGTTTACTCCAAATAAGCAATAAAAATACTAATCTAATTCATATTAGATTTTTAATCATTGAAGGTCAAACTATGGGGAATTACAGATGGAACCCATGAAAATATTACAAATTGAATAATTGGAAAGAGACTTCCTTCAAATGGGGATACATGAATAAAAAAATGGCACATGTTAGACATGTTGTTACCTCCCTTGCAGCCTCAGTGGCATTTCCTGACCATGGGGGATCTTTTTCTTTGACTTCTACTTATGATACCAAGACATACCTATGTCTCTTTAACTAGATTCATATAATGTGCAGTAGTTTGTGACATACATTTTAATCTACTGAGCGATGCACTGCACACACCAAAATTTAATCTATGCATAATTTTGTGCACACTAGATTAATCTTGCACAAATATATGTTTATCAATTTATCTATCATGTAGACACATTGCATGCATGAGGCTTGACCATCGCATGATCCACTGCATGAAAACCTTCATCCATTGAACCTGAATCACTACACAGAGTAACCACCGCATGGAAACCTTAGCTTGTAGTGACAAGTCACTAACTTCCTGCAGATTTAGTGCTACATGAATAATGATACTTCATATACAAAAATCTGTATATATGCAAGCATTTCATGAAGTGCAATATCACATATTCAACACTTAGATATCAAGAATTATGATCACTTATAACTATGTAACTCATATTGACAAGCATTATTTTTAGCACACATCTTCATCAATTCTTATCAACATTCATACAATGGAAATGCATAACAAGAATGAGACAACAAATAAAAAATTTCTAAAATGAAGCTTCTCCAAGAAACTGAATGCGGCATAGCAACATTCCACCCAATTATACGAACTATGTATAGCATATACTATTTCTACTCAGAGGACACCATCGTTGTGATTATGAATTCACTAAGGAAAGGGGAAATAACTAGAGCTCACTCATAGTCAAATAGGAACAAGGCCATGACCATGCCAACTTCTGTTGGGTTAACAGGTTGTTCACAATCACATAGAATCAATTATCATAACAATCCATCCTCTTCTAGGCTAACAGGATGCAAGGGAAATTTAGAGAAATGTTGAGCTAGAAGCTCTTCTTAGAGTCGCAAGAACCTCAATCGGTATAAGCTAGATTGGGATCAACAATACCCACCCCACACAATTCCAAGAGCATACCCCTTCATTATTCAGCAATCCCTCAAGCGTCATCATCCTTCATGTGTTATTTAGTGCATGCATTGAAATACCACCCAAACCTGGTCATCTTCTAGGAGGAAGCAATCTCCACTACTCTCATTATCCAGTTATGTGCTCCATACCACTCTTGGATTCCAATTCACTTGTTACTCATTAGCACACTATCCAAATCTCATGGTTACAAAAAAAATCAAGTAAGGGATACAAAATCAGATCTGGTCAACCTCTAGAATCATATATACCTGGTGTGGACATAGATATATTGGTGTCCACATTACCTACCCCACACAACACCAAGAAGATACATCTTCACCAATCAACAGTCCCTCATGCATCCCCTTCCTCTAGGTTCTATTTAGTGTGTGCATAGAAATACCATCAAAACCCTAGATCATCTACCAACATGTTTTTCCTTCTCAAGGTTTATAAATATTGCCTATGCAAAACCAAAGAGTCTCAAGGAACTCACTCTAGTTGATGTCTATTAGACCACTCAGGTTATAGAAGGACTAATATGATACTATGCTTAGGTTGACATCAATAGCAAGGAACTGGGGATTTCAAGTGCATGACTCATACTAGGAAGATTCAATAGTTTAGGGAACACCTGTGAAAATAAATTCACATGTTGATCTGGAAAATAAAACATTATCCTCACAAAAAAAATTAAGCAAAATCTAGCATATATCACTCAAAATAGACACTGCATTGATGCACATAATAAACTTCTATTGAATAAGAATACATCAGGCAAAGTTGGTAAATTTAATGGCTATCAAAATATATAATTACATCAAATATTCAAAATCCAAAGAAGGCATTTGAAATCCTCACAAAATCAGGCTTACTAATTATGGACCCCCCCCCCCAAGGTGGAAAAATCACTTTCCAAATTAGTCAAGGACCTCATGAATTAGATAAATTAGAAATGGAACTTTAATGAGTGATGGAAAATAAATAATATCATGTATTTTGGAGAGAGAAAAATGGAGTATGTGTTGGCAAAAATAGAAGAAAGTTTCCAAGTCAACTAGCTTTATCCTTATCCACTGAAAAGAAGAAAAAGAAGGACAAAAGAAGTATAATGTAGGAAAGCACTCTTACTATTCCTAGATAGTATTTAAATAAGACAAAATCTTGCCCAAGATCTATCCATGTGCACTCCTATGTATAATTATGTAAATATTGGCCAAAACTGATAAAAGGTGGCCAACTACCTAGTCAACACCTAGGAAATTAATAAAGGATGAATAAATATCATATCCTAAATATGGAGTGGGTTTTTAAGATTCTAACACCACCCCTTAAGCATGAATTTATGTGAATAAATAATAAATATAGGTCCTAGTGACAAGGCTTGGTCACCCTTTTTACATGCTGCTTGTCCACAAAAAAGGGAATGAAGCCTAAACCTCATGGGAAAAAACCTCCCCTCAAAACATGGACATAAACAAAATTGAAAAACTCTATTTTCAATCCTTCTTCACCATGTATTCACCTATACTAAGTAGTGATTTTATATGGCTGAAAATATTCTTTGAGAATGATATGGTGAATATGTCTGCAACTTTCTAAAAAGATGGGAAATACCACAGAGAAATGATCTGATCATGCACTAGACCTTGGATGTGCTGCATATGAATCTCTATATGCTTGGTTATTTTCCTTTGTATTGGGATATTTGAGATCCTTATAGCACTTAGGTTCTCACAAAATATGATTGTTGGAGTCCTAAAGTTAATCCCAAACTATGAATGTATACCTTCTAACCATACACACTTAGTAGCTCCATTCACATCTCCTCTATACTCAGCCTCTACTGAAGAGAGGGAAATGGCACTTTGATTCTTACTTTACTAGAAAATTAGTCCTCCTCCAAGCATGAATACAAATCTTGAAGTTAATTTCCAGTCTGATCTATCACCAACCCAATCAAAATCTAAAAAACCATGAAAATCCAAGGAAGAACCAACAACATAATGAATCTCATGAGACTTTGCTCCTTGCACATAATGCAATATCCTTTGGGATGTCATCCAATGAATCTCATGTGGTTTCTCCATGTACCTTTATTCTACACTCACTACATATTCATTATCAGGTCAAGTGTGTGCAAGATACAACAAACTGCCAACTGGTTGTATATATAGGGTGTTGTTCACCAAAGGAGTAGATTTTGCATCTTCAAGTCTAACTCCTGAAAGGAAAGGAGTCTTATATGGATTAAATTATTCCATTATTAACTTATTTAACATATGTAATGCATATTTTTATTGAGATACTTTAATTCCTAAGTTGGACTGAGAGATATCAAGTCCCAAAAATTGTCTAAGTATTCCCAAGTGAGTCATGGAAAAAGCATGATGCAAAGCAATATTCAATGAATAAATCTCATCAACGGAGATTCATGTGATCAAAATTTCATCAACATATAACAAAATAATCAAAATAGAGCCATTGATTAGCTTCATGTACACATTTTGATCATATTTGCATATGTTGAAGCTTTGTGACAGGAGAAAACAATCCATCTTGGAATACGAATCTCTAGGAGCCTGCTTAATCCCATATAGTGACTTCTTAAGCCTAAAAAAAAGAGAGGGTTAGTAAACATAGACTTTTGGATTCTTCATATATATATCCTCCTCAATATCTCCATGCAAGAAATAATTTTTTACATCCATGTGATGCAAATCCCAAAGCTTGGATGTTGCAATTGCCTGAACTAGTCTTATTGAATCCATTTTTGCAACTGGTGAAAAGGTCTCATTGTAGTAAACGCATTGGAATTAGGAGAATCCCTTATCTAATAACATTGATTTTTAATTCACTTTTGCACCATCAACATCAAATTTTGTCTGGAAAACCCACTTACAGTTGACTAGCGTTTTGTTGGGTGGGAAAGAGACTAGATCCCAAGTTCCATTCTTTTGAAGAGAATTAAGTTATTCATCCATGGTATCCTGCCATATTGGGTAATGTGAGGCTTGTTCATATGATTTAGGATCATATTTTACCATCAAAAATAACTTCTTAGGAAGATATGGATATTTGACAAAAAGAGTATTCTCAAACTTAGATCTAGTCCTCCTAGGATCTTCAGGATTACGTGCAAGTTCTCTAGTTGATTGAATTTTTATTGCATCCCACTTAGGAATTGTAGGTGAACTTAGATATCCAATAATGTGGTATTCATCAGTATAAAAATCAGAATAAAAAAGTTAATGAGAAGCTTCACTTACTTCAACAAGTCGTTCAGAGGATTCTCCAACTTCAATTGCTTGTAAGGGTTCTTCTTGAAATTGAACACTTTTTTCATTGAAATATTTTTGAGTGGCCATATTGAGAAACTTGTAACCCTTGGAGTCTTTTGGGTATCCAAAAAAAATTCATGGTTTAATTTGGGTCTGCAAATCCCTTCTCTCCTTAGGAGGCATTCTAGCCCATGCCTTTGAACCAAAAATTTTGAAATTAGACACGTCATGATTGTGCCCACTCCAAGCTTCAAAAGGAGTGATTTATTTCAAGGTTTTAGGTGGAACTCTATTCTGAATATAGTATGCACAATTTATAGATTCATCCCAAAGTCTTGGAGACAAAGAGTTGGACTCCAACATGCAAATAGCCACCTCCTTGAGGGATCTGTTCTTCCTCTTAGCAACACCATTTTGTTGATGTGTGTAGTGAACTATATGTTGCATATGAATGCCAACATTAGCACAGAGTTGTTGAAAATCATATTTTATGTACTCCCCACCATTATCATATCTGAGGGATTTGATCTTCCTACTAAACAGATTCTCTACAGAGGCTTTAAAGAGCTTAAAAAAAACAAATACTTTTGAATTTAATTGGAGAAAAAAGACCCAACGATATCTATAAAATTCATCAATGAAGGTAAGGAAATATTTGAAATTACTCAAAGAAAAATTGAGGAATGGACCTGACATATCACTGTGAATAATCCCAAGGATTTTAGAGGTTTTCTTAGATATAGTTCTCTCATACTTGCACTCAAGGTGTTTTCCAAGGATGCAACCTTGATAGATTCCTTTGGAAAATTTGATATTGGGCATCCTTATTACCGTGTTCTTTTCATTCAAATAATATAAATACTTATTGTTAAGGTGGCCAAATCTCTAATTCCACAATTTTCTTACTTCATTGGCATGAGTGAGGAGTTTAGAGGGTGATGAGAAAGTCACAAAGTGAGAAAACTTGTCTACTTTTGAGCTATGATCAATAGTATTTACGGAAACAATTCTACCTATAGAAATTTTAAAAATTTACACATCATTGGGAGTAAAGATCTGGCCTTTTTAGGAGACCCGGTATGATTCATCTGATAGGTTGACAAAATATTGGTAGCAAGACTTGGGACAAATAAAACATTAGTGAAAGAACCATGGTCAATATCTATTCTACCCCTCCCTTTGGATGAATTTTGACAGTCATCTCCCAACACAATTATTAGACCATTAGAAGAATCAAGAGAGGAAAAAGACTCCCTTGTGGACACCATATGTTTGGATTCCCTGGAGTCAATGATAAAAGAGGAATATTTTGTTGTGCTATCCATAAACGCATGAACTCTCTACTTTTCTTCAGAAATTGAACCTCCTTCCTTCTTATTTGTGTCATCTAGAAGAGGGATGTTTCTCTTCGCAAGAATTTGAGCCATCATATCAATGGTATTGTTCATACATGAACTCTCAGGATGAAAGTCCCTATTACAGTATGTGAACTTGCTTTTCTCTTTCCTTTTCTATGGATTCTTCTAAGAGCTTGTGGACTCCTCTTGTGGCTTTTACTTTTATTTCTTCTGATCTGGTGCCTTATTGGGATTATCATTCTTCTTTCCTTTTAAATTATTTGAATCTCCAACATCCAAAGCATAATATTTTGTTTGATGGATTTATGGTACCCATCAAGACCAACTTGGCTTGCTCCTGAGTAAGTGATTCCACGAATTCTACCAGAGAATACATTTTCCAGTTTCAAACTATGAGTTTGGTAGCATGGAAGGTGTAATATGCCAACTAAGTTATTTTGGCACACTAACTCAGACACCTTAATAAATAGTAGGATATGTGACTCAAACTAGGATTTGACCAAAGGTTTAGGGCCCTTTGCTTAACACTTCCTGTCAACCAATGGTAATGGATTTTGGACTTGGAGAGGATTAAACATAAAATATCATTCAAATTAATCTTGGGATTCACACCGTCAAGTATTAGGAGGTTTTGAGAAGGTTTCAAAGGAAAACTAATGAAAGTGACTTCTAGGACTACTCAACTGACTCAACTTCAGGATGAGTCAAATAGTGCAACGAGGTTTCAAATTATTAGTTTTAGTGATGGGATGTTTTAAATAACTTGTTAGTGAACATAATCAAGTGGAATAATTGAATTTTGAGTTGTTTTGATGCATTAATGGCTTAAACATTGAAACTAGCTAAAATTATGTAGTAATCTAGAATATATGCGCACAATAGGACATGAAATAAGACTTCTATTTATTTAAGAAATGAAATGAACATCATAGGTATGATGTGAAATCAATGAAAACATTCATAACCTGAATTACATCATAAATATATCTCAAGAGAGAGAGAGAGAGAAATGAAAGAATCCTCCATGAGAAGAAGACTAGAAAACATGAAGAACTGGACTGGAAGGATTCTTCAATCATTGTAACAAGATTGAACTTCACTGGATCTGATCATGGGAACTAAAATGAGATCGATTATGAATAATTCATGTCCTCATCCTCAGTAGGGGAACATCTCCCAGCTTGGACTAGGAGCACATCTCCCAAGTCTAGAGGCAAATAGCTCTGAATTCAATCATCAAACTGTCAAAAGATGGACTAGTGGTATGCAACCCTTATTTTATAGATTCGAGATGATTTTTTTATCAAGCAATATAGGATATTTCACCCTCATGGATGGATAAGGTTTTCTTTCTTTCATTCTTTTCTTTTTGATTTGCTTTCCTTGTTTTTCTTTTCTATCATGTTTTTGCTTATGACTGTTTTTTCCTGCTTTTCTACCTTATCCTTATTTTTCATGTTTTTTGGTCTTATCCTGCTTTTTCTTGATTTTCTCCTTTGGCCTACTTTCTACTTTATTCCTGCTTTTCCAGCTTTACTATATTTTCTGCTTTTTTCCTTCTTCTTCCTTCTTTTTCCTACTTTCTTATCGTTAATTGATTTTAGTTTTCCTCCTTGTGAAAGCCATCCTTTGATCAAACCTTATCTCCTTATTCTCCCTCATGGCCCATTATCTTATTTATTTAAAATAATAGCTTGTTCATGGAAAATAACTTATCTAAGGTGCATTTACAAACTTGGGAAATAATAATTGCCACTACTAATTAATTGATGTCTTGTTTCAAAAGTTAATCCCAAGCATGTGAATTTTTTTCTTTAACCCAATGGGATGGAATGAGTTAATAAGATCATCCATATGTCACCAAAATGGGTTCATTACAAAAGTTTGAAACAAAGATAGAATAATCAGGGCCCAATTTTGAAAAAATGGCCAAGATCATCTGCTCATCTTTCTTTTGAATCCCACATTGCTTCAGTTGAAGAACCAATGCCTTGAACTTAGAGAAGTAGTCATGTAGGGTCTCAAAATTGCTTGGACTCAATGAAATTAATCAATTCTCCAGTTGATGGCCCCTCAATTCATATGTATTTCCATGAAAAGTTTTAAGTTTGACCCACTCTTCATTAGGTGATGTAAGACCATCCAGATTGAAAAGAAGATCCTTGGAAGTGCTAAGACATAAGAGACCATAAACTTCATATCTTATGTTATGCCACTTGGAATTCTCTACTGGTGCAGTAAGATCATTCTCAGTGTCCATAGTCACTCTATAGATGACCTTTCTCCTCAACATAATATCCATCTATGCCTTACATTGAAAGTAGTTGAAAGGAGTTAAGATGATAGGGGGTTGGGAAATAGATAGGGGGGTGGGGGGTAAGTGTAACTGGATGAGTTGGGGAGCAAGAAAGAGTGGAGAGAGAGGTGTTAGGTGTTAGGATTGAGAGAGAGGTGCTAGGGGGATGTGTGCATGTGTGTGTGTGAGAGAGAGAGAGAGAGAGAGAGAGAGAGAGAG